>OZ038442.1:0-23613 GCA_964036265.1 Daptonema setosum
ACTCACTCACTCACTCACTCACTCACTCACTCACTCACTCACTCACTCACTCACTCACTCACTCACTCACTCACTCACTCACTCACTCACTCACTCACTCACACACGGCACCTGGTTTTCTACGAGTTTTGCCAGAGACATGTTTGATGGTTGTTCATCCTCTACTCCATGTACCATACAGATGGTGAACGCAGGCTTACTCGACTCGGTTATCTTGCTCAACGGCACTGATGTAACTGATGTACAGTGGGATGCCTGTCAAATAGTATAGCAGCATTGAGGCTTTGAGCATTAAGACATTGCGGCATTGAGCCTTGAGACATTGAGCCTTGAGCCATTGAGCCTTGAGCCATTGAGCCTTGAGCCATTGAGCCTTGAGACATTGAGCCTTGAGACATTGAGCCTTGAGACATTGAGCCTTGAGACATTAAGCCTTGTAACATAAATCATTGAGGCATTGAGCAAAACATTTCACACCGATATATAAAGATTGTTTGACTGAAAGTGAATATAGCTTATTAAAACGAACGATACAAGTGGGTTGCTGCCATTGAGCGTGGAATACGCGATCTAGCCGTTGATCTTTGCTGAGCCCGACTGCCTCACCAAACAGCACCTCAAACCGATTCGTCGTCTCATCACTGAAACAAATAGTCATTTTTAGAATAGTTGAACTTGATGTATGTACATGTAGGTAGGCCAACCAACTAATTCATTCCGAATCAATTTTTAGACCGGTTGTTTTTTATTTATTTATTATTTATTATTGGTTGCCTGCCATAAATATCAGCAGTTTCACAAGTTGAAATGTGAATTAAGAACTGATTGAAGAAATGATGAAACAGGTCGCCGCCGGAGCGCTAATCATTATGTTTACTTTTGAAATTTATGTTTGGCCTGATTGGAGGATTTATTCGGTCCACCTTGCCCGAAGACGGGTTTGAACCCCGGGGCCGTTTCTATAAACCTGTTGGCTGTTAAAGTATTGTGACCTATTGGCTGATGGCCATTGAAGAATATGCTTTGAATATCTGATGGAGTGACTTGGAACTTGATTCCACGATATGCCTATGACAAGCGGTGTATACCCATTTGGGCAAATCCCATTTGGGCGAAAACCACTTGGGCGATTCCACTTGGGCGAATTCCATTTGGGCGAATACCCACTTGGGCGAATACCCACTTGGGCGAATCCCATTTAGGCGAATCCCATTTGGGCGAATGTATATGAAACTGGGGTATGCGTACAGTCGTCCGACTCGACGTTTGTCCGAATTTGTCCGAAAACATATTTTGAAAAAATTAATCAGTTGTCCGAATGGAAAGTTGTTTTACAAGAGAAGTGTCACGATTAAGTCACCGATTTCAATCTTCATTTTGCTTATAAGAAGTTGATAAGAAAAATTGGTTTCCAAAATTGAGATTGGTAGCCCACCATTTCATTTCAAGCACTCCTTTCATTGACGTACGGCTTCGGCTTAGTCATGAACACAGACTATACGTTAGTAAAGGAGATTGCCTAGTATGAGGCTAAGAGTTAGTTTTCAGTTTAGGCTTAGGTAGGCTCTGTATTTGGGATGGGCTTGGGCGCGCAGCGCTCAAGCCTTTGCCAAATACACAGCCTAAGCCTAAGCCTAAACTGAAACCTAAGTTTTATGCCCCCGCCTTGGACCGTTAGCATCAACTTCTTAGAAAATTATTCTTTTTCAAGCTAGGGGAAACATCTGAAAGCATGTAAATCGTTAGTCGAATCAAATTTCACTTGTGTACAACATGAGTGAAATACATCGAGATATTCTTTGCGTTTGTGAACAGTTTCATTTACATTCGCCCAGTTGGGATTCGCCCAAATGGGATTCGCCCAAGCAGACTTTCGCCCAAGTGGGTATTCGCCCAAATGGGATTCGCCCAAGTGGAATCACCCAAGTGGTTGTCGCCCAAGTGGGATTCGCCCAAATGGGTATGAACCATGACAAGCACAGTGAGAAACCCAACAAAAATAGTCTTACATACGTACTTCAATCAAACCAAACGTTTCACACTGAAGAACAAAGACTGACTGACTGACTGACTGACTGACTGACTGACTGACTGACTGACTGACTGACTGACTGACTGACTGACTGACTGACTGACTGACTGACTGACTGACTGACTGACTGACTGACTGACTGACTGACTGACTGACTGACTGACTGACTGACTGACTGACTGACTGACTGACTGACTGACTGACTGACTGAATGACTGACTGACTGACTGACTGACCGGCGACTCCATGTCAACGTGACTGGCACGGTATCGTCTTGTTGGCGACTCCCGATGGTGTAACGGACGTTGTCTGCGTCACACGACACTTGGGGTTGACGCGTGTTCAGTTCTACAGTCACATCAAATGGGATAAATATGATAGTCGGTCAGAGAGATAAGTCAGATAGTCAGTCCGTCAATCAGTCAGCCTGTCAGTCAGTCAGTCAGTCAGTCAGTCAGTCAGTCAGTCAGTCAGTCAGTCAGTCAGTCAGTCAGTCAGTCAATCATTCAGTCAGTCAGTCAGTCAGTCAGTCCGTCAGTCAGTCAGTCACCTGATGACTCGAGTTGTTTGACACACGTCACTTCATTGAAGCAGTCGACCTCAAATCGGTAGTTGACGGCGGTTCGTGAGAAACTGGTGGAGCTGATCGAACAGTTGTCCTCCCATCTTCCAAACCACTGCAAAACAAATGCATTAAAGCATGATCGATAAAAATGAATTGCATGGTATAGAATACGTATCAACTTAGAAGGTGCGTGTTATAGAAGTCATGTGTGTAGGTACATATGTACATATATGTGAAATCCTCACTGTGTCAAGTTTCTGGGAAGTTACAGTTTTATGTGTTGTATGTGTATGTGTATGTTGTATGTGTTTTAACGATGGTATACCACTATTTTACCCAACCCCTATTTTACCCCAACCTTACCATACCACTATTTTACCGTACCACTAATTTACCCCATCGAATTTTACTATACCACTATTTTACCTTATTCAACCCCCCCCCCCCCCTTGTAGCGTTCATCCGCTGCCATACCTGCGTGCACCCTTTTGTCGCAATCGATCGTCATACGTCAACGTCATGAACACGGTTTAGCAAGCAAGTAAAAACAAACGTTCTATGCAACAGTAAGAAAGACATATTATCCACAAACACAGCTTAAGAATGGTCAACACGTAATGCAGCATACTGGTAAACCACTGCACATACTGCATTATTTTCAGCGATATGGATCTTGTTTGTTTTCCACCGTGGCTGAATTTTTCCTTACTAGATGGAAAACACACATATAGGCCTCATAATTGATTATAAGAAATGGGTTAAAACTATGGGAAACCCATGGCATGGCCAGAACCAGATTCTCAAGTCCAGACCCGGATTCTCAAGTAATGAATTTTCTGTGCCTCGTTTTGAAGTTTCTTAGAACCAGTTTCTAAAGTTCAGAACCAGATTCTCAAGTAAGGAATTTTCTGTGCCACGTTTTGGGTTTTCTTATAACCAGTTACGAGGCCTATAGTTGATAACAAATCTTTCGATACAAACCGGAACAGTGATTGGCTATTGGTAACCGATTCGAAGGTTAAAATCCCAGCATCGCCCTTGTATTTTACCCCGTGTAAGTTAGTCAGTGAGTGAGTGAGTGGGGAATTGGTCAACCGCCAAGTAAAATCTATTTTTGAGTGAATTGTGGCAATTTTTTTAAATTTCCTAACTGCATTTCTTTCACTGAAAGTGGCATCATTCGCTTGCACTGATGAGTTGAATGAGAGAATAAGTAAGTGAGTGCTTGAGTCTGGCCCATACAATGATGATAATGACAATACAGGGTGCGAATAGCTCAATGAATCAAAGATGTTGTGATAATTCGGCTTAATCAAGCGACCCCATGGGGGGTGTTGAATAAGGTAAAATAGTGGTATAGTAAAATTCGATGTAGTAAAATAGTGGTATAGTAAAATTCGATGTAGTAAAATAGTGGTATAGTAAAATTAGAGGTAGTAAAATAGTGGTATAGTAAAATTAGAGGTAGTAAAATAGTGGTATAGTAAAATTCGTTGGCTTAAAATAGTGGTATAGTAAAATTCTAGGTAGTAAAATATTGGTAAGGTAAGATTAGGTGTAGTAAAATAGTGGTATAGTAAAATTCGAGGTGGTAAAATAGGGGTACGGTAAAATAGTGGTATACTTAATTTAGGGTAAAATAGTGGTGGGGTAAAATAGTGGTCCGCGCCCGTTTTAACTCGTTTCGGTCATGAGAATAGACGAGTTGATCTGAGAACAGTGGTTAGCCCTTTTCAGTAATCCCCACTATTGTTTATCTCTTGAATGTATGAGATGTTAGCCAAGGTCTATCAAACTGAGCAAAAACACCAGGGCCACCGTCATTTCAAACATTGACATTGTTTATTTCAAAGCAATACACTGTCTATTCAATACTATTTATATAAGCTTGATCGAAACTTGAAAGAAAAAAGTTTTTTTCAGTTGTAATCGGAAATGACGGTTAATAAGGTGACCTTGACCTATACACTCTTTGCTGCGCATATAACAAAAGCAAACGGAATGCAAACTTCATGGTTAGTAAAATGCACCAAACAATTGGCTACTTTACTCATAACTACTTTATTAATTTTGTGATTTTGTACGTCTTACTGTATGTTTTCCGTATTCTTGACTCATTTTGAAGCTGTTGTATCGAATCAGCGTAGGTTTTTTTGTCTTATTTAGATATGCCCGAGGCAGAATAAAGTTTTGATTGTCATCGATGTAGGTTTTATAAGTCATTTCTTTATGTTTTTTTCTGCAAGCAAAAGTATTGGCCAAAACGTCAGATAAGGAAACATCAGCAAATCCGTGTTAACATGCACATTAATCATCATCACACTATGCTATACTGTGTATAACTATGGTGTCAACCGAGTTGAGTTGATGCTATATACTGAGGTTTCATTATCAAACGTTTTGGGCAATATTTTTTCTTGCAGACACAATATCCGGTCTTTAATTGAGAAACAAAACATTTAAATTACGTATTATCTACGAAGCTGTTTGTAGACTTACCATGAGATCATAGATCAACGATGCGTTGTCTCTGTCTACCGCATACTCCACTGGTACCGTCATCACCGTCTGCAGTGAACCATTGACTGTGGCAGTGACCGGCTAAACGGGTTTATATTAAGTATGAAAAGCAACATACAACAACAAAAACAACATACAACAACAACAACAACAACAACAACAACAACAACAACAACAACAACAACAACAACAACAACAACAACAACAACAACAACAACAACAACAACAACAACAACAACAACAACAACAACAACAACAACAACAACAACAACAACAACAACAACAACAACAACAACAACAACAACAACAACAACAACAACAACAACAACAACAACAACAACAACAACAACAACAACAACAACAACAACAACAACAACAACAACAACAACAACAACAACAACAACAACAACAACAACAACAACAACAACAACAACAACAACAACAACAACAACAACAACAACAACAACAACAACAACAACAACAACAACAACAACAACAACAACAACAACAACAACAACAACAACAACAACAACAACAACAACAACAACAACAACAACACAAACAACAACAAACAACAACAACAACAACAACAACAACAAAACAACGAACAACACAACAACAACAACAACAACAACAACAACAACAACAACAACAACAACAACAACAACAACAACAACAACAACAACAACAACAACAACAACAACAACAACAACAACAACAACAACAACAACAACAACAACAACAACAACAACAACAACAACAACAACAACAACAACAACAACAACAACAACAACAACAACAACAACAACAACAACAACAACAACAACAACAACAACAACAACAACAACAACAACAACAACAAACAAAAACAACGACAACAACAACAACACCAACAACAACAACAACAACAACAACACTAACTGCATAACGGGGATAATTATCATTACAATCAACGCCGTCTTCACAACGAGAAACCATGACCAACGTTCGATTGAGACTCTCTGAAATGAAGGTTTAGTGGGCACAAAATGCTTTCGTTTCTTCAAGTAATCATCATAGCGCAACCATTTATCCAAATACGGAAATGGTGTGTGACTGACTGACTGACTGACCAGATGTGAGATCGATGTGAAACGTGAACTCATAATCATAAGTGTTGCGTTGTATTGATACGGGAGTGAACAGGCTGGTCGACCTGTTGTTGATCTCGTTGACAAGCTCTGAATGTAATGTAGGGCATATTAGAATCAGATTAGAAAACTGATAAAAAATTTTGATTTCGAAACGACAATGCTAATGTGGGTGAGTGAATGAGTGAGTGAGTGAGTGGGGTGAGTGAGTAAGTGAGTGAGTGCAGTGAGTGAGTGAGTGAGTGAGTGAGTGAGTGAGTGAGTGAGTGAGTGAGTGAGTGAGTCGAGTGAGTGAGTGAGTGAGTGAGTGAGTAAGTGAATCCAACCGTACCGCACATTGGGTGGCCACGGTTGTTGATGTGGTGGTTGTTTCGAGTTCAGCGGGTGCATGCGGATCGGTAGTTGCACGCACTGACATCGAACACGCCACGACAAGTGGGATCACGTGACACAACCACATATTACCATATTACTCATTCAATTTATTATCATGAATTGAACGTTCATGGGTTTCACTCAAGAATGAAGTGACTCATTGGATTTGTATTATTATGCTGCGATGCATCCAACAACTGAAATGATGCTGGTGGTGATGAAGACGTTTGGAGATGAAACTGCAACATGTTGAATGAATCCAACACGAATACTTCCTTAGTCAATGTTAAGCTTCCACGGAAGCACAAACAATTAACGTACACAAATAAACATAGTGTTAAAACTAGTGTGTAAAGTAGTTCAGGGTGTCCCATCTTTTCGTACCAATGTTTACGGCTCCGTATTTGGGTTGAGCTAAACCAATACGGCTGAATTTTTTTTGAATAAAGGAGACTTTGTCACTTTGTTTAATATCAGAACCAGAAAGTTTATTGAACGTCTGTAGCTCGTTTTACAAATCATCGTAAACAGTTTCTTTATGTTTTTTGACGAGCAAGGTGCATGACAAAATAGCATTTACCACCTACCACCGTAATTAGAAACATCACAGGCAATAACCACATGATAGTAAAAAAGCAAATAAACCGACTTGTTCACTTTTCGACCAAAAACTCGCCAGCGACGAGGCAGAGCTTCCACGGCTGCAGGGATCTGCACCGATCTCTTCAGTGAAAACGAGGTGTGATCAAAATTAAAATGATCTGATCTGATGACCACCCGAGATTGGCTCGAGGAGACCTTTGCTGGCTCTTGGCTCGGTAGGATGACCACTCCGGAGGCCTGCCATGTCACCAGATCTGTCTTCTATTCTGGACTTCTGATTATGGGGTGACTTGAAGGAGCGCGTCCACGTGAGGAGAACTGAGAAATCGGGCCAGTTACGCCTCGTCATCACCAAAGAGATGGGTACCACTTCTGTGAACGCATGCCGTGGAAGCTGTGCCTCGTCGCTGGCAACGATGTCGTGATCAAGTCAAGAAGTGAGCAACTCGGTCTATTTGCTGTTTTTACTGTTTGGTATTAACTCACGTGATAGGTATCAAGAAAATTGCAAAAGTCCCTCTAGTTCAGAAACGAAATTTGAGCCGTATTTGTTTCAGCACGACTGAAATACGGAGCCGTCAACAACGGGACAAAAGGCATGGACACCCTGTAGATAAAGCGGCCGTGCTTTTCAGTGAATAGATGGCGGGTCAAGAAAAATTACTCTTAGATTTATAACAATAAAAAAATCATGCTAACCACGCTGATTTAACGCGCAGTTTTCTCGGAATTCCAACTTTTACAGCCCTGTGTTGGTACATAGTCTATTTACAATAAGCGCTTGTCGTTCAAACATTTAATCGTTCGAGTGAACTCTTTTGGTTTCGTTTGAATGGAATTATTCAATACATAATTAGTCATTGTATTCATGAATATTAATTATTATATTTTTTACCCATCAGTCTCGCTTATTGAGACTGTTTTAATTGACTGACAGAAGAAACTCAGCAGTATTTAGCAAGTTCCAAGAAGTGCTTCAAAGCCATGTGTACACTCCAGGAAAAAGTCTAAATTCTGAACGCATTTTTGTTTGTGTTCCTAAAAACTAAAGTTTTCTATATTTCAACTGATTCCAGTAAATGTGCTATTTTGTACATTTGGAAGGTTGGTAAGCATGTATGTAAAGTTGATGATAAATTACTGTTCCAGGAAAAGCGCGCGAAAAAACTCTTATGTTTCACACTGAATTTCCCTGTCAACGCAGTATTTTGCAGTCGATGAAACGTTCGTTTCTCCTACTTGATTTTCGAGTTGTTATGTACCAATTTTCGAAAAATTGACTTTAAGTTAAAGTGATTTTTTTTTATTTGCACTAAAAATTTCCTGAAAACATTTTTAATCACAGCATTGCGAATAAAAACAAAGTTATGACGTTTTTTTCATCGTCAAGCTAAAGCACGGTAAATCATTGAGAGTTTTATCGAGAATTCATGCACCTTTTTGGAACAGAAGTTCGACTCTATTGGATGAGTAATTGTAAAAATATGCAAAGAGTGCGTGGGTGTGCTTTGCATTTGGTTAAGTGTCCCGCAAAACATGTGAGAATATAACACATTGGGACTATGTGAGAATATAACACATTGGGACTATGTGAGAATATAACACATTGGGACTATGTGAGAATATATCACATTGGGAATATGTGAGAATATATCACATTGGGACTATGTGAGAATATAACACATTGGGACTATGTGAGAATATAACACATTGGGACTATTATGTGAGAGTATATCACATTGGGACTATGTGAGAATATATCACATTGGGAATATGTGAGAATATATCACATTGGGACTATGTGAGAATATAACACATTGGGACTATTATGTGAGAGTATATCACATTGGGACTATGTGAGAATATAACACATTAATACTATGTGAGAATATAACACATTGAAACTATGTGAGAATATAAGCAAACACGTGATGCGCGTTCAACGTTTCTCAAGTCACATGGTAAAACAATTAAGAGAAAAAACTTCAAATCAAAAAAAGCATCAGGTCAAATCAAAGTGCGGCTCATCTTCAATGCTGAACTAAAACAATAAATGGCAATACTAAATAAAGCACAAACTGTAAATTGTATCCTAATACTGGATTCTGTTCAATTGTTTAATATTGATAAATTCAGAGCATTAAATTGATAGTTTTCCACTCTTAAGTTCTTTTTCCGGCACGAGTTTTCATGATTAAATCAAAACCGAGACAACTATTATTTTTTCAACCATAACGGTGTGGGTGACTATTTTTTTCGAACCGTATAATAATAAAAAAATAAATCACAAGTTTTATTGATTCGATAAGACGTAAAAGTATGACGATACACTAAATGCACAACGCATGACATAAAACATGCAGTGCATGCATACTTATGATACCCCATTGTACACGCTTGTGTAGGCGACTTAAAAAACTTAACGTTCGATCAGTACAGGGTGTCCCACTTAAAAGTTTCAATGAAAATTTGCTTTAATTTTTGATAGAATGGACCGATTTTAAAAAATTTTGCGCTGATTTGTAGACAATTCTTGGCAATTTTGTTTGACGTTTAAATTTTTGAAAAAGCTGTTAGACAGCAGTTTTTAGGCTAAAAACCCCAAACCCCTTCATTTTCGCCTTTTTCACGTGGTTTCCACCCATTATGATGTTACTGTTATATCATGGGGCAGCACTTTTGTTAAAATGCTTTTTTAATTTATAACTTGAAATCATAATTCAGCATAAAAATCACGAAATCACTAAATATATTCATATAATCAACGTTTCTCAATATGACTACCACCACGTCTTCCAGCTACCAACAGTGCCCTGCACGGTAGCAACAGAGATACCTTTTCCAAAAGTTTTTTAATTCTCGTAATATTCGAGAATTACTTCAATTTGATTATTTTGAAACTTACAATAGTTTAAAATATCGCAATTATTGCAAACTGGCTGTTGACAAAGCTCAAATTTGATGCGACAATGATGAGCTGTCTCGGTTTGAAATGTCGCTTTCAATCAACCTAATGATTCACGTTTTGCATGTTCCTTACATGTATGTTTTCGAATACGTTGACTGTTTATTTTCTTGTTTTAAATGTGACACTTCCATTTTAAAGTTGGTTTTTTTTTGTTCGGGGCGTTAACGGACCAACAACAACACGTTTCTATGTGACGCCGATGATCGTAAAATGCGAAAATAAGGGGGTTCGGGGTTTTTAGCCTAAAAACTGCTATCACAAAAATTTAAGCGTCAAACAAAATTGCCAAGAATTGTCTACAAATCAGCGCAGAATATTTCAAAATCGGTTTATTCTATCAAAAATTAAAGCAAATTCTCATTGAAACTTTTAAGTGGGACACCCTGTAGTGTGCATGTTGTAAACAAGCTGTGAGACAGCGGTATAAGCGCATTCGAATAGGTATGTTTTCACCTACAAAATGGTGTTAGACAGAAGTATTACATAAGTATCCATCAAGGAACTCATTTCCGAAAATTTCCTGGACAGTCTGTAACGTTTTACTGTTGTGAGTGAGTGTGAGTGCATGCGTGAGTGATTGAGTGAGAAAATGAGTTAGTGGGTATAGCCGGAAAAATTATTTGTGTCGCATGTGTCGAAGTTTTACACATGCGCTTGTCATATAAAATTCTACGGGTCTATGCATTCTTGAACCCAACGACTGCTCAATCGACGACCCTATTAACGTGTATGTAAAGCACTAAAGTATGGGTAGCGGATGAGCAGTCAGATCGGGAAAACTTGAATTTGAAGTTTCATCCTGCATGAAAGTTGTTCCCTAGGTTCAATTATTTACTGTTTAAAATATTTTAGTCTCAATTAATAATTTTTTTCTTACAATAATTACATAGTTGTTCAGTTGAACCAGGGCGGGTTCAGTCAGAGTCATCTCAAGAAAGTTTGGGTAGCTTAGCGCATTACCAACGGGAAACCTCAAAAATATAATTATAAGAGTGCGTGCAGCTAAGAATCGACTGAAACATCAGGTTTTTTGGACCATTTTCGTGAAATTTTCATACTCACCGTTTTTGCTCAAAATAAGTTTCTAGACCTAGTTTTAGTCACTGATCACGTTGGAATACTTATTTTGGACGAAAATTGATCACAACTCGTGTTTCAGCCATGTCCTGTTTTGCGGTCCCGCACGCATCTAATCGAGGGTGTGTCTGTGCCAACCATCACAAATGTTGCTGTGTTGCAGTTATGCTCATGTAACTTGGAATACACACTTATAATATCCTCAAGTTTGTGTATAAAGATTCTGGAGGTGTTTTCAACGTTAAAACAAAAGTTATGTAGAAAAGTGTTAAAAAATATGAAGGCCATTTTCAACCGTATTAAAAACACACCGCAGACATCATTTGTCAAACGACATTTAGCCTAAAAGATGCGCAATTTTCTGATCTATAACCCTCTTATAAAATTGTACCCCCGACGTGGGGTTTTGCATTGGTTTTCTTTCATTCTTTGGAAGCCTAAACACGAATTAAAACCTAAAAATTTAAATTGCGCGCGCTTTTCCGCGCCTGCACAGTGAAGGCGATACGCTGTTGAACTTCTGCAGACTAGCACTAAAAATTTATTTTTATTTTGAAAAAAGTTTTTTTTGAAATACATTTTATTTTATCTTGGCATGCTTAAAATAATGCTCTAGAAAAATTGTCTTGATTATTGACACCTTATATTGTAATGTAGCAACGACCTTAGCTTACTCCATCGTAGATTTTACCGCTGAAAACTATTTTGTTGTCGGACCCATCTGACGAGTCCCACCGACAGCAGCAACATTCCTTGATGGCTTGATGTCATGGGTTAAGGGACGAAACATCCGTTTTAATTTCAATCATTCAACACGACTGAATAAAAGTACATATGGCAGATCAACAAAGCCGGGCATCGTAACAGTTGGGTCTGACACTGTATGCAGTTATCGGGTTGATCATGTACGACATGCACTCTGTGATCCCATGACCAACATGCAGATAACAGCTCCAGATCAGGTTACATCACATCCATAGGCTCACGAACTGATTTTGTTCACAGAAAGTAACAAAACTATAAGAGAGGTGGTGTTTGCCTGAAAGTTTTCTTTTCTGTACAGACGAAATGTTCATCGACAAAAAACCTGCCACCCCACCCTTAAAAAATCAGGTTTTTTATCGATAAATCACGCTCCTTCTCGGAACAGTAATTCATTTTTGACTATATTTCTAATGAAAAACTTTGCTATAAATCGCAATCACAGAAAAGATATCAGCCAGTTAACTATTATACTCGTCCACGATGACTTCAAACGCGATTCCCATGCCGGCTTTTCAGGTAGTTTATGTCTTTGCTCTGTTGACTCACTCACTCACTCACTCACTCACTCACTCACTCACTCAGTCACTCACTCACTCACTCACTCACTCTCTCAATCGGCTCGCTGGCCAAGTGGTTAAGGTACTAGACTCTGTAACCGCCTGGCCGGCCGCATAGGCACATGGGTTCGAATCCCGGGGCCGTCACCAGAAAGCCTTATGGCAGTCAAACAGAAGTGTGACCTACTGGCTGATGGTCGTTAAAGAATATGCCTTGAACATCTGATGGAGTGACTTGGAACTTGATTCCATGATATGTCTTATGGCAAGCACCATTCGTGATTGGGACCTGGTGAATTCTTGATCCGAATGAGACAACCCAACAACAACAACTCACTCACTCACTCACTCACTCACTCAATCAACTCACTCACTCATTTGCTCATTCACTCACTCACTCACTCTCTCACTCATTCACTAAGTCATTCACTCACTCACTCCATCAGTCACTCACCATTCACTCACTCTCTCACTCACTCACTCACTCACTCATTCATTCACTCACTCACTCACTCACTCACTCACTCACTCACTCACTCACTAAGTTCTTTTCTAGCATCTTCTGAATCGATGGCGTGCGGTCGACGACAAAGTGATCTACGAGCTCAATCAGGTTCAGTACAGTTTATTTTAGAAATTACACGAATTGAATAAGGCTTTCTAAATGGCTAACAACTTAGACGTAGCGTAGTATGCAGAGGAAAATAAAAGAAAATAATGTAGAATGATAAAACTTTCATTCCAGGTCATACCGACTCAATCGTTCAGTCAGGGCGTCGACGTGGCTACTCGATGTCGTTCATTCCATGACATGGTCAGCTTACTCACTCGATCACTCACCCGCTCACTCATTCACTCACTCACTCACTCACTCGCTGATTCACTCATCCTTTCACTCACTCACTCACTCACTCACTGACTTATTTATTGTCTCGCTCAATCATTCATAGTAAGCCACTAACTAACCTGCTCGTTCAATCACGCATTCACTCGCACTAAGTCAATTACTTACTCAATCATTTCCTCATTAATAGACTCACTGTGTCCACTGAACAGTCAGCTTAACGACTCACTCTTGCACCTGCATGCGATGATTCGCTCATTAATTCATTCACTAATTCATTTTGTATGTTTGTACTGAAGGTTTTTCTATTTCATAACTTATTTCAGCTACAAAGTTCCTACGATATACGCGATGCCGCACTACAAAAATGCATCAACGAAACGCAAAAGTCGGTCGACCACTGGTATGGTCTTCGAGATAAAAACGAGTACGACATGCAGGCCATCAAGAATTTGCGCACCGAACAAACTAATGTTGGTAAATAAAAATGTTTTGATATTCTTTTTTCATCAATGTCGGTGAAGAAGTCTCGAAATTTCCATCGCAAATCTGGCTCAAAAATTGTTTTTACGCAAAATTGTTTGTCAAACGTGAATAATTTTTTGTGCGCCTCGATTGGCATTCTTCAGAGGCTGATTTGAAAAAAACTGAACCTTAAAAAGTATTTTCATAAATATATCAGTTTTTTAATATCCTTCAAGCGATTTTTTTTATCTACAACCGATTGTTTTCCACAGCTTCTCGAATGCTGAAATACGAAGTCAACGTGGAGGAGGTCGTCCGACAAAGATCGATAAAGGCGTATGAAGAGCGATGCAATCTGGCGTATGCTACCGGATCCAAGTCTACTTCTTGATGATTATTATTTTTTATTTCTATCCGTGAAAACTTCTAAACCTTTTAAATTCAGTCTTTCCAGTGGTAACTGCATTTTGAAAAAAAATCCGAAACCGAGAAAATGTAAAGGGTTTGGTTTTCATTGTTTTTTATTGGTGCCCACCTGAGACTTTAGTAGCCGTGAAAGTTAGTCAAGCATGTTTTATAGCATCTTTAAAAATCTTCATCGAAGTTGCATTGGGTTGCTGAACTTGTTGCGGCTGTTCAAAATTAATAGGGACCTGATTTATTACTGGTAAAACTAGTGTTGTGAAGAATGGTCAAACTACGGAAATTGCAAGCCGTAATTTAACTATTAATCACTGCAATTGTTTAGTTTTTATTTGCTAATTGCTTTTGTTAATTTGTCTGTTCATATTGCTCATGTTTGCAGTAGATTCTGATTTCTATTCCTATAAATTATTTTTGCATTTTAGATAACGGTGTCTGGTGAGACTTTTATCTGCACTGCTCAAATTTTGGTTGATTTCTATTTCCTATTTCGTTTGATTTTATTGAAATAATGAAAGAATATGAACCCAATCAAGATGATAAAAATAACGATATTTCATTTGCGCGCATCCACAAATCATCACATGTAAACTTGAATTGAGAAGTTATATATCGGGTACATCTTAAATTTTTTTATGGTAGATAATAGAACACAGCAGGGGTTTACAAACAATGCCATAGAAATGCATGGCATTTGGTGAGGGCATTTCTCTGGCTTGCCAACAGAAGTTATCTGAATTTTTTTCTTCCTCCCCTATTCATGAATAAATCAATGATCTTGCGAAATCCGCCTAAAACAGTTGTCGCTATCTCACATGCTGACATGTTCTCAAACAAACACCCTCAGACAACAGCAAAGCAAGAGTGTAATAATAATGTTTTTACCCAACACAATTACGGATGGTGGTGATTGGAATCATATTTATATGGTGAAACATTGTGCAACAAACATCCAATTTAGCAAACAATGAAAATAACAATAACAGCATGAAAAGAAATAGTAAATCTGCTTACATTATATCTGAACACACACGCGTATGTATATATATTTTCTATCAAAGATTATACACAACTAATAGTAAAAGAATACGGGTATGGGAAGGGGGGCAGCGAGGAAACAGGGTTTAATTTAATATATTCTCGGGTTTAAAATAATAATAAATCTACTAATCGAATCCTAGGATTTAAAAAAGAATAACAATGCCCATTAAGCAAATACTAGACAAAATACGCAGTATTACAATGGAAACAATTTCAGGCTGTAAGAAAACTTTTGGCGAAATATTAGATATTAGATGGTTGGACGCTTACTTTTTGGGTCTAAAAAATTCTTTGAAACGACTCAATTCTTTTGTCTTTCCCAACATGAAAACGTCCGAAGCTTAATGGTGCTACTGATTAAGCAGGCTACAGATTCACAAAGAAGCGGTACACATGCAAACAAAATGGGATATTAGATCGGAGATACAAACCAGATACAGGAAATTTACGACTGAAAATTCGTTGCTGGGGACCAAGACAACCGAAGGTGAAGAACATAGTAAAATATCTAATACTATAAAGAAACAGTGTGCGTCTGTCTGTCTGTCTGTAGCCCGGTTTACCACAGTTAACGCTAGCCCGGTTAACCACAGTTGCTATTTTCACGTATGGTGCAGCAATAGCAGTCTGGAGTAGGCCGATAGTAGGTTAATGTTTCACGAGCTAATGTTTCAGTCCGATAGTGGGTTAATGTTTCACGAGCTAATGTTTCAGTAGAAAACTGATGTCCCATTTTAAGAAATGGGGACAAAACGCAGTTTATTATATTAACGTCAAAACGAGCTAATGTTTCATACATCAAAGTTATAAATGGGTTAATGTTTCACGAGCTAATGTTTCCGTCCGATAGTGGGTTAATGTTTCACGAGCTAATGTTTCAGTAGAAAACTGATGTCCCATTTTAAGAAATGGGGACAAAACGCAGTTTATTATATTTTAACGTCAAAACGAGCTAATGTTTCATACATCAAAGTTATAAATGAGTTAATGTTTCAAGAGTCTAAACGAGCTAATGTTTCAGTAGCGACCAGTGGCCTGTTTTCACGTATGTCCCCATTTTATGAAATGGGACAAAAGCCTGTTTTAACATCTGTCCCCATTTTAATAAATGGGGACAAAAACCTGTTTAGTTCGGTAATAGATTACTTTCCACGGGAAGCTTCAAAATGGCACAATAGATTATTTCCACAGGATATTCATTGCAACGGCAATAGATTACTTTCCACGGAAGGTTTCTAATGGCTCAATATATTATTTCCACGGGATATTCATTGCAACGGCAATCGATTACTTTCCACGGGAAGTTCCTAATGGCTGAATATATTATTCATATGCTAAATTAATCTGAATTTAGTGTCCACGGGATATATCAAATACTGAAAGTAATATTTTTTTAAATAATATTTTTACATGCAATGATCAACGCAACGGTAATAGATTACTTTCCACGGGAAGCTTCAAAATGGCTCAATAGATTATTTCCACGGGATAGTCATTGCAACGGCAATAGATTACTTTCCACGGAAGGTTCCTAATGGCTCAATATATTATTTCCACGGGATATTCATTGCAACGGCAATCGATTACTTTCCACGGGAAGTTCCTAATGGCTGAATAGATTATTCATATGCTAAATTAATCTGAGTGGAAGTTCCTAATGGCTGAATAGATTATTCATATGCTAAATTAATCTGATTTTAGTGTCCACGGGATATATCCAATACTGAAAGTAATACTTTTTTTAAATAATATTTTTACATGCAATGATCAACGCAACGGTAATAGATTACTTTCCACGGGAAGCTTCAAAATGGCTCAATAGATTATTTCCACGGGATATTCATTGCAACGGCAATCGATTACTTTCCACGGGAAGTTCCTAATGGCTCAATAGATTATTCATATGCTTAATTAATCTGATTTTAGTGTCCACGGGATATATCCAATACTGAAAGTAATATTTTTTTAAATAATATTTTTACATGCAATGATCAACGCAACGGTAATAGATTACTTTCCACGGGAAGCTTCAAAATGGCTCAATAGATTATTTCCACGGGATATTCATTGCAACGGCAATAGATTACTTTCCACGGAAGGTTCCTAATGGCTCAATATATTATTTCCACGGGATATTCATTGCAACGGCAATCGATTACTTTCCACGGGAAGTTCCTAATGGCTGAATAGATTATTCATATGCTAAATTAATCTGATTTTAGTGTCCACGGGATATATCCAATACTGAAAGTAATACTTTTTTAAATAGTATTTTTACATGCAATGATCAACGCAACGGTAATAGATTACTTTCCACGGGAAGCTTCAAAATGGCTCAATAGATTATTTCCACGGGATATTCATTGCAACGGCAATCGATTACTTTCCACGGGAAGTTCCTAATGGCTCAATAGATTATTCATATGCTAAATTAATCTGATTTTAGTGTCCACGGGATATATCCAATACTGAAAGTAATATTTTTTAAATAATATTTTTACATGCAATGATCAACGCAACGGTAATAGATTACTTTCCACGGGAAGCTTCAAAATGGCTCAATAGATTATTTCCACGGGATATTCATTGCAACGGGATTGTGAATCCGCAAACAATGTTAAAATTAATACCGAGGCAAGTCATCAAAGAAAAAATTGTTTCATTTACAAAGTAAACAACAAAGCACAATCATCCTCAATGTATAACGGGACATGGGCTCAATGTATAACGAGTCAGTTAATAGTTAGTGACTATTGAGCCCTCAATTTCATTCAGACACATCTCAATCAATGACATGATAACCCTGAACACCGCAACCTGAGTTACAAAACTCGGCCCTAATTCTCGGCAGAATACCCGGTAAAGCGCGCGCAGCGCGCACAGAAGCACAACTCGAGCAGAATCCCCGGGCCCAATACCGGGCTGCAGTCCCTAGTATAATCCATATTGTAAACGGTGAATTGTAAATAGAGAATGATTGAGCAGAATCACATATTCTGACTGCAGACAGACTTGTCTGACTGGTGGCAAACCATTTCAAACTACATTCGTGCAACAATATCTGTAGAAATTTTCACTGTTAACCGAACAACCACTAGAAAATAACCAATAGAAATTTCCACTGTTTGTTAAGATCAAACGCGTCGAATTTCAGTTGGAAACTGTCTATGGAGATTTTCGGCCAATTTACAAATGACATTTTAATTGAATCTAAATCGAATAAAACGTCTCACGTATAAAAAACTCATTAACCAACGATGTTTCGTCCCTTAACCCATGACATCAAGCCATCAAGGAATGTTGCTGCTGTCGGTGGGACTCGTCAGATGGGTCCGACAACAAAATAGTTTTCAGCGGTAAAATCTACGATGGAGTAAGCTAAGGTCGTTGCTACATTACAATATAAGGTGTCAATAATCAAGACAATATTTCTAGAGCATTATTTTAAGCATGCCAAGATAAAATAAAATGTATTTCAAAAATAACTTTTTTCAAACTAAAAATAAATTTTTAGTGCTAGTCTGCAGAAGTTCAACAGCGTATCGCCTTCACTGTGCAGGCGCGGAAAAGCGCGCGCAATTTAAATTTTTAGGTTTTAATTCGTGTTTAGGCTTCCAAAGAATGAAAGAAAACCAATGCAAAACCCCACGTCGGGGGTACAATTTTATAAGAGGGTTATAGAGCAGAAAATTGCGCACCTTTTAGGCTAAATGTCGTTTGACAAATGATGTCTGCGGTGTGTTTTTAATACGGTTGAAAATGGCCTTCATATTTTTTAACACTTTTGTACATAACTTTTGTTTTAACGTTGAAAACACCTCCAGAACCTTTATACACAAACTTGAGGATATTATAAGTGTGTATTCCAAGTTACATGAGCATAACTGCAACACAGCAACATTTGTGATGGTTGGCACAGACACACCCTCGATTAGATGCGTGCGGGACCGCAAAACAGGACAAGGCTGAAACACGAGTTGTGATTAATTTTCGTCCAAAATAAGTATTCCAACGTGATCAGTGACTAAAACTAGGTCTAGAAACTTATTTTGAGCGAAATCGGTGAGTTTCAAAATTTTATGAAAATGGTCCATTTTTCGGTCGATTCTTAGCTGCACGCACTCATAAATGAGCCCTGCGATTTTTTAAATGATTAAACAGTAAAGAATTGAACCTAGAGAACAACTTTCGTGCAGGATGAAACTTCAAATTTGAGTTTTTCCGACCCGTTTGATCATCCGCTACCCATACTTTAGTGCTTTACATACACGTTAATAGGGTCGTCGATTGAGCAGTCGTTGGGTTCAAGAATGCATAGACCCGTAGAATTTTATATGACAAGCGCATGTGTAAAACTTCGACACATGCGACACAAATAATTTTTCCGGCTATAAGTGAGTGAGTGCGTGCGTGAGTGAGTGAGTGAGTGAAGAGTGAGTGGGTGAGTAAATGCGTGAGTGAGAGAGTGAGTCAGTGAGGAGTGAGAAGATGAGTGAGTGAGTGGGTGAGAAGATGAGTGGGTGAGTGAGTGAGTGTGTGAGTGATTGCGTTAGTGGATGACTATGGGAAAACAGAAAAGCTGCAATTAAAATTGCATTGTCTTACTTAATTTCGTACGGTTTTTTTAGTTCACAAATACGTATGATTGAGCGTCCATTTGAATAATTTTTACTCCATTATAGAGCCCATTTGCATGAAAATCGTAAGATTTATTCATGCTTCTACACAACATCTAATGTGTGAGTGTGATACACTGAAAATCAAATTCTACGCTACCAAACGGATTAAAGTTTTCTGCGTGATATTTCCGACCATCTGTTTCAATCAACCGGTCTGTTAATGAACCAGTCAGTCAGTCATAATTCCGTTAATCACTTAGTCAGTAACCTGTGCATTCAGTCTGTCAGTCAATTAATCTAAAATTAGATCAGTCAATAAATCAAGTTATGTCAATGAATACCTGAGCTACTTTGTATAGTTTGTTTGCCACCAACGATAATAAACAACCAATGTATGTATAAACTCTTTTATTCGTTTTTATAAAAAAATCTCCCCGATCAAGACACATAATACTTAAAAGAACAACAGGTAAATATAACAATAACAGCAACAAGATCGCCCCAAACTGGATGCCAACATTAAATAATCAAACCAACTTCTATCATACAAACTATAAAATTCTCAACCAAAATAACATGACTTCAAGCTATATAGTGTCGGCAAATGGCTCATGCTTAGCTGTAAACAATAAACGATGTGACATACATAAAACCTAAGCCAAATAGTGGCTGAGCGCACTAGCCGACGAGAGGGATGGGGGGGGGGGGGGGAGTGGAATTCCGCCCTCTTTGGCGGTTTCAAAATGTTGAGTTTGTTGCTTTAATTGTAGGGAAAATGGCCTAATTTCTGCTTTTCCCCCTCCCTTTGGAGGTTTGGCTGGTCCGCCAGTGGTTAAGCGTAAATGTAAGCACAATCATCATCATCGACGTGCGTTGTTACCACCCCTGACTTTGGTATGTGCTTTGCGATGTTGTCGTTGGTTTTCTCGTTGCTTTTGGAAGTCGATCAGTTTCTCCTTACGCTTTCGTTCCTTGAGGATGTGCTCCGTCGATTTGAGTTCTTTGGTGAAATGGCCTCCCTTGCCGCGTCGTGCCAAAGTGCCGGTGCCATCGCCTTTACCAGATACCGGTGGCTGCCACTTGCGGCCTGAACAAACTCATTAACTATTACATCAGGCATTGAAACACAATCGCTCGTTATTTAGACATATTCACGAATTAAGAAAATTCAAATCCATGAATTAAACAATTGAAACAAAGAAATTCTCTGATACGCGATGACATTTGATTTACATCAGGTAAAATGGGTATAACAATCGATATTTCTTAATTAAAAATTAACAAATGCTACTAAACGAATGTCTAAACAACACATGATTGTATTAGACGACCAACCCCGTCGACCACCAGCTGGTGTTCGTCTGCTGTTCATCGCCCCGCCCTCATCACCACCCTCGTCTCCATCATCCATCTGCAACAGTTAAGTACACACTGAGTACAAATCAAGTACAACCAACCACCACCATACTGCTATATCCACTCTATCAACTCAACCAACAGCTGGTTAAATAATCAATATAGCATAGGTGTTTAGGTTGTAATGCAGATTGTTGGGTTTGACTGACGGACTGACTGACGGACTGACTGAATGACTGACTGAATGAACAACAATAAAGCTGTTTGCTAGGTTAATTACGAACCTGATTCTGTAATTGTTGTTTTTTCTTCCACCTGTCGTACATGCCCGACTTGAGTCCAGCAGCCACCCATCGTCCGTCCTCGGTCCGAACCTTCTTGTTTTTGCCCGTGTTGCCCGCTTCACCCACAAACTTCTTTTTCTTACGATCCCTACAACCGGTAGAACATTTTTTCATAGGATAGGATAGATCAATCAAAAGGCATAGGGTTCAATTCTCAGGTATTGGCTTCATTGTTGCTGGTGTTGTGAAGTAAAAGAACGAGATACTCCTGGCAAAATATTAGATTCAGCCCGGTCCGGTTGTTTTTTGACATTCCTACTATTCGACACTGATCTAAAACTATAACATCACGGCATATATGTAGTTATTTGAGAATTTAAATGCCAAACGATGATGAAAACGTCAGTCAGCCACTAACCATTTCTTCCTGTTTGTGTTTGTGTTCATCGTTTGTGCATCATCGGCAGTGAAGTCGACGACGGCATCGCGGGCCTGACGGTCGAACGAACCGCGATCAACTGACAGACTGAAACGCACATACACGTCGTCTCACTCACGCACTCACTCATTCACTCACTCACTCACTCACTCACTCACATACAAACCCAGTTTACAGTTGTTCGTATATAATTGATTACGTATTAAATTATTGGCGTTTTTTGATGTGGTCGAATTCGACCAGTCCAACATTAGATTAGTATTAGTCAAATGCGATTATGATATGACAGTTTGTTTGTCAACGTCCAGTAGGCCAAAACAAAGCCATGCCCCTGAGACATGCCATTCTTTAAACGTTAAGTGACATGTTTTATTGCCATGCAAGAGCAAAAGACGTTACTTGCATTGCCATGTCTGGATAAAAATCTGTGTTTTTTTATTCTCGATTGAAAGCTGTCCGAAGACCAAAAGCCATTAAATATATATAGGACAATACAATGGTGAGAAGAATAACCCTAGAAGAATTTCACAACAACCAAATGGATCGGGACATCAAAAACCGAAATCGACCAATACCAACCCCTGTTCGGAGAAGAAGTCGGCCGGTTGGTATTTGACGAAATGCGTTTCATCTTTGCGACTCACCGCCGGTTTCTTTGCGGCTTTCGATTTGGGTTGAGACAAGCCGGAATCGGGAGCCAATCTCTTCCGTTTCACTGATGTGTTTGACTGGACGTTACCCGTGAACACGGCCTGCAATCAACACAAACATACATTATGTATAACGATGTGTTTGACTGGACGTTACCCGTGAACACGGCCTGCAATCAACACAAACATACATTATGTATAACGATGTGTTTGACTGGACGTTACCCGTGAACACGGCCTGCAATCAACACAAACATACATTATGTATAACGATGTGTTTGACTGGACGTTACCCGTGAACACACCTTTGCCAGCTGTGCGGATCGATTCAGCGTCCGGGGGGGTGGAATGTGAATCGACGGACTGTGAATCGACGGACTGTGAATCGACGGACTCTGAATCGACGGCCTATTTATTTTCGGACTGTGAATCGACGGACTCTGAAAAAACGGACTGTGAATCGACGAACATTTGGGGGTCATAGGAGAGGGTCGGTAGGCAATTTATGACACTCGGACTGTGAATCGACGAACTTTTGGGGGTCATTGGAGGGTGTTGGTAGGCAATTTATGACATTCGGACTGTGAATCGACGAACTTTTGAGGGTCATTGGAGAGTGTTGTATGGCAATTTATGACATTCGGACTGTGAATCGACGAACTTTTGAGGGTCATTGGAGAGTGTTGTATGGCAATTTATGACATTCGGACTGTGAATCGACGAACTTTTGAGGGTCATTGGAGAGTGTTGTATGGCAATTTATGATATTCGGACTGTGAATCGACGAACTTTTGAGGGTCATTGGAGGGTGTTGGTAGGCAATTTATGACATTCGGACTGTGAATCGACGAGTTTTTGGGGGTCATTGGAGGGTGTTGATAGGCAATTTATGACATTCGG
>OZ038442.1:23813-66313 GCA_964036265.1 Daptonema setosum
CTGCTTAATGGCTGTGCTAATTCGATGTCAGTTGGTGCCAGGATTCTTTGAAACATTTGACGAAGCTACAACACCTTCGGAAAGGTTTGTTTTGCAGTATTGCCAGCGTTGCCAACTGTAATAAAAACTTGCATAATAATTGTGTTTCCACTTTTTTGGTAGCAAATAAGAAACAGATTAACAATAACCCGAGCGTGCGTTTATTCATTTTTAAGTCATAAAATGAATAAACTGGCATGTGTGATTTCAGAGTCTTGAAAGCGGTCTTGGCGTTGCTGAGAAAGAAACAATACAATGGTTGGCATATTAACAAAAATTTGATTAACGTTATTGATTAACAGTAGAAGAAGAAGAGGATCCAGTGTATGAGTCAGTGAGTGAGTGAGCGAGTAAGTGAGTGGGTTTTTGAGTGGGCAAACGCGTCAGAGTAAATACAATTATGTACATACGTGGTGAGTGAGCTAATAATGGAGTAAGTTACTGTTAACAAGTGACTGAGTGAATGAGTGAGTGAGTGAGTGAGGGAGTGAGTGAGTGAGTGAGTGAGTGAGTGAGTGAGTGACTGACTGAGTGAGTGAATGAGTGAGTGAGTGAGTGAGTGAGTGAGTGAGTGAGTGAGTGAGTGAGTGAGTGAGTGAGTGAGTGAGTGAGTGACTGAGTGAGTGAATGAGTGAGTGAGTGAGTGAGTGAGTGAGTGAGTGAGTGAGTGAGTGAGTGAGTGAGTGAGTGAGTGAGTGAGTGAGTGAGTGAGTGAGTGAGTGAGTGAGTGAGTGAGTGAGTGAATGAGTGAGTGAGTGAGTGAGTGACTTAACGTAACTTACCTGTAGCCGCCAAACTAATGTGGGCACAACACGCCAACGAGATTGAAGCGCAGAGCGTCAACCCCGATCCAGGTTTAATGAATGCCGCCAACCAACTAGACATGTACGGCGACGAAAACGATCGCTTCTTCAACGCACTAACTGAAGTGTACGGAACTAACAGGAATGCTAAATGCACCGATTCTAACTGCAACTTGGCTCAATTCGTGGACGCTGGTGATCATCATGTTTTCCTTCTTGAAACACCATTCCGTTACATGTTGGTTTTATTTTTTCGTTGGCATCAACTTATCGTTAATATATAATTTATTAAGTTAGTTTTTTTCTGATTCATAACGTTCATACATTAAAAGATTGGTGGTCATGAAACTTGAGTATGTGGCTTTCATTCCGTTTGGTGAAATCTATACAGTTTAACATAGTGAACCATGGAGTGATGATGATTGATGCATGCCTTAATTACTGTTTAATGAGAATCAGTCTTTATTATTGGTTGTGGCTGTTATATGACACACATGGAATGTGAAACAACATTCCTTCTTGTTTATATAGTTTGTAGCAATGTTTCAAATAAAATATACTTAATTATTGCATACTTGTAGACCGAACACGGGCGATAATAAAGTGATTGACCTGATCCCCGCCATCGAAGGTGATCCACCGTTCAACTTCTGTGTGTGTGGAAGTCCGGTTACTTTCGGGTCGTTCACCTTTCGACGACGACAGCCTTGGGTAATTCCCCTCAACCTGTTCCGAGTGAATCTTCGTGACATCGAGACCATTCCAACGGTTGTCACGCTTGGTGGTCTACGGTAAGAATCATTTTAAAGTTGAACCAACATACATCTACTCACTCATTCAGCGACAGAATGATGGCACTATGAGTGACTGAGTAACCAAGAGTGATGTGACAACTGATTGAAAGTGAATGGCCAATTGACTTTTCCGTACGAAAAAAACCGTTCTATTCATAAGTTTGCTGCTTTACCATTTTAGATTCCGTCTGCGAACATTGACGTTCCACAATAGTGGTCACTTCACGTCGATGATTCAGTTTGGTGAGCAGTGGTTCTACTACGATGGTATGCACACCGATCGGGAACTGATGTGGGAGAACAGCCGACGGGTCCTTATGGAACGTATCGTCGAGTTAGAGGAACCCGGTGTACTGCGATTCAATAGAGGAATCTACATGCTAGACTGGACACCATAGTACTTTCTGTTTATAGTCGATAATTAGTTTATGCTGAGTGACTTAAAACATAAGTACGTAATATTTTGCTCATGGCCTAATTTGCTTTCCACAAACTTCAGTTCAAACTCATTGTCGACTACCTTGTTGTATTATTTTGTTCATGGTTGTATCAGATGGACAGAAACAGAGAGATGTCTGCTCAAAAACGAATTGAATGATTGTCTTTGGTGAACAATTGTGGGTGGCCAAACGAATTGAATGATTGTATTTGATGAACAATTGTGGATTGCAAAATGAAATGAATGATTGTATTTGATGAACAATTGTGGATTGCAAAATGAAATGATTGATTGTATTTGATGAACAAATGTGGGTTGCCAAACAAATTGAATGATTGTATTTGATGTAGAACTGTGGATTGCAAATCGGTGGTGCTTTACAGATAAAATTATTAAATTTACAAATTTATCGCAATAATGTTGTGTGTTGTATAAGTATTATATGTTATAGTGCATGGCAGAAAACTTGGGACCACACGACGAATGCTATTGGTTGTCGTTAGGAGATACAAAACATTTATTTCGATGCATTTGTCGCGTGTTTCAAAGACTTACTGTAAATCATGTTGGATATGATTGTCGTTGATCACCTCTTGTATACATATGAACCTTATCATGAAATTTTCCCCCATTTTATGAAATCAGTATTTTCTCCCATTTTTTCGTGTACATTCATGATACTGCTGAAATTTATGTCGGTTGCGCATTTTAGCTTGGTCCAGGTATCTTGTTATGTAACCCATTACGTATGTACATAAGCAA
This sequence comes from Daptonema setosum, assembly GCA_964036265.1. Lineage (NCBI taxonomy): Eukaryota > Metazoa > Nematoda > Chromadorea > Monhysterida > Xyalidae > Daptonema > Daptonema setosum. Next base: position 26,651 of record OZ038442.1, read on the forward strand.
GGTTTGCACGCTGTCCAAATTCCATGTAAAAACGTTTTTTTTGTCACAAAATTTGAATGAGCGCCAAAAGAAGATTCTAATAAACAAAATGCGTGCAAAAATATTGTGACTTATGAGAAACCCTATGTGATGTACAATCTTACTATAATAATGCAATTTTTTTGAATTGATTCATTTAATGCAACCATACGTAATTTCATTCTAGATAAACCTATATGCATCGTTTTCTTTGTTTTCCTTCATTTTACTGCTTTACTTGATGCGGGTGAACTGTGTAATATAGACTGGTCAAGGTATCTTGTTATCAAACCCATTAACCATCGAATGCCTGTTCTCAACGTATGCTGTCCAAATTCCATGTTAAAAATATATTTCTCGCAAATAAGCATATTTAAAAAAATGTGCGCCAAACAAATATAAAAAATATACTTTCGTAATGCAGCGTTTCTGATAATTGATTCATTTAATGCTTTCAATGTAGATTTACAATACATGTTCCCTACCCTGCTGTGTTTTCATTTTTTCTTTCACTATGCTGTCTTTCGCAGATTTACTTATCTTGTTTTTATGCTGTTTTCTATTAAAAGTAAGTAAAATTTGATTTATTATGGTTATTCAATTTATACATTGTGAGTAAGTGCTTGAGTGATTGAGTTAGTGCGTGAGTGAGTGAGTGTGTGAGTAAGTGAGTAAATGAGTGAGTGAGGATTGGGTTAGTAGTTTTTTACAGGATTATACGCATAAACAATAATGAGGACCTCTTGGTTTCCGATTGGCTGTCTAGCAATGAAAATTCTAATGAAATAAAAATGTCTGAACAACCCCTCGTACTCACACACCGCGCCAACGGGAAGGCGGGTCCAAAACGCGGTGTACAGAACAACAGAAATAGAAATAAAGGAAGTTTTTGCAATGGTATATCAGTGAATTTGCATGACTGAGTATAGGTTTCTGGTTTATCATTATTTTTTAATCCGAACTGTGAAAAACTGAACCTAATTCAAATCATTCAAACGAGTTGAAATTTACTACAATGATACCAACTGCATATGACATTATAAACGTGTGCAAAAAATCATGAGATTTTCTTAACAGACCAATTACATGCATATTTCCCAAAATTCCGACCTCATTATTAAACACAATTTGAATGCGCGCCATAGTAAACTGCTTCGACATAATACGTTTAATTACGTAACATGACAAACAACGCAACGAGACAAGGCTGAATGAGCGAAACATTATGTTTATGTTAAACGACGCATGTTAACATGTTAAACGACGCATCGGATTTGGCTAAACAATTGAAACATTACAAGCACAGAACAGCACGCATGACGTAAGGGGTATACTGAAATAATGAAACATTAGGTAGCTAGCGAATTTCATTACATTTGAGAAGAACCCAATTTGACGTGAAACATCAGGTAAATTTCAATGCATGGAATGGTATATACTAGACAGTTCTTAAAAGTGTGGACCCACGACCGCAACCATTCCGGTTAAATCGGATTTTTTTTATTCCTTTGTTTCCCGGGGCTTTTAGAACAAAGCCCGGGCCCGGGCGATAACTTCGGTGAAAACACCCAGGTCCGGGCCCGGCTGGGGCTTTTAGAACTTTTTTACCCGGGCTTTTCTGAGGCCCGGACGAAATAAAAATAAAGTTTCCAACTTTTCTTAATCTCCGGGCCCGGGCCCCGGGGCTTTTAGAACAAAGCCCGGAAAAAGCCCGGAGATTTGTGGGCGGAGTCGAAAAGCCCGGACATTTTTTGAGAAAGCCGGGTCTTTTAGAACTTTTCATTTGGGAAATCCGGGCTTTTAGAACTGAATTCCCGGGCCCGGGCCCGGGGCTTTTAGAGTTACCCATGGCAGACAGATTATTTTGGAGGATCAATCGACTCACTACGAAGTGGACTAATCATTATAATGAATAGTCCACTGTCGTAAAACAATTCGTTTGATGAACTTTCCACTCTTGGAAAAGGTTTCCAAACAGGAGACAAATAAAGTGATGAACTTTCCACTCTTGAAAAAGGTTTCCACTGAGAGGACAAATTTCAAGTGAAGAATTTTTCATTATTAAAAAAGGTTTCTATTTAGGGTGCTTTCAGAGTAAAAAGGAAAGTAAAAAGGAAAGTAAAACGGAAAGTAAAATCTGTAAACCTATTGACTGAAAACAAAATTTCGGGAACAAAATTGACTTCCCGGTCAATTGGTTTACAGATTTTACTTTCCGTTTTACTTTCCTTTTTACTTTCCTTTTTACTCTGAAAGCACCCTTAGAGGGAAAATGAACTGATATAGCGTATCCAGGTTTTTTTGTTAGCAAAAAGGTGTTTGGCGCGCAATTCGAATTCAAAATTGCTTTCGGCGCGCTTTCAAATTTTCAAGAAATCATGGTATTGTTCACCTAACATTCGGACCACATAGAAAATTTAGCTTAATTCATTGCATACGTGCGTGACCGGTTCCTAAAATGAATTTTTGATAACAATAAACCCTGATCAAGCCTTAAACAGTATAACTCAGTGGCCGAATCGACAGTTGTCCGAATTGACACATGTTTGAAACTCTACGTTAATGAGCTCAATAATATCGAGTATCAAACTTTATTCTGAAATCTATAACTATTAAGCGAAGAGTTTGATGGGTGTCAGTCATATCACCAACCAGTCTGTCGTCCCATTGATCTGTCATTCACTTCGTCAGTCAGTTTTGCCATCAATCACTCATCCCATCTATTAGAAATCTAATCACTCAGTCTTTATTCATCCAATCATCCATTCATTCATTCATTGCATCATTCACTCACTCAATCAATCACTCACTCACTCACTCACTCACTAACTCACTAACTCACTCACTCACTCACTCCATCTCATGTTCACTTGTACCTCACTTACTCCCTTACTCACTCACTCACTCACTCACTCCCTCACCCACTCACTCACTGCCTCACCCACTCACTCACTCACTCACTCACTCACTCACTCACTCACTTACTCACTCACTCACTCACTCACTCACTCACTCACTCACTCACTCTCTCACCTACTCACTGACTCATTCACTACTCCTTCACTCACTCACTCTCTCACCTACTCACTGACTCATTCACTATTCCTTCACTCACTCGCTCACTCGCTCACTCACTCACTCACTCACTTCCTCACTAACTGTCGAACAGTTGCGAAACAACTCCGTGACTATTTATACTCACTCTTTTCCTCACTCACTCGAACAGTTGCGAATTAACTCCGTGACTATTTATTTTTTTACACCACATTTTTAACACTTTTTTGATACATTAATCCGATTGTAAAAATTAATTTTTCTCAAACACTTTATTGTAAACTTTTTCGTCCTTCAAAACTGACAATTTGTGCTTTATTTTGCTAAGTCGTAGAATTCTTCCCTAGTGCGTAGTGAATGGAGTGGTCACCTATTTTGTTGAATGACTCATGCCGAAATATTTTTCATGACGTCAATTCTATATTAAAAACTGTTGCCAAATATTAGAATTTCTTCATCTTCTATTTGTTTGACGTAAACACTATATTTTTGTCATAAAGTTATGCAAATAACATGTTGCAATTGAATTTTTACCCGTGTGATTACAGATTTTCCCCTACGATATTTACGATATTATGTTTTATTCGCAACTCTGAATAAGTTGGGGATGAGCGGCAAGAGCCCCTCAAAATAACATTTGAAGTGGATAATAAATCGAGATTAATAGTTTTGGTTTTGGTTTTAAAGCTCAGACGAATCAGAGAATATATATATAGGTAAAAGTAATTATAGATCAGATCGAGGCAGTAGTAAAAGGAGCAAATGAAAAGTGAAAGTTGAAAGTGGTGATCGCAATGATAATAATCTGTGATAATATAGATAACGTTAACCATGAATCGCATTAGGTAAGGCAAAGAATTTGGCTTTAACGCATTGTTTAGAGAAAAACGTTGGGAAACTTATTGAAGGTATTATCAATTAGTTGTTTTGTATACCGTGGGGAATTTATATATGATTTAAAATCATTTATAGATGGAGATGCCACCACTTCAGGTGGAAGGGAGTTCCATAGTTCGTAGGTTCTATAAAAGATCAGGCGAGATCTTTGGGTACTTTTAAGGAACGGTCGATGTATTTTGAATTCATGTCCCCTGGTGTTCGATTCAGATAATGTGACGAAGTCTGAACTATTGACGTGCATGAAGTGGTCATGGAATAGCTTGTAAAGGGTGGTTAGGTCGGTTTTCGTCCGACGTACAATGAGTGGTTCGATATTAAATTGTTCGCATAATTCCAAGTAAGCGGTCTTTTTCACCGAAGAATGTTGGAGGTACTTTAAAAAACGTTTCTGAACAGATTCGATTAGTTTTATTGAACCGACTTGCGAAGGATTCCACAGAATTGACCCTGATTCAAGTATGGGTCTCACGTATGTTTTGTACATTTGTAGACGAAAGTTCGTATTTCGAATTCGGAACAGTCTATTTGTAACGTTTAATTGTCGGCTAGCTTTAGTGGTAATTTTATCAATTTGACGTTTGACTCCGAGGTCGGATTCAATTATGATTCCCAGATCACGAAAATTATCGTAAAGTTGAACTGGTTCACCAAGCATAGTGTAATTAGGTGGATCCACAAGAGAAATACTCGATTTCGTACCAACACTCAGGATACCGCATTTTGGCACTGATATCGTAAGTCCATGAGAGCATAGCCAATCGCAGACTGAATCAATGTCTTTCTGAAATTTTAACATGTCTTCTTGGCAGGTGATTGGTGCCATAAGCTTGATATCATCAGCGTACAACTTAATTTTAGCAAACGAGACTTGATTAGGAATATCGGATAAGAAGATTGTGAATAATAAAGGTCCGAGTACGCTTCCCTGAGGTACGCCTCTATTGATAGAATACAGAGAGGATGAGTTATTCCCGATTGATACTGAAATTGATCTACCGTAAAGATAGGACGCAAAGAAATTAATCACTGTTTGGTCAAAATTAAGGCAACGTAACGCATCCAACAAATAATTATAATCAATCGTATCGAAGGCCTTGGAGAGGTCTAAATAGAAAATGTCTGTCCTGTAACCCATCTCGAATGACTCAGTCCAAATGTTAAGACAAGAGAGTAGTTGGGTTTCGACCGATTTACGTGGCATAAATCCATGCTGTTCAGGCGAAACCAAGTCATTACTGATTAAATATTCCATTACTTGTTTTCTGATGATTTTCTCCAATACCTTACTCAGTGTAGGGTTTAAAGAGATAGGGCGATAATTATCCGGATCAGACTTAGACTCCTTTTTTGGGATTGGGATTACCTTAGCTATTTTCCATTGGGACGGAAACAGCGAGGTGAACAGAGCTTGGTTAAATAGTGAACTAAGTGGCTCTGCTAGGGAGAAGTATAGTTTACGCAGGAGAAGGTTAGGGATGTTATCGAAGGCAGCAGATTTTTTATTGGGAAGCGATTTTAGTGTGTCACAGACTTCAAGTACGGTAGTAGGCCTGAATTTGAAAGAAGGACATGTAAGCTCTCTGTTTAGAAAAGATGGTGGAAGGGTAGGTCCGATGAAGGTGCAAATTTCAGAGAATTTTACCGCGAAGAGTTCTGCTTCCCCTCCGAAAATGGCGCTGGGAAAAACTAAACTAACAGTTCTTGTTGCAATTTTAATTTTGCAACACTCGGCATTTATACGATATTTTCGAAGTGCTGTATTATATCGAATTGAAAAGATCGTTTGAGTTTTTTTATTTATCTCCACTTCTGTCGTGTTCTATGTATTATTGCGAAAGTCAATCTTTCGCATCCAAAACTGTCGTTGTCCAATTGTTTATTAGCTTCATACCCTGTTCAGAGGGAAAAGTGGACTTCCCCACTCTTTGGCGTTTTCAAAAAGTACAGTTTGTTCCCTAAGGTGTACGTAAAATGAGCTCAGAACTGTCAACCCCCGTCTTTGGCAAATTTCTCCTACCTTTGAGGGTTTGGCTCACCCGCCGGTGCTAAACACTTTACTCATTCACTTGATGAAACGTAAATTTGCGAAATCACGGTTTAGAGGTTCCAAACTCCAAAATAGTTTGCTGTCGTCGTTGCGTGATTAGCTAAACGGAGACGGGTTGCCAAAAAAATCAAGTCACAAAGTTTGCTCGTTCGTTTGTGCTCGGCGCTCGCTCAATTTCGAACACGTCAGAAGACAGCAATTCAGAGGCTTGCAGTGTTAGGAAAATATTGACACCATGAGCCGTACTAGTGTGTCTAATTTACCTCACTTGGCAGTACGGTAATCGCGACCCGTCGACCGGTCGACCCGTCGACCGAGATCGGTCGACCGGCCATTTGGAGGTTTTTAGGCTGCCTACATAGCTGGATAGGTTTAGAAGGCTAGGCATGAGCATCAAAATTAGGTTTCTGTGTAGGCTTAGGCTTAAGCTTAGGTTTTTGCGATAGGCTCGAGCGCTACGCGCCCGAGCCCATACAAAAACCTAAGCCTAAGCCTAAGCCTACACAGAAACCTAATTTTGATGCTCACACCTGCCAAACTGTTAGTATAGTGCTCCAGAATAACTTTTGTAAACTTAAGTCGGTGCTAGGAACTAAGCCGAAGCCGTACAAACAATATCAAAATTCTGGGTCGACGGGTCGCGATAGCCGGGCAGTACTCCAACACGCGTACGGCTATGCACTTGCGGACGAGCTAATCCTCCCAAAGAGAGGGGAATTCCGTCAAAGAGGGGGGAATCAGCAGTTTTTAGGTAATTTTACCTACACCTTGGGAACAAGCTTTACTTGTTTAGAATGTCAAATAGGAGGGAATTCCACTTTTCCCTCCCCTTCTCGTCCGCTAGTATGTCTATATACGTGTTTTGTGATTGTTTAATTTTAATTTAATTTTATTCGAGGTTATTGTTGCGCTGTTTGCTTTTGATTACACTATTTTATCCCTCCTTGTCTGGTGTTCTCGATTATGAAATACATTTTTACATATCATTATCACAGGTCAGGTCCTGTAACTTTCTAATCCTAGAATATCCAATCGAAAATGTATTCTTTCAAAATTATTGTATGTTTCGTTATTTTGTTAATTTTTATCTATATTTTCAGAGAAATCCAGCGCTTGTCAGTCGAAGGAGGCGGATAATAGTGGACTGATCTTATATTAATTTCAAAAACGAACGATTTCTAGCTGTTTTTCATAGACAGACAGAAGAAGCAGCCAACTCTGGTCGTTGCATCGTCGTCGTGTGATCTACTAATACTTTAGTACATTTGTCGGAATACCATAAAAATGGGCAACATTTATACCACCGGCCCCAATCAGGCCCTCGTCGTGTCCGGTTGGTCATCATGGATTTTTATTTCGCTCAAATATTTTTGTATTACCCTGTTCCCGATCCCGATTAGCATGAAATTCATCCAGAGTTCCAGTCCAGGTCTATTCACAGCACCAGATAAATTTCGTTGTCTGCATTCAGGGTTTGGTAAATAAATAAAAATTGTAAAAACGGTGATTTTATTTTTTTCCGTGAAAATCATTGAAATTTTCAGGCACAAATGAGCTGCGTGATCATATATAATGTCTTACTTGATTGCTGGAACTATTTTACATTTGGTATTGGGATGGTCAACCAGAGTTTAACATGAAAGAAATTACATTAAAAAAATATTTTGGGTTGGGTGTGCGTTTTGGAAAAAAATTTCCTTCTTTGGAAAAAAAGGTCAATAATTTGTTTATGAAACCCTAGCTGTATTGCGTTGTGTTCTACTTAATAGGTAATTGTCCAGGCAGATAACGTCGATCGAATAAAATAAATGATAAATAACATTCTCAATTAATGAAACGACTGAATGTAGAGAAACTTGGCACATAAGATGCAATGAGATTGTTGGACCAAGGACATAGCAATCCACAACCATTAAATTTGCCTTATTCACACTCATGATAGGTATTAATCTTGACAATCCCCACGAAAATTTATGTGCAAACTCAAATTAACATTCAAAATTAATTTAATGATAGAACAATTTTGTTGCTTAACTTGTCATGGGTATGACTGACTCATTTACCATCGGTTAAACGATGTAGTGAAACGATGATTGGATACACTAGCGGACGAGAAGGGGAGGGAAAAGTGGAATTCCCCCCCTCTTTGGCGATTTCAAAAAGTAGAGTTTGTTCCTTAAGGTGTAGGTAAAACGGTTAAAGTTCTGCCAAATTCCACTTCTTGGTGAAAATTCCCCTCCCTTTGGAAGATTAGTTGGTCCGCCAGTGATTGGATAGATTATCAATAGATATAGTGACGAATGCCAATGTACTTTTCTAGGTGGCTGTTTCGGCGCGTCGAAGAAGACGATCACAATCGGTGGTTGGGGCTGGGCCTGGTGGTGTATTACCGATGTGCAGAGGTTAATCGTTTAATTAAATTAATAAATATTTCTATTCCAGTCTGTTTTTTTTTATTATTCAAATATGCAAAATTCATAATGTTTCACTTGCAACTGTTCTATGAGCAAAAATGATAAAATACTTTTGGAATAAACAGATAAATAAAAAATAAGTATGAAAAGTTCAATGGATTCAGAAACGTCTTTGAACTATTGCTTAACTAGTTGTTTATCAACTGACGATATGAGGAGTTCAAAAAAATTCAATAAGGGGAATCATTAGGTTGTTTATTGATGTCTCAAGCTACTTCTCAAACAGTTGTTAATTGTCGACCGACCATAATCAGTAACAAACTTGATATTAATTCTGATTTCAGGTTGAGCCTCGAAGTGATGACATTGAATCCGCGCTGTGAGAACGTGGAGACAGCACAGGGTGTACCGCTTACTGTCACGGGTGTCGCTCAGGTTGGTTATCATCATCACCGTCATTTTTCTTTCTTATGATAGTGAGTATAAGTTTGTAACACTTATCATTTCGTACATAATGATTTCTTGTCTAAAAGGCAAGGCAAATGTTATAAGCCATCTTGCCGATTGCAGTGTGTAACGTACGCTAAGATAAACAAACCGGATCCCAAGCTCAAAACCCCAGAAAGAAATAATTAAAAAGAAATTGTTATTTTCGAAGAAAAACAAGTTACGCTGTTTAATCAATTTCGAATGAATTGTGCGTACATATACTTTGTTATTTTACATAAATTTGTTGTACAATAAACGTTATGTATCGTGTAAAATAAATTTTCTGTATATTTTTTCTTCCGATCCTACTAAGTTCATTAGTATTTAAAAGAGAGAAACATAAAAAGCATCTCGGAACTAATTTTCAGGTCAAAGTGATGACGGAAAAGGGTCTGCTAGAAACGGCTTGTGAACAGTTTCTTGGCAAGAACGTGGACCACATCGCTGAGGTGCTGCTACAGACTTTGGATGGTCATCTTCGTGCTATTATGGGTTCGTTTGCCTTCTTATATTGTCCTGTACTCATCTAGATGCGGCTCGCCACTCCAACCTCTGAGTTGGCTGGCTCCAAACTCGCGTTGTTTAGTAAGGCGGTCATCTGATGTCAATGTCAATGTGTTTATTTTCGTAAATTGAACGAAATGAGAGGGCACACAAATTGGCTAACAACTTGGCCCTAGCCGTAGCGCAGTATGCAGAGAAAGAAAATAAGAAACAATGATATATATTATATATATATCTGATCTGAAAAAGGAATGACTTTCGTCAATGATATTGATAACCAATTTGTGTGAGTTCAGTAATACACTTGCTATGGGATGATGCAAATGAAGTGATGAAACTTGGGTTTGCTTAGATTTAGAACGTACAATAAAATAATTGTTTTTGCAGGCACGATGACGGTGGAAGCCGTGTACCAGGACCGTGACACGTTCGCCGATCTCGTACGAAAGGTGATACTGATATAGCTTTTTTATCTATTGTTATTCTAATAAAGACACAAAATTGTAATGCTTGTTTTGTCCTGGTCGTTTTACAGACTTACCTAACCTATCCTTCCCTCCTGCACAGGTTGCGTCACCGGATCTGGGTCGTATGGGCATGGAGATTCTGTCGTTCACGATCAAGGATGTGGTGGATGCGGTTGAGTACCTGGATTCGTTGGGCAAGACCCAGACGGCCAACGTTAAGAGGGATGCCGAAATCGGTGTCGCCGAGGCCAATCGAGATGCCGGCATTCGTGTTAGTCGGACGTTTCGAGTTGCCGATATGTCATAACAAAAATTACTGATTTGTTGAATGAAATTAGTTTGCTGATTACATTGCTTATTGGCCTCTTATCAATCAGTTAGAGAAGTTCAACCAAGAAATGCTCAGTTAAATGCGAATATAATTGATTACCCGATTAAAGACGCCATTTGAAATTTGTTGGGACTTGATAGTTTCTGTGAAAGTGAAACAATAAAAATACATAAGGTTCGCAGATTTTAAATGAATAAAGCTTTGTTTTGATGAATAATAAAACTAATCTTGATTATCTTTTCAGGAAGCGGAATGTCAGAAGGCGGCTATGGATATCCGCTATCAGGTGGATACAAAAATTGCCAATGCATCGCGTGAATACCAACTGCAACAGGCCAACTTTGATCAGGAGGTCAACACAAAGGTACGTTCTTGCTAGGCAATACCTGGTTAAACTAGAATTTGTTGTTTGGTAACGTATGTAGAAAGCAGCCGATAATCGGCGAAAATTGTAAAAAATCCTATTGACTCTTCCGCTTTTTTGATGGTTGAAATAATTTAGTTTTTTTCCTGAGGTTAGTTTGAATGGAATGGCTCAAAAACTTTGCAGCCTTTTTACGTAAACCTCACTTGAAAATTACGTCTCACAAATCAATGTCTCACGTTTCTGCCGTCCCATCCCGTCAGATTCAGACCGTGAAAAAGTAATATATCGTGCTGAGGAGAGAAATGGCTGATTCCAATCCGTATCTGTCCAATAATTAGGCTTCTTCGAGATCTTAGATCTGACTTTGACTGAGATTTCTGACTTGCTTCTATAATACGTTATACTCTACCAAAGTATGCTATGCCACTGAATTACGTATGTTTTGCGTTGCAGAAAGCCGAGGCCGAACTTGCCTATCAGCTGCAGGCCGCCAAAGAGAATCAGAAGATTCGAATGGAGGAAATTCAAGTCGAGGTTGGGATAAAAACGGGATATGAAATGCGAGATAAAACATTAATATTTGGTCTATTCAATGTATCTTGTTACCCAAGAGTTTTTTGAAAAATCTTCACATCATCCGTTTGAGAGCGTTTTTATTTTTAAGGAATTTTCATTCATTAATTCACTCGTTTGGTGACTCATTTGTTTCATTCACTGGTGCGCTCACCCACTCATTCAAAAAAAATAGTTACTCACTTTTTTATTCACTCATTCACTCACCCACCCATTCATACACACCTTCATTCGTTCAGTTACGCATTCATTCGCTCACCCATTAATTCACTCTGTCATTCAATCTGAGACACCCATCATTCACTAATTTCATCATTCACTCACTCAACCATTCATTCACTCACTCAACCATTCATTCACTCACTCAACCATTCATTCACTCACTCAACCATTTATTCACCCACTCAACCATTCATTCATTCACTCTTTTAACCATTCACTCACTCACTCAACCATTCATTCACTCACTCAACCATTCATTCACTCACTCAACCATTTATTCACCCACTCAACCAGTCATTCATTCACTCTTTTAACCATTCACTCACTCACTCAACCATTCATTCACTCACTCAACCATTCATTCACTCACTCAACCATTCATTCACTCACTCAACCATTTATTCACCCACTCAACCATTCATTCATTCACTCACTCAACCATTCATTCACTCACTCAACCATTCATTCACTCACTCAACCATTCATTCACTCACTCTCCCAATCATTCACTCACTCAACCATTCATTCACTCACTCAACCATTCATTCACTCACTCAACCATTCATTCACTCACTCAACCATTCATTCACTCACTCAACCATTCATTCACTCACCCAACCATTCATTCACTCACTCAACCATTCATTCACTCACTCAACCATTCATTCATTCACTCACTCAACCATTCATTCACTCACTCAACCATTCATTCACTCACTCAACCATTCATTCACTCACTCAACCATTCATTCACTCACTCTCCCAATCATTCACTCACTCAACCATTCATTCACTCACTCAACCATTCATTCACTCACTCTCCCAATCATTCACTCACTCAACCATTCATTCACTCACTCAACCATTCATTCACTCACTCAACCATTCATTCACTCACTCAACCATTCATTCACTCACTCAACCATTCATTCACTCACTCAACCATTCATTCACTCACTCAACCATTCATTCACTCACTCAACCATTCACTCACTCAACCATTCATTCACTCACTCAACCATTCATTCACTCACTCAACCATTCATTCACTCACTCAACCATTCATTCACTCACTCAACCATTCATTCACTCACTCAACCATTCATTCACTCACTCAACCATTCATTCACTCACTCAACCATTCATTCATTCACTCACTCAACCATTCATTCACTCACTCAACCATTCATTCACTCACTCAACCATTCATTCACTCACTCAACCATTCATTCATTCACTCACTCAACCATTCATTCACTCACTCAACCATTCATTCATTCACTCAACCATTCATTCTCTCACAGGTCGTCGAACGTCGCAAGCAGATCACGGTCGAAGAGAAGGAAATTCAACGCAAAGAAGCCGAGCTTTACGGCACTGTGCGACTGCCGGCCGAAGCCGATGCCTATCGGGTACAGGCCATCGCCGAGGGTAAAAAGTTAGTGGTTTTTTTTGAAGAAAATGGCATCACTTGTTTCACGTAATATTTTTTCTATTTTCATTACTGACGTATTGTTGAATGTTTTCGGAAACATTGAGAGAAACTGGCGGTAGGACTTTTTTAGATGTTGGCGTGCTCGAACTGCAATCTTCTGGTTTTGATTCCGTTGTTTTTGGCCGATTATGCTTTGATGTAGTTTGCGTTCTTACTGATCCCAGTTTTTGTACTGATTATACGGACTGAAGCAAAACGTGCCGGTCACAACACTCGACCGATCGGCCACTGTTACTCCTCATAAAAATGAAATATCATGTTTTTTTCATCAAATTCGAGCAATTCAATCCACTCTTCTTCAATCAAATTATGCCAATCCAACCACCTACATTTTTATTCCAGAACCCAGACAATCGAAGAGGCGAAGGCCAACGCGGATGCCGTCCGAATGGTGGGCGGAGCCGATGCTGCCGTCGTGGAGGCGATCGGCAAGGCTGAGGCTGAACGCATGAAACTCAAGGCCGAGGCCTACAAACAGTACGGTGATGCCGCTATTACTGCACTCGTGTTGGAGGCGTTGCCCAAGGTTGGTGTTGTTGTTGGTTGTTGTTGTTGTTGCCTTTGTTTACCTTCATTTATGAGTTAGCGGGTATAACAACAAATCACTGAACAAAGTAACCTTTTCTCAGCTGCAAAGAACGAGCTTACAGTTATTCTTCCGTTGTGTATTGTTTATAAACACGTAGAGTTGTTTTAAGTGAAGCTGACTTTCTCCGTCTAATTTCACATGTGTATAACTAACATGAAGTATGCGTTGACGTCATTTCAAGCATAGAGATCATGATGACATGAAGGATGACTTCACTATCACTTCACATCCGGTATAACATCATATCGAGTATTATTTTACAGTTTATGATTACATTAGAGATTGAATTCAGCTGAACATGAAACAATTATAACTTCAGATCGCCGCCGAGGTCTCAGCACCACTGGCCAAGACGAACGAGATCGTCATGATCGGCGGTGACAACCGGACGACAGCCGAGATCGCCCGTCTGGCCGGCACGCTGCCACCGGCACTACAGTCACTCACCGGCGTCGACTTGTCATCGGTTGGTTGTTATCCCATACACTGGCGGACGAGAAGGGGTGAGAAAAGTGGAATTCCCCCCTCTTTGGCGTTTTCAAAAAGTAGAATTTGTTCGCTAATATGTAGGTAAAATGACCTGAAAACTGCCAATTCCCTCCTCTTTGTCAAAACTCCCCTCCCTTTGGAAGATTGGCTCATCCGCCAGTGATGCCATATTAGTTGAATAATATGATTGAATAATTACATACGTTGAATACCAAGTCACAAATACTGAAAACACGGTCATCCGATTTACGAATGACAATTACTGATCATCAACAACGTTCTTGAATGCGCGGTGTTGATGATTTTATTGTGACGATTTCGGGGGGGGGGGGGGCGGATTCAGGGTTTCTTGTAAGCCAAATAATGTTTGGCGCGCAATTTGAATTCAAATGTGCTTTTGGCGCGCGTTCAAATTTCCGAGAAACAAATAGTTTTTTTCTAATTGCATTTGCATAACATACGAACGGGGGCGCAAAATACATTGCAAACGAAATATGTTTTATGATATGAAAATTTATTTGATTAAAAGTTATAATTCCCCCGCTTTGACGACATTCCCCTCCTTTTGGAGGATTATCTCGTCGGCCTGTGTCTGAATTCGATTGTGATTGCAGGTGTTGACGCGGGCGATGGCTACCAAGTGATCGTGGCACGCTCAATTGTGTGCCGTTCATCATCTCATCATCACTTGCTGGACAACCTAATCCTCTCATTCGCCCAAACCACTTGAAAATCAACGGACGGACGATAGTCCGTTCCCTTAATATTCTAACAAAAGTTTACTGCACAAAACAGAAATTTATCACTCTAATTTTGATGATCAATAAAAGTACTCTTGTCTTTGTCTCTATAGAAATACAGTGATTAAACATTTAAAAAAGTTCAGTCGCACCGCACAGTATTTAACAGAGACAGGAGTTAATTTTGTGTAAAAAATATTAAGTGCATTTGTCATTACCCTGCTGTACATTTGATACAAAATATACAATCAATCAATGTTGATTTGTATTCGTTACTAATTAATTGCTTTGTTACCTTCGCGCTGTATACATCTTCTACAAACGGCCTCCGTGCGCCGCACTAAATGTTCTATAATTATTATATGTTATTCTTATTCTATGTTGGCAGTTCTAGAAATTTCTATCCTATTTACCCGTTTTTCTATGCGATTTTGGAATTTCACCATTCATTCAACAAATACATATACAATCTAATCTGTTTGCTGTACTGCCCACTTTCTTATTCGTCTTGTGAAATAATCTTCTCCATAGCTAAGAACGAGAAATGCCGGCTAAGATCGGTTTTAATTCAGTTATCCTATCCCCCTTCTCCCCGATAACCATAGTGTTTATATCTGTATCAGATTACCCTAGTGCTCTACCTGTACGCCTGTACCCAACACGTCGTAGATAATGTGATTACCCCGCACTCTTGCGTACATATTCTACAAGCGAATATGCCATTCACATGGAATCGAGAGACTGAATTTAAAAAAAGTGTATTGCACTACGGACATTTTCTCCATCGTCAAAAAATACAATAAATTGCAAAACGTTGTTTCTATGGTTTTTAGAAAATTTTGAATGGTTGTGTTCGTAGCGAAATCCAAATGTGGACGAAACTTTGAAAAAATGACGCGTATTCAAATGTAATTCTCCTAAGCAATTGTGTTTGCCATAATGCGTTTATAGAATATGTACATAAAGCCTGTTGCGTATGCTTATTTGTGGCAATAACTCGATGTCGCTATCCGTAAAACGGGGGTCATTCTTTTGTGTAGAAATTTATTTTGCCGCCAATTATTTTTTCATAGTCCATTTTTTTTCGTAAAAGAAGAATGACAGTAGGATTTTCTCTACAATTTTCTTCGGGGTTCAAGCGCTATGCGCTTATCGGCCTGTTATGCTATCCGCTTGTTAACAGGGGCTTTTGTGGCTTTCTTTAGGTGAAAAATACGCTTTGCAGTAAATTGTTTGCTTTGGCTTTAAATGTTTTTAAGACGACTTGAATGGAAAATCCACTAAAACTCCTTGGGTTTGTGGAGGGTACCTTCATAATCTGCTTTTGTGGAAAAGAATAATTTTCAATTTCAAATTCCGCAGACGTCATGAAAGTATCCTAATTGTGGTAAAGTGCCTAAGAATGTGGGAGAAAACGTAATTTAATTCGCTATTGTTTGTCAAGAAAATCTATCACATTTTATTACTATTTATGATTTCGGGCAAATTGTTTGTGAGAAACTTTTTTACATTTGTTAATCTGTTTACGTTCTATGTACTTCTACTTCTTCATTAATAATGTTATCGTTTTATGGTAGATTTGTTGAATCTTGTCATATTTTACACACTACGTCCATTACGGAATATTATTCAAAACCAAATACCTATAATAGTTTTATGTGCCATTTTTTCGTTACAAGTGGAAATTCATGTCATAACGGTTGTTTGTGAGACATTCAGTGGTCCTTTGTAAAAAAATCTTAAAATGACCGTATGATATAATGCGAATGTTATAAAAAGATATCCAAAGCAACTCCCAAAAACGTGATACCGGCAAATTTGCAAGTGCTAGTCTTGATTAGAGAAGGCATTGATCAATTAGTCCTTATCTACTGCCTAAGATTTGGACTTGATTTTGCACTCGCATAGAATGACATCCGAAAAAACGCAGAAATGCTGTGCATTTTGAGAATTTCACATTTTTGAGAAATTAAATATCAATTATTTGTTTCTACTGTAGAGAATTACATACTTTCTTCATGATCACGCTGATATCATAGAGATTATCCCCTCTAAGTTGTACCCTTAGAAGCCAGAACTCTAGAAGACGAAAGGCGCGTCAAACTTTATTGCAATCAACTTCTGTAACATTTTGTTTAATCTTTCATTTCACTATATTTTTTATTTTTTCTAAGCCCTTCACTCGAGAAATACTGGCCGCTTTATCTCAATTCATTAAATTTTCGCTAACATTTCTACCATCCACCATTATATTTCACAGTTGGCATTGTACTTTTCAAGATGTGCCCTTTTGTGGTGTTTGGTATTTTTACTGGTAGTAAGGTTTTGGCCGTCCACAAAAAAACAATGGGAGTTTACCAAGGGAACTCTCAATAGCCTCTTTTTTCGAGAGTGTATAGCCGAAGTTTTACCACACAGCAAATGGCAGTACAATATGTGCGCAGCGCAACCTATATATTCATGCCACAAAGAAACTATATTAGTGAATTTCTGAATTTCTATTGTTATTTATGCTTTCTTTATCTTTTTGTACACACATTATCCCCAATCGATGGAGGAATTCTCATCGTTGTCGTCTTCTCTCCTTCCACTAGCGGACGAGAAGGGGCGGGAGTGGGAAAAGTGGAATTTCCCCCTTTTTGGCATTTTCAAAAACTTTTACTCTAAAGTGTAGGAAATAATTGAAAACTGCGGAGTCCCTCCTCTCCAAGGTAATTCCCCTCCCTTTGGAGGAATGCCTCGTCCGCTAGTCGTCTGTCTCCTACTATTCGTATTTTCATCGGTGTTTCGTGTTTGACATCCATCGCTTTTTGTCGTGTTTCGGTTAAGTTTATCCCCATTTCCTCACACCTGTTTGAGGATTGTCAAGCTTCAGATTGGAGTGTTTTTATGTTTTAACCTCTTATTTTACTCCCCTCCCCCTCATCATTTGCCTATATATTCGTTATTTCTCGTTCTCATTATTTTAAAGCTAAAACAATGTGTACCGCAGCCGGAGCGATCGCGAGTATGAACCGGGTGCGTCACGCTTTGCATCCGTACCTTGTTCCATCCTATACGCAGTATTCATTGTTGTTTCCATGTACACCTCCTTAATCGACGTGCGTGCTGTGTTGTACCGTGCAAATGTGAATGTCGTGTTTTGTCGGAATGTTCGTCGAAATTAAAAAAAAAATCACCAAACATGATTTCATCGTTGCCGACAAAATTCATAAGATTCGTTTTTTAGTATAAGTGTAAATTCTGTTGACGACTATGAAAGCAGTGTTAGAGTGGACGCCACCGCACCGCACCGTCACTGCACTGCACTAAACGTTGGTGCTCTACGCATCAGAGTGGGATTTTGTTCCATGTAAACTGTTTCCCATAAATGTAGAAAATAATAAATTAACAGAGTTTCATCATACCAGAAAACACTGATGCGCAGAGCTTGCTAGCCGTCAATCAAGATACCCTACGCGAGTTGAAGATAATATTTTTACAATGATGATATTTAGAATCAAATTTCTGATTTTGGCATTCCGCTTCTGTGAATGGGCTTTTAAAAGAATATGATAAATATATAAAATCGCTATAATGAAAGGTTGGATAATTAAGTTATAATTCATCAAGGAATGATGTGCTGATAAACAGGGGTCTTTGGTTTCATATACAAACGTTCAAGACTAACACGTTTATGTATAACGAAAAAAGTTTAAAAAAGTTGCGTCAGTGCAAATTTTGACATAATGTGATTCTTGTTGTGCTACCACGCACTAGCGGACGAGAAGGGGTGGGAAAAATGGAATTCCCCCCTCTTTGGCAATTTCAAAAAGTACAGTTTGTTCCCTAAGGTGTAGGTAAAATGCGCTGAAAACTGCCGATTCCCCCCTCTTTGAGAAAATTCCCCTCCCTTTGGGGGATTAGCTCGTCCGCCAGTGACTACAATGTATGGCGTAATCGGGTCGTGTGTCAACAAAAAGCTGTCTCTTCTGAAACATTACATTGGTAAAATGAGCATAAAAATAGTCTGTCATTATACTCAGTAATGTTCCAGGACTGTTTCCGACACAATAACACACGGTTCGAATACGCTATAACGTGATATTGCGCACAGTGTTCATATAAAAAACCTCACTCATGCACAATGGCGAACGAGCGAAACCTCCAAAGGTAGGGGGAGTTCGTCTTAGAAGGGGGAATTAACAGTTTTCAGGCTATCTCACCTACATCTTAGGGAACAAATTCTACTTTTCGAAAATGCCAAAGAGGGGGGAATTTCACTTTTCCCACCCCTTCTCGTCCGCTAGTGCTCATGCACATACACGTTCGTGCACTTGCGGATGAGGCGGAAGGAATTCCCCCCTCTGGTGCGATTCCAAAAAGTATAGTCTGTTCCTTGCGATGTACGTAGGTAAAATGGCCTGATTTATGCCATTTCCCTGTCTTTGGGTATATTCCCCTCACTTTGGAGGTTTTGCTCGTGCGTTCACGTTGCAGGTTTTTAATATAAAGTTTAGAACTCGTTGACCGCCGCTGCATCGGCTGGTAGTTTTCGGGATTTTGCATAATACGTACATTGTGTGATGGAAATGCGAATTATCGATAGAGTGGTTTGAAAGTTGACAGGGATGGTAAATAAATAGGAAAAGGGGGACATCTGCAAATCATTATGTTTTTTTATCCTATAAAAACTTTGACGCTAATGCAGTAAAAAGTTTCCTGAATCTTTACTTTCTTGGGAATAAGAATGAAATAAGTACAATATAAATAAGTATAAGATCAGAAATCACAAGTTTCACAAAAAATTACTGCAACATTGCACATTGTCCAGCATACGATTTGTAAGGGGACTCTAGAACCGAAGCGTTACTGCTCCACACTGGCGTACGAGCTAATCCTCCAAAGGGAGGGGAATTTTTTCAAAGAGAGGGAACCGGCAATTCGGAGGCCAGTTTACCTACACCTTAAGGAACAAACTTCACTTTCGGAAAACGTCAAAGAGGGGGGAATTCAACTTTTCCCTCCCCTAATCGTCCGCTTAGTACTTCCACTGTACTGTCTGGCGCACAGACTAGCAATAGCAAGTGGCAACGTTCTTGTCTGGCCAACTCAGCTCAGATGGCGCCTGGAGGTTTTTTTACCAAGAATTTCGTCACATTCACAGATTACACTGAAAAACAAGTATGATCCGAAAAACTGACTATATGCAGGTACAATGTATGAATTGTATGTTTGTGTGTCAGATACATATGTATGTACAGTATGTACTATATGTATGTATGTATACTCATGGTGTGTACTGGCACGTTCGCATTTCGTGGCTGTAAGGGGACCCTGTCTATTGGCCTTGCGGTATAAATGTGCCAGCAGTAAACATACATAGACCATGTACATATGTATGTATATCACTGTCATTGTCGTATGCAACTGTATGTTATTGACCCGTAGCAAAAACATAGATTCACGTTTGAATGTACGCACGACTTGAAATTCATAAGTAACCAACAACATCACACGACAACATCAACCCAAAACACTAACCGATAACGACAACAATAACAACAACAACAACAACCACAACAACAACAACAACAACAACAACCACAACAACAACCACAACAACAACAACAACAACAACAACAACAACAACAACAACAACAACAACAACAACAACAACAACAACAACAACAACAACAACAACAACAACAACAACAACAACAACAACAACAACAGTATAGAGCCCACAAGGTCTGCTCTAGCCAATTTAGATGGTAATCAACGATTCGCCTAAACATGGAATTGGTCTTCACTTCGGCCAACGGATCGACTTTAGGAAATCCAGTTGTAACACCAACAACAACAAAAACAACAACAACAAAACAACAACAACAGCAACAACACCACAACCAACAACAACAACAACAACAACAACAACAACAACACCAACAACACCAACAACAACAACAACAACAACAACAACAACAAAAACAACACCACAACCAACAACAACAACAACAACAACAAAAACAACAACAACAAAACAACAACAACAGCAACAACACCACAACCAACAACAACAACAACAACAACAACAACAACAACACCAACAACACCAACAACAACAACAACAACAACAACAACAACAAAAACAACAACAACAACAATAACCACAATAATAATAGCAACAACAAAACTATAACTACAACACCATAACCTATGTAACTGTTTTCACCCACATTACAATATACACGAAACCAATCACTGTTTTACTGTTTGACTGGAAAATGTCGTTCATACTGAATACATTTCAACCGGATAATACTACGCATCGCACGCAGGAGCACCCAACATTTCATACTCGCAGTCATCCATTATGTATTCACTCATATTATACATCTACATCTATTCTATTGTATATACTAGCTTATCCACTGTATCTACAGGTTTGATTAAAAAGCTCTAACGCGTTTGAGAACTTAATGTAAAAGCTGTAGACAAGTTGTGAAATCATAAAGTATTTCACGCTCTATTATAACGAATGCACCCATTTTAATCACTCTTAGTTTTGCGTTACACGTTCGCTATTTTTATCATTTTGGTCTGACCTGTTGACTTCCTTTAAACCACACACTATTATCATCGAAATGAAATCATATCCACATCGAGATACTTGAATAACGGAAGTTAAACTAAAGAAAAAATCTTATATCAGAATGTTTCTTGTATTTTTTTCATTTTCTGTGTGACTGACTGCTTGATGTTTGGATGGATGGTCAAAATAGATGAACGAATGATTTATACACATGAATGCACATAAAATGGGAAATAATTTTTTTGCCAATACACGTGCAAAGTGACCTAGTAACGTGAGTAATGCAGTCAATCAATCAGTCAGTTAATCAGTCAGGCAGTCAGGCAGTCAGTCAATCAGTCAGTCATTCAATCAGTCATTCAGTCAGTCAGACAAACAAACAGGCAGCCAGTCAGGCAAAGAAGCAGGCAGCAAGTCAGTCAGTCAGTCAGCCAGTCAGTAAGTTAGCCAGTCAGCAAGTCAGTCAGTCAGAAAATCTGTTATCAAGTCATTCAGTCAGCCAGTCAGTCAGTCAGTCAGTCAGTCAGTCAGTCGTGATTTGTTTGTATGGGTTTATTGATGGCATCAGTATGTCATTCAGTCATTCAATGAGTCAATCACGCATACTCAATTTTGTTTTAGGATATGTAGTAAACGATGACTTACAGTTTCTCTCGTTCAGTTTGCTCACACAAACGACAGCCACATTTGTTTCCATAGAGTTGACCAAAACCAGGTCAGGTTTCACTCTACATATGAGTTTATATAAGCGAACCTTTGGGAGACCGGAGGCGAAACACTGGTCAAATTAAGGGGTAACGACAACCACTGATGATTTGTTCAAAGTTGTTAGTTTTCGTCTCATGTTCCATTAAGATTACAACTGTCTTTTTCGAAGTTTTCTAAGCGGTCGAGGCAGAACTCTGGTCAAATTGTGGGGTAACGACAGCCATGTAGACGTCGAAGCTTTCGAGACATTCATGTTTCATGATAACTCCCAGTTTATAAAAACAATCTTAACAGCAGCTCCTTTGGCGGGCAAGCCGCAGCAGAGAAACTTGTTTACTAAATGCACATAAAATGGAAAGTATATTTTTTGCCAATACACGTGCAAAGTGACCTAGTAACGTGAGTAATGCAGTCATTCAATCAGTCAGTTAATCAGTCAGGCAGTCAGGCAGTCAGTCAATCGGTCAGTCATTCAATGAGTCAGACAAACAAACAGGCAGCCAGTCAGTCAGTCAGGCGAAGAAGCAGGCAGCAAGTCAGTCAGTCAGTCAGTCAGCCAGTCAGTAAGTCATTCAGTCAGCCAGTCAGTCAGTCAGTCAGTCAGTCAGTCAGTCAGTCAGTCAGTCAGTCGTGATTTGTATGTATGGATTTATTGATGGCATCAGTCAGTCATTCAGTCATTCAATAAGTCAATCACGCATAGTCAATTTTACAGTAAGTAGGTGAGATAATAAAAACTTTGGACATTGAACGTTGTTTTAGAA
This sequence comes from Daptonema setosum, assembly GCA_964036265.1. NCBI lineage: Eukaryota > Metazoa > Nematoda > Chromadorea > Monhysterida > Xyalidae > Daptonema > Daptonema setosum. The sequence goes on from OZ038442.1 coordinate 49,396, forward strand.
AATGTAGTTAACGATGACTTGAGAATTCTCTCGTTCAGTTTGCTCAAACAAACGTCAGCCACTTTGGTTTCCATAGAGTTGACCAAAACTAGTTCAGGTTTCACACAACATACAAGTTTCTTTAAGCGAACCTTTGAGAGGCCGGAGGCGAAACTCTGGCCAAATTACGGGCAACGACAACCACAATGATTTGTTCAAAGTCAGTCAGTGAGCCAGTCAGTCGTGATTTGTATGTATGGATTTATTGATCGAATCAGTTAGTCAGTCAGTCGTAATTTGTATACATGGATTTATTGATGGCATCAGTCAGTCATTCAATCATTCAATATTATGTTTAGTATGACGTTACGAGTAACGTTATTGTGTTTAGTATTTTGAGTTCACTAGGAACTTAATAAAAAACTAATGGATTGAACCTAAACGTTAGCTTCAAAGTATTTTCTCGGCATCTAATGTAACAAAAAAATATGGAACATTATTTGACTAGACATTTCGTAACCAGTCAATCAGTCAGTCATTCAGTCATTCAGACAAACAAACAGACAGCCAGTCATTCAGTCAGTCAGTCAGCCATTCATTAAGCTAGCCAGTCATTCAGTCAGTCAGTCAGTCGATCAGTTAGCTAGTCATTCTGTCAGTCACTCAGTCATTCAGTCAGTCAGTCAGTCAGCCAGCCAGCCAGCCAGTCATTCAGTCAGTCAGTCAGTCAGTCAGTCAGTCAGTCAGTCAGTCAGTCAGTCAGTCAGTCAGTCAGTCAGTCAGTCAGTCAGTCAGTCAGTCAGTCAGTCACTCAGTTAGTCAGTTAGTCGTGATTTGTATACATGTATTTATTGATGGCATCAGCCTGTCATTCAATCATTCAATAAGTCAATCACTCGTTCTCAATTTTACATTAATTAGGAGAGTAAAAAAAACATAGACATTAAAATTTGTTTACGAAAGTGTTTTAGTAAACGATGACTGAATATTTCATTTGGTTCAGTTTGTCCAAACAAACGACAGCCACATTGGTTTCCATAGAGTTGACCAAAACCAGTTCAGGTTTCACTCAACATATAACTTTCTGTAGCTAAACTTTTGAAAAGCCGGAGGCTAAACTCTGGCCAAATTACGGGGTAACGACAACCATTGATGATTTTTACCAAGTTGTTATTTTCTTTCTCATGTTCCATTAAGACTACAAGTTTCTATTCCGAAGTTTTCTAAGCGGTCGAGGCAGAACTCTGGTCAAATTGTGGGGTAACGACAGCCATGTAGACGTCGAAGCTTTCGAGACATTCATGTTTCATGATAACTCCCAGTTTATAAAAACAATGTTAACAGCAGTGGCGCAACTTTGGCGCGCAAGCCGCATCAGGGAAACTTGTTTACTAAATGCACATAAAATGGGAAATAACATCTTTGCCAATACACGTGCAAATTGACCTAGTAACGAGATAGTATCTAATCTTGAGAGTTCACTAGGAGATATATTTAAAAAAAAACTGTTGAATTGAATAAAAACATAAGCGTCGAAATGTTTTTCTGTTATCTATTGTAACTAAAAAAATGTGGAACATTGTTTGAATAGACAATTCGTAAACAGTCAATCAATCCTCCAGTAATGCAGTCATTCAATCAGTCAATTGATCAGTTAGGCAGTCAGACAGTCAGTCATTCAGCCAGTCATTCAGTCAGTCAGACAAACAAACAGGCAGCAAGTCAGTCAGTCAGTCATTCAGTCCAGTCAGTAATTAAGTTAGCCAGTCAGTAAGTCAGTCAGTCAGTTAATCAGTTCTCTATTCTTTCAGTCAGTTAAATAGTCAGACAGTCCGTTTGTCAGCCAGTCAGTCAGTCAGTTGGTCCGTCAGTCAGTCACTTAGCCAGTAAGTCAGTTAGTCTTTCAGTCAGCTAGTCAGTCAGTCGGGATTTGTTTGTATGTATTGAATCCGTCAACTTGCTTAGCTAGACAGGTCAGTCAGTCAGTCAAACGTGTGGTCTGGGCTTGCCACATCCCCTACAAGGGGGTCCAAAATGTGGCCTGGGCTTTCCACAACTCCTCTCAGGGGTTCAAACTTGTGGCATAACGTGCCACAACCCCTCCCAGGGGTTCTCACACGTGGTGTGGTAAGATAATTTGTTACCTTTGTTCCAATGGGTAAAAACCGACAATTCTGAGTCTCGTTTGAGCAATATAGTGCGCGTGAAACCTGAATAATGCGTCTACTGTGCCAATATACATTTTCAGTTTCGTTGGATTATTTGAAAATCAGTTACTGATTTATTGAAATAATGTACGACGAGATTTCTTGTTGCGCAGAACGTTTATCTCACGTAATTCCAATTCAAAACGAAATACTACGTGCGTTTTTGTTGTTAAGTAAAACTATATTTTGAAGGTCCTCTTGAACAATATATGTACATACATACAATATGTGTGTAAAGTATATGTTTGGTCATCACCAAAACATGAACCATGTTGTTGTTGTTGTTGTTTGTGTTGTTGTTGTTGTTGTTGTTGTTGTTGTTGTTGTTGTTGTTGTTGTTGTTGTTGTTGTTGTTGTTGTTGTTGTTGTTGTTGTTGTTGTTGTTGTTGTTGTTGTTGTTGTTGTTGTTGTTGTTGTTGTTGTTGTTGTTGTTGTTGTTGTTGTTGTTGTTGTTGTTGTTGTTGTTGTTGTTGTTGTTTTTTTGTTGTTGTTGTTGTTGTTGTTATTGTTGTTGTGTGAAGTCAGTCAGTCGTCAGTCAGTCAGTCAGTCAGTCAGTTAGCCTGTCAATAAATCAGTTGGTCCGTCAGTCAGTCTGTTAGCCAGTCAGTCAGTCAATCAGTCAGCCAAGCAGTCAGGTAGTCTTTCAGTCAGTCAGTCAGTCGTGATTTGTTTGTATTAGTTTATTGATGGCATCAGTCAGTCATTCAGTCATTCAATGAGTCAATCACGCATACTCAATTTTACTTTAATTAGGTGAGTTAATAAAATCTTTGGACATCAAACGTTGTTTTAGGATATGTAGTAAACGATGACTTATAGTTTTTTTTCTCGTTCAGTTTGCTCAAACAAACGACAGCCACATTAGTTTCCATAGAGTTGACCAAAACCAGGTCAGGTTTCACTCTACATATGAGTTTATGTAAGCGAACCTTTGGGAGACCGGAGGCGAAACTCTGGCAAAATTACGGGGTAACGACATCCACTGATGAATTGTTCAAAGTTGTTAGTTTTTGTCTCATGTTCCATTAAGATTACAACTGTCTTTTTCGAAGTTTTCTAAGCGGTCGAGGCAGAAATTGTGGGGTAACGACAGCAATGTAGACGTCGAAGCTTTCGAGACATCATGTTTTGATAACTCTCAGTTTATAAAAACAATCTTAACAGCAGTACCTTTGGCGCGCAAGCCTTAGCAGGGAAACTTGTTTACTAAATGCACATAAAATAGGAAATAAATTTTTTGCCAATACACGTGCAAAGTGACCTAGTAACGTGAGTAATGCAGTCATTCAATCAGTCAGTTAATCAGTCAGGCAGTCAGGCAGTCAGTCAATCAGTCAGTCATTCAATCAGTCATTCAGTCAGTCAGACAAACAAACAGGCAGCCAGTCAGTCAGTCAGGCAAAGAAGCAGGCAGCAAGTCAGTCAATCAGTCAATCAGCCAATAAGTTAGCCAGTCAGCAAGTCAGTCTGTCAGAAAATCAGTTATCAAGTCATTCAGTCAGCCAGTCAGTCAGTCAGTCAGTCAGTCAGTCAGTCAGTCAGTCAGTCAGTCAGTCAGTCAGTCGTGATTTGTATGTATGGATTTATTGATGGCATCAGTCAGTCATTCAGTCTTTCAATAAGTCAACCACGCATACTCAATTTTACAGTAAGCAGGTGAGTTAGTAAAAACTTTGGACATGAACGTTGTTTTAGAAAATGTAGTAAACGATGACTTGAGATTTCTCTCGTTCAGTTTGCTCAAACAAAGACAGCCACTTTGGTTTCCATAGAGTTGACCAAAACTAGTTCAGGTTTCACACAACATACAAGTTTCTTTAAGTGAATCTTTGAGAGGCCGGAGGCGAAACTCTGGCCAAATTACGGGCAACGACAACCACAATGATTTGTTCAAAGTCAGTCAGTGAGCCAGTCAGTCAGGCGTGATTTGTATGTATGGATTTATTGATGGCATCAGTCAGTCATTCGATCATTCAATATTATGTTTAGTATGACGTTACGAGTAACGTTATTGTGTTTATTATTATGAGTTCACTAGGACTTTAATAAAAAAAAATTGATTGAACCTAAACGTTAGCTTCAAAGTATTTTCTCGGCATCTAATGTAAAAAAATATGTGGAACATTATTTGACTAGACATTTCGTAACCAGTCAATCATTCAGTCATTCAGTCATTCAGACAAACAAACAGGCAGCCAGTCATTCAGTCAGTCAGTCAGCCATTCAGTAAGCTAGCCAGTCAGTGAGTCAGTCAGTCAGTCAGTCGATCAGTTTGCTAGTCTTCCAGTCAATCACTCAGTCATTCAGTCAGTCAGTCAGTCAGTCAGTCAGTCAGTCAGTCAGTCAGTCAGCCAGCCAGTCATTAAGTCAGTCAGTCAGTCAGTCAGTCAATCAGTCAGTCAGTCAGTCAGTCAGTCAGTCAGTTAGTCAGTTAGTCGGGATTTGTAAACATGTATTTATTGATGGCATCAGCCTGTCATTCAATCATTCAATAAGTCAATCACTCATTCTCACTTTTACATTAATTAGGAGAGTTAAAAAACATAGACATTAAAATGTTTACGAAAATGTTTTAGTAAACGATGACTGAATATTTTTTATTTGGTTCAGTTTGTCCAAACAAACGACAGCCACATTGGTTTCCATAGAGTTGACCAAAACCAGTTCAGGTTTCACTAAACATATAACTTTCTGTAGCCGAAATTTTGAAAGGCCGTAGGCGAAGCTCTAGCCAAATTACGGGGTAACGACAACCACTGATGATTTTTACCAAGTTGTTATTTTCTTTCTCATGTTCCATTAAGACTACAAGTTTCTATTCCGAAGTTTTCTAAGCGGTCGAGGCAGAACACTGGTCAAATTGTGGGGTAACGACAGCCATGTAGACGTCGAAGCTTTCGAGACATTCATGTTTCATGTTAACTCCCAGTTTATAAAATTAATGTTAACAGCAGTGGCGCAACTTTGGCGCGCAAGCCGCATCAGGGAAACTTGTTTACTAAATGCACATTAAATGGGAAATAACATCTTTGCCAATACACGTGCAAAGTGACCTAGTAACGAGATAGTATCTAGTCTTAAGAGTTCACTAGGAGATATATTTAAAAAAAACTGTTGAATTGAATAAAAACATAAGCGTCGAAATGTTTTTCTGTTATCTATTGTAACTAAAAAAATGTGGAACATTGTTTGAATAGACAATTCGTAAACAGTCAATCAATCCTCCAGTAATGCAGTCATTCAATCAGTCAATTGATCAGTTAGGCAGTCAGACAGTCAGTCATTCAGCCAGTCATTCAGTCAGTCAGACAAACAAACAGGCAGCCGGTCAGTCAGTCAGTCATTCAGTCCAGTCAGTAATTAAGTTAGCCAGTCAGTAAGTCAGTCAGTCAGTCAATCAGTTCTCTATTCTTTCAGTCAGTTAAATAGTCAGACAGTCCGTTTGTCAACCAGTCAGTTGGTCCGTCAGTCAGTCACTTAGCCAGTAAGTCAGTTAGTCTTTCAGTCAGCTAGTCAGTCAGTCGGGATTTGTTTGTATGTATTGAATCCGTCAACTAGCTTAGCTAGACAGGTCAGTCAGTCAGTCAAACGTGTGGTCTGGGCTTGCCACATCCCCTACAAGGGGGTCCAAAATGTGGCCTGGGCTTGCCACAACTCCTCTCAGGGGTTCAAACATGTGGCATAACGTGCCACAACTCCTCCCAGGGGTTCAAACTTGTGGCATAACGTGCCACAACCCTTCCCAGGGGTTCTCACACGTGGTTGATCCAAACCACTACAACCACACACAGTGGTAAGATAATTTGTTACCTTTGTTCCAATGGGTAAAAACCGACAATTCTGAGTCTCGTTTGAACAATATAGTGCGCGTGAAACCTGAATAATGCGTCTACTGTGCCAATATACATTAGCAGTTTCGTTGGATTATTTGAAAATCAGTTACTGATTTATTGAAATAATGTACGACGAGATTTCTTGTTGCGCAGAACGTTTATCTCACGTAATTCCAATTCAAAACGAAATACTACGTGCGTTTTTGTTGTTAAGTAAAACTATATTTTGAAGGTCCTCTTGAACAATATATGTACATACAATATGTGTGTAAAGTATATGTTTGGTCATCACCAAAACATGAACCATGTTGTTGTTGTTGTTGTTGTTTGTGTTGTTGTTGTTGTTGTTGTTGTTGTTGTTGTTGTTGTTGTTGTTGTTGTTGTTGTTGTTGTTGTTGTTGTTGTTGTTGTTGTTGTTGTTGTTGTTGTTGTTGTTGTTGTTGTTGTTGTTGTTGTTGTTGTTGTTTTTTTTTTTTGTTGTTGTTGTTGTTATTGTTGTTGTGTGAAGTCAGTCAGTCGTCAGTCAGTCAGTCAGTCAGTCAGTTAGCCTGTCAATAAATCAGTTGGTCCGTCAGTCAGTCTGTTAGCCAGTCAGTCAGTCAATCAGTCAGCCAAGCAGTCAGGTAGTCTTTCAGTCAGTCAGTCAGTCGTGATTTGTTTGTATTAGTTTATTGATGGCATCAGTCAGTCATTCAGTCATTCAATGAGTCAATCACGCATACTCAATTTCACTTTAATTAGGTGAGTTAATAAAATCTTTGGACATCAAACGTTGTTTTAGGATATGTAGTAAACGATGACTTAAAGTTTTTTCTCGTTCAGTTTGCTCAAACAAACGACAGCCACATTAGTTTCCATAGAGTTGACCAAAACCAGGTCAGGTTTCACTCTACATATGAGTTTATGTAAGCGAACCTTTGGGAGACCGGAGGCGAAACTCTGGCAAAATTACGGGGTAACGACATCCACTGATGATTTGTTCAAAGTTGTTAGTTTTTGTCTCATGTTCCATTAAGATTACAACTGTCTTTTTCGAAGTTTTCTAAGCGGTCGAGGCAGAAATTGTGGGGTTACGACAGCAATGTAGACGTCGAAGCTTTCGAGACATCATGTTTTGATAACTCTCAGTTTAGAAAAACAATCTTAACAGCAGTACCTTTGGCGCGCAAGCCTCAGCAGGGAAACTTGTTTACTAAATGCACATAAAATAGGAAATAAATTTTTTGCCAATACACGTGCAAAGTGACCTAGTAACGTGAGTAATGCAGTCATTCAATCAGTCAGTTAATCAGTCAGGCAGTCAGGCAGTCAGTCAATCAGTCAGTCATTCAATCAGTCATTCAGTCAGTCAGACAAACAAACAAACAGGCAGCCAGTCAGTCAGTCAGGCAAAGAAGCAGGCAGCAAGTCAGTCAATCAGTCAATCAGCCAATAAGTTAGCCAGTCAGCAAGTCAGTCTGTCAGAAAATCAGTTATCAAGTCATTCAGTCAGTCAGTCAGTCAGTCAGTCAGTCATGATTTGTATGTATGGATTTATTGATTTCATCAGTCAGTCATTCAGTCATTCAATAAGTCAACCACGCATACTCAATTTTACAGTAAGTAGGTGAGTTAATAAAAACTTTGGACATGAACGTTGTTTTAGAAAATGTAGTAAACGATGACATGAGATTTCTCTCGTTCAGTTTGCTCAAACAAAGACAGCCACTTTGGTTTCCATAGAGTTGACCAAAACTAGTTCAGGTTTCACACAACATACAACTTTCTTTAAGCGAACCTTTGAGAGGCTGGAGGCGAAACTCTGGCCAAATTACGGGCAACGACAACCACAATGATTTGTTCAAAGTCAGTCTGTGAGCCAGTCAGTCAGGCGTGATTTGTATGTATGAATTTATTGATGGCATCAGTCAGTCATTCAATCATTCAATATTAAGTTTAGTATGACGTTACGAGTAACGTTATTGTGTTTAGTATTATGAGTTCACTAGGACTTTAATAAAAAAAAAAATAATGGATTGAACCTAAACGTTAGCTTCAAAGTATTTTCTCGGCATCTAATGTAAAAAAAATGTGGAACATTATTTGACTAGACATTTCGTAACCAGTCAATCATTCAGTCATTCAGTCATTCAGACAAACAAACAGGCAGCCAGTCATTCAGTCAGTCAGTCAGCCATTCAGTAAGCTAGCCAGTCAGTGAGTCAGTCAGTCAGTCAGTCGATCAGTTTGCTAGTCTTCCAGTCAATCACTCAGTCATTCAGTCAGTCAGTCAGTCAGTCAGCCAGCCAGTCATTCAGTCAGTCAGTCAGTCAGTCAGTCAATCAGTCAGTCAGTCAGTCAGTCAGTCAGTTAGTCAGTTAGTCGGGATTTGTAAACATGTATTTATTGATGGCATCAGCCTGTCATTCAATCATTCAATAAGTCAATCACTCATTCTCACTTTTACATTAATTAGGAGAGTTAAAAAACATTAAAATGTTTACGAAAATGTTTTAGTAAACGATGACTGAATATTTTTTATTTGGTTCAGTTTGTCCAAACAAACGACAGCCACATTGGTTTCCATAGAGTTGACCAAAACCAGTTCAGGTTTCACTAAACATATAACTTTCTGTAGCCGAAATTTTGAAAGGCCGTAGGCGAAACTCTAGCCAAATTACGGGGTAACGACAACCACTGATGATTTTTACCAAGTTGTTATTTTCTTTCTCATGTTCCATTAAGACTACAAGTTTATATTTCGAAGTTTTCTAAGCGGTCGGGGCAGAACTCTGGTCAAATTGTGGGGTAACGACAGCCATGTAGACGTCGAAGCTTTCGAGACATTCATGTTTCATGATAACTCCCAGTTTATAAAAACAATCTTAACAGCAGTAACTTTGGCGCGCAAGCCGCAGCAGGGAAACTTGTTAACTAAATGCACATAAAATGGGAAATAAATTTTTTGCCAATACACGTGCAAAGTGACCTAGTAACGTGAGTAATGCAGTCATTCAATCAGTCAGTTAATCAGTCAGGCAGTCAGGCAGTCAGTCAATCAGTCAGTCATTCAATCAGTCATTCAGTCATTCAGACAAACAAACAGGCAGCCAGTCAGTCAGTCAGGCAAAGAAGCAGGCAGCAAGTCAGTCAATCAGTCAATCAGCCTATAAGTTAGCCAGTCAGCAAGTCAGTCTGTCAGAAAATTAGTTATCAAGTCATTCAGTCAGCCAGTCAGTCAGTCAGTACGTCAGTCAGTCAGTCAGTCAGTCAGTCAGTCAGTCGTGATTTGTATGAATGGATTTTTTGATGGCATCAGTCAGTCATTCGATCATTCAATATTATGTTTAGTATGACGTTACGAGTAACGTTATTGTGTTTAGTATTATGAGTTCACTAGGATTTTAATAAAAAAACTAATGGATTGAACCTAAACGTTAGCTTCAAAGTATTTTCTCGGCATCTAATGTAACAAAAAAATTTGGAGCATTATTTGACTAGACATTTCGTAACCAGTCAATCAGTCAGTCATTAAGTCATTCAGACAAACAAACAGGCAGCCAGTCATTCAGTCAGTCAGTCAGCCATTCAGTAAGCTAGCCAGTCAGTAAGTCAGTCAGTCGATCAGTTAGCTAGTCTTCCAGTCAGTCACTCAGTCATTCATTCAGTCAGTCAGTCAGTCAGTCAGCCAGCCAGTTATTCAGTCAGTCAGTCAGTTAGTCAGTTAGTCGGGATTTGTATACATGTATTTATTGATGGCATCAGCCTGTCATTCAATCATTCAATAAGTCAATCACTCATTCTCAATTTTACATTAATTAGGAGAGTTGAAAAACATAGACATTAAAATTTGTTTACGAAAATGTTTTAGTAAACGATGACTGAATATTTCATTTGGTTCAGTTTGTCCAAACAAACGACAGCCACATTGGTTTCCATAGAGTTGACCAAAACCAGTTCAGGGGCCAATTTCTAAGATTTACCGAATGGTAAAGGTAAAGGTAAATGGTAAAAAAGTACCAGAATACATATGTATTTTTTACTCTGGTACTTTTTCTGGTAAAATTTACCTTTACCATTTACCAGTACCTTAAAATGAATTACCATTTTCTAAAAAAGTGATTTGGTAAATTGATGGTTTTGATGAAACATCATGTCATTCATGTGCGAACTTGTGCGATTTTATTTGATATAAAACCGAAACTTTTGTGTGTCTTCTTTTACATATTCTTGATCACTGATTTTTTTCACGAATTTTGATACCAAAAAGAGCCAAAAAGGAGCTGAATTTTTTTCGGCCGATTTGGCATTCGGGTCGGATCCGGCCGTGTCATGTGAGCTGTGGTTGATTAAACGTTGATCGAATCGAAATTACAGTATTATAGAGCTCGTGGGGACAGTATTCAATCAGCTACGGTCATTGACGTAAAAAAACTGGGAATGTTTCGCTAAAATTTTTGAGAGAAATTCGAAACTTTTATAATGGGATTTGAAGAAATCGCTTTAAAACAGGTAGACTTTTATACAACACATACGTATGTGAAACGTGAACGATTCTGTAGCTGCTTTGCATGGTTTCGCTTGCTTTGTTATGTGCTGCCATAGTGGCTGTCGTGTTACTCCTCGTTCTGGAGCTTGAAATCCCATCAAATAACGGGTTATAACATGAAAAAATTTCATTAAACCCTCCTTACCCTGTGATATACTGTTTCTGTATAAAAAAATTGATTAAAATTAACAGTCATCTTAACAGTCACAAATTACCAGATTATATTACCCTGCTCTGAGGGTAAGGTAAAATTTTCCGGTAAAATCGACTTTACCGGTGCACCTTGGAAACTAAATTGGTAATTGGCAACTGGTAAATGCAAAAAAACTGGTAAAATCAGAATACCGGAATGGTAAATCTAAGAAAGTGATTTTACCAGTACCAGTACCAGTACCTTTACCATTTACCTTTACCAGTCGGTAAATCTTAGAAATTGGCCCCAGGTTTCACTCAACATATAACTTTCTGTAGCCGAACTTTTGAAAGGCCGGAGGCGAAACTCTGGCCAAATTACGCGGTAACGACAACCACTGATGATTTTTACCAAGTTGTTATTTTCTTTCTCATGTTCCATGAAGACTACAAGTTTCTATTTCGAAGTTTTCTAAGCGGTCGAGGCAATACTCTGGTCAAATTGTGGGGTAACGACAGCCATGTAGACGTCGAAGGTTTCGAGACATTCATGTTTCATGATAACTCCCAGTTCATAAAAACAATCTTAACAGCAGTACCTTTGGCGCGCAAGCCGCAGCAGGGAAACTTGTTTACTAAATGCACATAAAATGGGAGATAACATTTTTGGCAATACACGTGCAAAGTGACCTAGTAACGAGATAGTATCTAGTCTTAAGAGTTCACTAGGAGATATATTAAAAAAAACTGTTGAATTGAATAAAAACATAAGCTTCAAAATGTTTTATTGGCATCTATTGTGAGATATATTAAAAAAAACTGTTGAATTGAATAAAAACATAAGCTTCAAAATGTTTTATTGGCATCTATTGTAAAGAACAAAAAGTGAAACCTTACTTAACTGGACATTACATGATCAGTCAACCAGTCTTTTAGTAATGCAGTCATTCATTCAATCAGTTAGTCAGTCTGTTATTACTACAAGCTTCTTTTTTGAAGTTTTCCAAGCGTTTGAGACAGAATGGTCAAATTGTGGATTAATGACAGCCATGTAGACGTCGAAGCTTTCGAGACTTTCACGTTTCATGTTAGCTCCCAGTTTATAAAAACAATCTTAGAATCAATACCGTTGGCGCGCAAGCCGCAGCAGGGGAACTTGTTTTCTAAATGCACATAAAAGGGGAAATAATATTTTGCCACTACACGTGCCGATTGATTCAAGTGACCTAGTAACGTTATAGTAGTTAGTCTTAAGAGTTAACTAGTTATATTAAAAAAAATGTTGAATTGAACGAAAACATAAGCTTCAAAATGTTTTATTGGCATCTATTGTAACGAACAAAAAGTGAAACCTTACTTAACTGGACATTACATGATCAGTCAACCAGTCTTTTAGTAATGCAGTCATTCATTCAATCAGTTAGTCAGTCAATCAGTCAGTCAGTCAGTCAGTCAGTCGTGATTTGTATGTATGAATTTATTGATGGCAACAGTCAGTCATTCAGCCATTCAATAAGTAAATCATGCATACTCAATTTTACAGTAAGTAGGTGAGTTAATATAAACTTTGAACCTTGAACGTTGTTTTACAAAACGTAGTGAACGATGACTTAAGATTTCTCTCGTTTAGTTTGCTCAAACAAACGACAGCCACATTGGTTTCCATAGAGTTGAACAAAACCAGTTCAGGTTTCACTAAGCATATAAGTTTCTGTGAGCGAACCTTTGAGAGACCGGAGGCGAAACTCTGGCCAAATTACGGGGTAACGACAACCACTGATGATTTTTACCAAGTTGTTATTTTCTGTCTCATGTTCCATGAAGATGTTACAAGTCTCATGTTACAAGTCTCTTTTTCGAAGTTTTCCAAGCGGTCGCGGCGGAACTCTAGTCAAAGTGTGGGGTAACGACAGCCATGTAGACGTCGAAGCTTTCGAGACATTCATGTTTCATGATAACTCTCAGTTTATAAAAACAATCTTAACAGCAGTACCTTTGGCGCGCAAGCCTCAGCAGGGAAACTTGTTTACTAAATGCACATAAAATGGGAAATAAATTTTTTGCCAATACACGTGCAAAGTGACCTAGTAATGTGAGTAATGCAGTCATTCAATCAGTCAGTTAATCAGTCAGGCAGTCAGGCAGTCAGTCAATCAGCCAGCCAACCAGTCATTCAGTCAGTCAGTCAGTCAGTCAGTCAGTCAGTCAGTCAGTCAGTCAGTCAGTCAGTCAGTCAGTCAGTTAGTCAATCAGCAGACAAACAAACAGGCAACCAGTCAGTTAGTCAAGCAAACAAGCAGTTTGCAAGTCAGTCAGTCCAGTCAGTCAGTCAGTCAGTCAGTAAGTTACATAATCAGACAGTCCGTTCGTCAGCCCGTCAGCCAGTCAGTTAGCTAGTCAGTCAGTCAGTCAGTCAGTCAGCCAGTCAGTCAGCCAGTCAGTCAGTCAGACAGTCAGTCAGTCAGTCAGTCAGCCAGTCGGTCAGTCAGTCAGTCAGTCAGTCAGTCAGTCGTGATTTGTATGTATGGATTTATATGTCTGTATGGCATCAGTCAGTCATTCAGTCATTCAATAAGTCAATCACGCATACTCAATTTTACAGTAAGTAGGTGAGTTAATAAAAACTTTGGACATTGAACGTTGTTTTAGAAAATGTAGTAAACGATGACTTGAGATTTCTCTCGTTCAGTTTGCTCAAACAAACGACAGCCACATTGGTTCCCATAGAGTTGACCATGACCAGTTCAGGTTTCACTCAACATATAAGTTTCTAAAAGCGAAATTTTGAAAGACCGGAGGCAAAACTCTAGCCAAATTACTGGGTAACGACAAACACTGATGATCTGTTCAAAGTTGTTAGTTTTTGTCTCATGTTCCATTAAGATTACAACTCTCTTTTTCGAAGTTTTCTAAGCGGTCGGGGAAGAACTCTGGTCAAATTGTGGGGTGTAGTTGCCATGTAGATGTCGAAGCTTTCGAGACATTCATGTTTCATGATAACTCACAGTTTGTAAAAAAACAGTCTTAACAGCAGTGCCGTTGGCGCGCAAGCCGCAGCAGGGAAACTTGTTAACTAAATGCACATAAAATGGGAAATAACATTTTTGCCAATACACATTTTCAATTCAATTCAATTTTATTGTTTTTCCACGCCATAATAGCAATGAGGAATAACAAGTCACAAAGTGAAATAACGGTCATTCCTAAAGTTACAATCACGAAGACAAAACTGCATGATTATCACAACAATTACATAAAAATGAAAACTGATTAGTATAACGGGACAAGAACCAAGGACAAGGTAATGGCTAAATTTGATTAAAAAAAGGGAATGTTTATGGTAATATTTGTTAAAGTTTAGATGTGTGGATTGGATGTAAAATAAGCATTATTGATCTATTGGGTAACATGTTTATCAATGAGGTCAGATATGAGGTCAGACACGTGCAAAGTGACCTAGTAACGTGAGTAATGCAGTCATTCAATCAGTCAGTCAATCAGTCAGTCATTCAATCAGTCATTCAGTCAGTCAGACAAACAAACAGGCAGCCAGTCAGTCAGTCAGGCAAAGAAGCAGGCAGCAAGACAGTCAGTCAGTCAATCAGTCAGTCAGTCAGTCAGTCAGTAAGTTAGCCAGTCCGCAAGTCAGTCAGTCAGATAAATAGTCAGACATTCCGTTTGTCATCCAGTCAGTCAGTCAGTTGATCCGTCAGTCTTTCAGTTAGCTAGTCCGTCATTGAATCAGTCAGCCAGTCAGTCAGCTAGTCTTTCAGTCAGTCAGTCAGTCAGTCGTGATTTGCATGCATGGATTGATGGAGTCAGTCAACTAGCTAGACAGTCAGTTAGTCAGTCAGCCAGTCAGTCAGTCGTTATGTAGTATGTATGGATTTATTGATAGAATCAGCCATTTAGTTAGTCAGTCAGTCAGTCAGCCAGTCAGTCAGTCAGTCAGTCAGTCAGTCAGTCAGTCAGTCAGTCGTGATTTGTATGTATGGATTTATTGATGGCATCAGTCAGTCATTCAGTCATTCAATAAGTCAATCACTCATACTCAATTTTACAGTATTTAGGTGAGGTAATAAAAACTTTGAACATTGAACGTTGTTTTAGAAAATGTAGTAAACAATGACTTGAGATTTCTCTCGTCCAGTTTGCTCAAACAAACGACAGCCACATTGGTTTCCATAGAGTTGACCATGACCAGTTCAGGTTTCACTCAACATATGAGTTTATGTAAGCGAACCTTTGAGAGACCGGAGGCGAAACTCAGGCCGAAATACGGGGTAACGACAACCACTGATGATTTGTTCAAAGTTGTTCGTTTTTGTCTCATGTTCCATTACGATTACAACTCTCTTTTTTCGACGTTTTCTTAGCGTTCAAGGCAGAACTCCGGTCAAATTGTGGGGTAACGACAGCCATGTAGACGTCGAGGCTTTCGAGACATTTATGTTTCATGATAACTGCCAGTTTTTGAAAACAATCTTAAAAGCAATATCTTTGGTGCGCAAGCCGCAGCAGCGGAACTTGTTTACTAAATGCACGTAAAAAAAAAACTTTTTGCCACTACATGTTCCGATTGATTCAATTGACCTAGTAACGTTATAGTATTTTGTATTATGAGTTCACTAGGAGTTTAATGAAAAAAAAACTGGATGGATTTAAGCATAACGCAGCTTCAAAACAATTTTAGCATCTATTGTAATCATTATTTGACTAGACATTTCGTCCTTTAACGATGACTGAATATTTAATTTGTTCAGTTTGCCCAATCAAACGACAGCCACATTGGTTTCCATAGAGTTGACCATGACCAGTTCGGGTTTCAATCAACATATGAGTTTATGTAAGCTAACCTTTGAGAGACCGGAGGCGAAACTCTGGTCAAATTAAGGGGTAACGACAACTACTGATGATTTGTTCAAATTTGTTAGTTTTTGTTTCATGTTCCATTAGGATTACAACTCTCTTTTTCGAAGTTTTCTAAACGCTCGAGGCAGAACTCTGGTCAAATTGTGGGGTAACGACAGCCATGTAGACGTCGCTTTCGAGACATTCATGTTTCAAGATAACTCCCAGTTTATAAAAACAATCTTAACAGCAGTACCTTTGGCGCACAAGCCGCAGCAGGGAAACTTTTTTACTAAATGCACATGAAATGAGAAATATTATTTTTGCCAATACACAATTATTACTTCGTACTTTGTTACGCACAAAGCAAAAAAATTCATTATGATTGGTTCGAAAATATTTTGTTGATGCCGTTTGTCAGTCAGTTATTTACGATTTTGTTTATGCCGTTTGTCAGTCAGTTATTTACGAACGGTTGGAACTTATGATTCGTGCTCTGGTTTTAACGTAAACACCATCTTTTTTTTCACCCATTCATGAAATATCATAATTAAGCACCAATAGCCCATTTTCATTGTAATTTCTCTTGCCACTGGCACTATTTTTGCTTTACCGGGTGATTCTTACCAGTATTTTATGTATATAACCAATAACCATGCACCGCCTGTTAGAAAAAATTATGAACCAATGTACATAGACTTTCACTGAAGACTTTAACTGACGTGTTTCAGAGCACCAATGCCTGACGTAGTTAAACAAAACCAACCAATGGTTGATCTCGATCTACGTATAGTTTCTCGATTAAGGGGTCCGGCAAGAGACAAGAAATAACTGAAACACGATTTTAGTCGAATAATGTTAACAACATTTTTCGCATCGACTTCCGCCCTTCCCCTATAGTTTATAACACACCCTCGGCAAAAAAACAAAAACATTATGACATTACAACTTTCTTAGCTTGTAGTGTCGTGTTGTTTCTCTATATTCTGAGCACTTTACTTGAACGTGTTGCAAACCTGTTGAGCTTACTTAATCGCCGAACCAGAGAGCTGATCAAAATTATTTTATGACTTTTCAAGAGCACGATACGTTAAGTCATGTCATGATGACAATCATCAAGTCGGAGTATCAACTCAAGTGTTTTTTTTCAAGTCGGAGTGTGAACGTGTTTCATCATTATCTCTAGTTTATTTGGTGATCGCCAAATCTGACTTGAGCTGAAATTACTTGCCGCTTCCAAACTTGACGTGAGCAGAAATTACTTGCCCCAGTTGAAAGTAAACTTTTGTTTTCGAGTATTTCAGAGCACGTTACAGCAACTGTTTGTCTGAATGACGGACTTAACATCGCCTCAGTGAGCCACGATTTTTCTTCGTGAGTCCAATTA
>OZ038442.1:68813-71313 GCA_964036265.1 Daptonema setosum
GTGAGTGAGTCAGTGTACATACTAAGGGGAGTTCATTACAACTTTTTGAGCACATAGAAGATTCACTCACTTGAGGGTCATGGAGACAATATTTCACGTCGGCATTGCACGGTTTAGTGGCATAGCTTGTTATTATCTCGCGCTTTGTTGAAAAACATGTATTGCAACAAGCCAGTCTCGTCAGTTTTGTTTAGAAAGCGTTTAAATGGTTTAAACGTCTGTTTGGACACGAGGAGTTGGTTTGCACTGTGCGTTGACGCTTTTTGGGGGTCGCTTGTATGCTGAGGCTGTTTGTATGAGAGTCCGATGTGCGTTATAATAGTCGTTAGGTAACGTTTCTCCGACGGAGAAAATTATTTTTGTTTAAGTAGTCACTACTCACGTGTGACTTCGAGAGTTAACGGTGTCTTTTTGAAGTTCCACAGCCGTACGATGCTGATGGATCCTTAAATTTAACGGTTTCACGCCGGTGAATTATACTTCAAGTGGCTGCATTGTCAACTTTCGAAGATAGTTTATACGCCTACCATGGTGTTGACGGATAACGGAGAAACCGGGTTGGACTCGGGAGAGGGAGCCTGATGAACGGCTAACGGTCAAAGTATTCAGTGATATGCTTTTGATTGAAAGTTATTTTATAACCCTGGAAAACTGTGTAACCTCAAGTGTTAAACAGTAAAAAAATCGTTGGCTTTTCCTAAACGATTGATGTGAGCAACTGTTTCGGGTATACCCGCAAACAAAAAGTATGTCTACGTTTGGTATTCAAGTCAGTGCTCTGATAAAATAAAATCTTGGGACAACATCTATGCGTGTTTCAGTCTGCAGCAATCTTTGTGTGGGGGTGTGGCAAACATGTCCAGTGAGGCACCCGATTGTCGCCCTTCATTTACCGATCCTCAGCACCTTCTTTAACACGATGTAGATGTTGTTTTTAACAGTAAAGAAACAAATTATGAAAGTTTTAAGCTAGGCAAAAAAGCAAAAACATCATGATACAAGAAACAAAAATGCCTTAAAACATAATGAGTAACTAATATGGTTCTAGTTGAGCTGATCGTAAAAAAGTGAGAGACAAGAATTCGATAGCTTTACAAGTAATTTTTTTCTTAAAACTCAGGATATTTTTCATGATAATGACCGCCGGGAACTAAACACTGCAGCTGACAACAAAGAAATTTCACATGCTTAGCAGCAATAAGAAGGGTAGAAGTTAGGCCTGATGATTAATCATTGCAAAAACCATATTCCGGACTTTCCACGAGGACTGAAGTTAGCCTGAATTTTTTTTCTGTCGTCTTGAAGATTCCCTAAATCGAAATTTTTCAATAGCTGTACAATTGTGTTTTTTCGACAGTGGAATTAATTAATATTAATCTATATTTAAGGGTTTTACTTATTTCAGCAAAAGTTGTGCATCGAGATTTCGGGAAAACAACAAATACATACATACATATTTCTTAATAATTTGTTTCTTAAAACAACAAATTTTTTAATCATTGATTAACTACCAAATGTGTGCATATTAGCCTACGGAACACCCTGTCCTGACAGATCAGTTAACATTCTCTATTAATAGAATAGTTATTGAATGTAGTCGATTACTTGAATTACATGTGTAAATTTCTACCGGACAGCCATGAAGTTGATAACTTTCTGCAATAAACAGGCCAAATTCCATGAAACTCTTAACCTTTGTGAAGGTTTAATTAGAAATTCAACTTTTACTTCCGATGTTTATACTGCAATGCATGGTGGATATATTTTTTATGAGTTAAACTAATTTGAAGCCCAAAACTGCGTATGAACTTCAGCTCCTATACTTAACCACCAATAGTATATGTACGTACAATACGTGTAGAGAATCAAAGTGTTTTACGGAAACCAAATACTTTCAACACCGAAGTCATATAAAACGTGTTTGCAACGGAAAACTGCATATGAAGTTCGGGAAACAAATTTTATCAATATGATATTATCAAACGTTGTGGCTTGCCTGCATGAAAAATGATTGATTTTCTCACCGAATAGTCCGGAATATGGTTTTTGCAATGATTAATCGTCAGGCCTAACTTATACTCTTCTTACTGCTGCTAAGCATGTGAAATTTCTTTGTTGTCAGCTGCAGTGTTTAGTTCCCGGCGGTCATTATCATGAAAAATATCCTGAGTTTTAAGAAAAAAATTACTTGTAAAGCTATCGAATTCTTGTCTCTCACTTTTTTACGATCAGCTCAACTAGAACCATATTAGTTACTCATTATGTTTTAAGGCATTTTTGTTTCTTGTTTCTCCCTTTTTTATGTGTGAGCATTGAATTCTCTGCCTTCTCTGCATGCAGTACAGTACATACTCTGTACCTCTGATTGGGAGCTAAATAGGTTATAAAAGTTTTTCCCCAGAAGTTTTTTTTGTATGTAGGTTATAACAACAAACGTCGTTTACTAAAATTCATTTACAAACCAATGTTAGAATTTGATACTCATGATTGTTATACACAG
>OZ038442.1:86313-93813 GCA_964036265.1 Daptonema setosum
TTCACGTCGGCAGTGCACGGTTTAGTGGCATAGCTTGTTATTATCTCGCGCTTTGTTGAAAAACATGTATTGCAACAAGCCAGTCTCGTCAGTTTTGTTTAGAAAGCGTTTAAATGGTTTAAACGTCTGTTTGGACACGAGGAGTTGGTTTGCATTGTGCGTTGACGCTTTTTGGGGGACGCTTGTATGCTGAGGCTGTTTGTATGAGAGTCCGATGTGCGTTATAATAGTCGTTAGGTAACGTTTCTCCGACGGAGAAAATTACTTTTGTTTAAGTAGTCACTACTCACGTGTGACTTCGAGAGTTAACGGTGTCTTTTTGAAGTTCCACAGCCGTACGATGCTGATGGATCCTAAAATTTAACGGTTTCACGCCGGTGAATTATACTTCAAGTGGCTGCATTGTCAACTTTCGAAGATAGTTTATACGCCTACCATGGTGTTGACGGATAACGGAGAAACCGGGTTGGACTCGGGAGAGGGAGCCTGATGAACGGCTAACGGTCAAAGTATTCAGTGATATGCTTTTGATTGAAAGTTATTTTATAACCCTGGAAAACTGTGTAACCTCAAGTGTTAAACAGTAAAAAAATCGTTGGCTTTTCCTAAACGATTGATGTGAGCAACTGTTTCGGGTATACCCGCAAACAAAAAGTATGTCTACGTTTGGTATTCAAGTCAGTGCTCTGATAAAATAAAATCTTGGGACAACATCTATGCGTGTTTCAGTCTGCAGCAATCTTTGTGTGGGGGTGTGGCAAACATGTCCAGTGAGGCACCCGATTGTCGCCCTTCATTGACCGATCCTCAGCACCTTCTTTAACACGATGTAGATGTTGTTTTTAACAGTAAAGAAACGAATTATAAAAGTTTTAAGTTAGGCAAAAAAGCAAAAACATCATGATAGTACAACTTTCTTAGCTTGTAGTGTCGTGTTGTTTCCTTTATATTCAGAGCACTTTGCTTGAACGTGTTGCAAACCTGTTGAGCTTACTTAATCGCCGAACCTGAGAGCAACTTGTAACTGTTGGTTATGATCGGCGAAATATCCTTCAAGTGTCTGCATTTAATAACGGAGAATCAGGGTTTAACTCCGGAGAGAGAGCCTGAAGAACGACAAACGATCAAAGTGTTCAATTCAGTGATACGCTTTCGATCAAAAATTCTTTTATCAGTTTTCAAGAGCACGAAATGGTAAGTCATGCCATGATGACAATCATCAAGTCGGAGTATCAACTTAAGTATTTTTCAAGTCGGAGTGTCAACGTGTTTCATCATTATCTCAAGTTTGTTTGATGATCGCCAATTTTGACGTGAGCAGGAATGACTTGCCCCAGTTGAAAGTAAAATTTTGTTTTCGAGTATTTCAGAGCACGTTACAGCAACTGTTTGTCTGAATGACGGACTTAACATCGCCTCAGTGAGCCACGATTTTTCTTCGTGAGTCCAATTACCTCATCATTGACAGCTTTCGTCTCAGGAGTAACTATGACGTTGTTGTTTTTGTTGTTGTTGTTGTTGTTGTTGTTGTTGTTGTTGTTGTGGTTGTTGTTGTTGTTGTTGTTGTTGTTGTTGTTGTTGTTGTTGTTGTTGTTGTTGTTGTTGTTGTTGTTGTTGTTGTTGTTGTTGTTGTTGTTGTTGTTGTTGTTGTTGTTGTTGTTGTTGTTGTTGTTGTTGTTGTTGTTGTTGTTGTTGTTGTTGTTGTTGTTGTTGTTGTTGTCATTCAGTCAGTCCGTCAGTCAGTCAGTCCGTCGGTCAGTTAGTCAGTCAGTCAGTGTGTGTGTGTGTTAGTGGGTGAGTGAGTCAGTGTACATACTAAGGGGAGTTCATTACAACTTTTTGAGCACATAGAAGATTCACTCACTTGAGGGTCATGGAGACAATATTTCACGTCGGCAGTGCACGGTTTAGTGGCATAGCTTGTTATTATCTCGCGCTTTGTTGAAAAACATGTATTGCAACAAGCCAGTCTCGTCAGTTTTGTTTAGAAAGCGTTTAAATGGTTTAAACGTCTGTTTGGACACGAGGAGTTGGTTTGCATTGTGCGTTGACGCTTTTTGGGGGACGCTTGTATGCTGAGGCTGTTTGTATGAGAGTCCGATGTGCGTTATAATAGTCGTTAGGTAACGTTTCTCCGACGGAGAAAATTACTTTTGTTTAAGTAGTCACTACTCACGTGTGACTTCGAGAGTTAACGGTGTCTTTTTGAAGTTCCACAGCCGTACGATGCTGATGGATCCTAAAATTTAACGGTTTCACGCCGGTGAATTATACTTCAAGTGGCTGCATTGTCAACTTTCGAAGATAGTTTATACGCCTACCATGGTGTTGACGGATAACGGAGAAACCGGGTTGGACTCGGGAGAGGGAGCCTGATGAACGGCTAACGGTCAAAGTATTCAGTGATATGCTTTTGATTGAAAGTTATTTTATAACCCTGGAAAACTGTGTAACCTCAAGTGTTAAACAGTAAAAAAATCGTTGGCTTTTCCTAAACGATTGATGTGAGCAACTGTTTCGGGTATACCCGCAAACAAAAAGTATGTCTACGTTTGGTATCCAAGTAAGTGCTCTGATAAAATAAAATCTTGGGACAACATCTATGAGTGTTTCAGTCTGCAGCAAGCTTTGTGTGGGGGTGTGACAAACATGACCAGTGAGGCTGCCCGATTGTCGCCCTTCATTGACCGAACCTCAGCACCTTCTTTAACACTATGTAGATGTTGTTTTTAACAGTAAAGAAACAAATTATGAAAGTTTTAAGCTAGGCAAAAAAGCAAAAACATCATGATAGTACAACTTTCTTAGCTTGTAGTGTCGTGTTGTTTCCTTTAAATTCAAAGCACTTTGCTTGAACGTGTTGCAAACCTGTTGAGCTTACTTAATCGCCGAACCTGAGAGCAACTTGTAACTGTTGGTTATGATCGGCGAAATATCCTTCAAGTGTCTGCATTTAATAACGGAGAATCAGGGTTTAACTCCGGAGGCCTGAAGAACGAATAACGATCAAAGTGTTCAATTCAGTGATACGCTTTCGATCAAAAATAAAATCTTGGGACAACATCTATGAGTGTTTCAGTCTGCAGCAAGCTTTGTGTGGGGGTGTGACAAACATGACCAGTGAGGCTGCCCGATTGTCGCCCTTCATTGACCGAACCTCAGCACCTTCTTTAACACTATGTAGATGTTGTTTTTAACAGTAAAGAAACAATTTATGAAAGTTTTAAGCTAGGCAAAAAAGCAAAAACATCATGATAGTACAACTTTCTTAGCTTGTAGTGTCGTGTTGTTTCCTTTAAATTCAAAGCACTTTGCTTGAACGTGTTGCAAACCTGTTGAGCTTACTTAATCGCCGAACCTGAGAGCAACTTGTAACTGTTGGTTATGATCGGCGAAATATCCTTCAAGTGTCTGCATTTAATAACGGAGAATCAGGGTTTAACTCCGGAGGCCTGAAGAACGACTAACGATCAAAGTGTTCAATTCAGTGATACGCTTTCGATCAAAAATTCTTTTATCAGTTTTCAAGAGCACGAAATGGTAAGTCATGCCATGATGACAATCATCAAGTCGGAGTATCAACTTAAGTATTTTTCAAGTCGGAGTGTCAACGTGTTTCATCATTATCTCAAGTTTGTTTGATGATCGCCAATTTTGACGTGAGCAGAAATGACTTGCCCCAGTTGAAAGTAAAATTTTGTTTTCGAGAATTTCAGAGCACGTTACAGCAACTGTTTGTCTGAATGACGGACTTAACATCGCCTCAGTGAGCCACGATTTTTCTTCGTGAGTCCAATTACCTCATCATTGACAGCTTTCGTCTCAGGAGTAACTATGACGTTGTTGTTTTTGTTTTTGTTGTTGTTGTTGTTGTTGTTGTTGTTGTTGTTGTTGTAGATGTTGTTGTTGTTGTTGTTGTTGTCATTCAGTCAGTCCGTCAGTCAGTCAGTCCGTCGGTCAGTTAGTCAGTCAGTCAGTGTGTGTGTGTGTTAGTGGGTGAGTGAGTCAGTGTACATACTAAGGGGAGTTCATTACAACTTTTTGAGCACATAGAAGATTCACTCACTTCAGGGTCATGGAGACAATATTTCACGTCGGCAGTGCACGGTTTAGTGGCATAGCTTGTTATTATCTCGCGCTTTGTTGAAAAACATGTATTGCAACAAGCCAGTCTCGTCAGTTTTGTTTAGAAAGCGTTTAAATGGTTTAAACGTCTGTTTGGACACGAGGAGTTGGTTTGCACTGTGCGTTGACTCTTTTTGGGGGTCGCTTGTATGCTGAGGCTGTTTGTATGAGAGTCCGACGTGCGTTATAATAGTCGTTAGGTAACGTTTCTCCGACGGAGAAAATTACTTTTGTTTAAGTAGTCACTACTCACGTGTGACTTCGAGAGCTAACGGTGTCTTTTTGAAGTTCCACAGCCGTACGATGCTGATGGATCCTCAATTTTAACGGTTTCACGCCGGTGAATTATACTTCAAGTGGCTGCATTGTCAACTTTCGAAGATAGTTTATACGCCTACCATGGTGTTGACGGATAACGGAGAAACCGGGTTGGACTCGGGAGAGGGAGCCTGATGAACGGCTAACGGTCAAAGTATTCAGTGATATGCTTTTGATTGAAAGTTATTTTATAACCATGGAAAACTGTGTAACCTCAAGTGTTAAACAGTAAAAAAATCGTTGGCTTTTCCTAAATGATTGATGTGAGCAACTGTTTCGGGTATACCCGCAAACAAAAAGTATGTCTACGTTTGGTATTCAAGTCAGTGCTCTGATAAAATAAAATCTTGGGACAACATCTATGCGTGTTTCAGTCTGCAGCAATCTTTGTGTGGGGGTGTGGCAAACATGTCCAGTGAGGCACCCGATTGTCGCCCTTCATTGACCGATCCTCAGCACCTTCTTTAACACGATGTAGATGTTGTTTTTAACAGTAAAGAAACGAATTATAAAAGTTTTTAGTTAGGCAAAAAGCAAAAACATCATGATAGTACAACTTTCTTAGCTTGTAGTGTCGTGTTGTTTCCTTTATATTCAGAGCACTTTGCTTGAACGTGTTGCAAACCTGTTGAGCTTACTTAATCGCCGAACCTGAGAGCAACTTGTAACTGTTGGTTATGATCGGCGAAATATCCTTCAAGTGTCTGCATTTAATAACGGAGAATCAGGGTTTAACTCCGGAGAGAGAGCCTGAAGAACGACAAACGATCAAAGTGTTCAATTCAGTGATACGCTTTCGATCAAAAATTCTTTTATCAGTTTTCAAGAGCACGAAATGGTAAGTCATGCCATGATGACAATCATCAAGTCGGAGTATCAACTTAAGTATTTTTCAAGTCGGAGTGTCAACGTGTTTCATCATTATCTCAAGTTTGTTTGATGATCGCCAATTTTGACGTGAGCAGGAATGACTTGCCCCAGTTGAAAGTAAAATTTTGTTTTCGAGTATTTCAGAGCACGTTACAGCAACTGTTTGTCTGAATGACGGACTTAACATCGCCTCAGTGAGCCACGATTTTTCTTCGTGAGTCCAATTACCTCATCATTGACAGCTTTCGTCTCAGGAGTAACTATGACGTTGTTGTTTTTGTTGTTGTTGTTGTTGTTGTTGTTGTTGTTGTTGTTGTGGTTGTTGTTGTTGTTGTTGTTGTTGTTGTTGTTGTTGTTGTTGTTGTTGTTGTTGTTGTTGTTGTTGTTGTTGTTGTTGTTGTTGTTGTTGTTGTTGTTGTTGTTGTTGTTGTTGTTGTTGTTGTTGTTGTTGTTGTTGTTGTTGTTGTTGTTGTTGTTGTTGTTGTTGTTGTCATTCAGTCAGTCCGTCAGTCAGTCAGTCCGTCGGTCAGTTAGTCAGTCAGTCAGTGTGTGTGTGTGTTAGTGGGTGAGTGAGTCAGTGTACATACTAAGGGGAGTTCATTACAACTTTTTGAGCACATAGAAGATTCACTCACTTGAGGGTCATGGAGACAATATTTCACGTCGGCAGTGCACGGTTTAGTGGCATAGCTTGTTATTATCTCGCGCTTTGTTGAAAAACATGTATTGCAACAAGCCAGTCTCGTCAGTTTTGTTTAGAAAGCGTTTAAATGGTTTAAACGTCTGTTTGGACACGAGGAGTTGGTTTGCACTGTGCGTTGACTCTTTTTGGGGGTCGCTTGTATGCTGAGGCTGTTTGTATGAGAGTCCGACGTGAGTTATAATAGTCGTTAGGTAACGTTTCTCCGACGGAGAAAATTACTTTTGTTTAAGTAGTCACTACTCACGTGTGACTTCGAGAGCTAACGGTGTCTTTTTGAAGTTCCACAGCCGTACGATGCTGATGGATCCTTAAATTTAACGGTTTCACGCCGGTGAATTATACTTCAAGTGGCTGCATTGTCAACTTTCGAAGATAGTTTATACGCCTACCATGGTGTTGACGGATAACGGAGAAACCGGGTTGGACTCGGGAGAGGGAGCCTGATGAACGGCTAACGGTCAAAGTATTCAGTGATATGCTTTTGATTGAAAGTTATTTTATAACCATGGAAAACTGTGTAACCTCAAGTGTTAAACAGTAAAAAAATCGTTGGCTTTTCCTAAACGATTGATGTGAGCAACTGTTTCGGGTATACCCGCAAACAAAAAGTATGTCTACGTTTGGTATTCAAGTCAGTGCTCTGATAAAATAAAATCTTGGGACAACATCTATGCGTGTTTCAGTCTGCAGCAATCTTTGTGTGGGGGTGTGGCAAACATGTCCAGTGAGGCACCCGATTGTCGCCCTTCATTGACCGATCCTCAGCACCTTCTTTAACACGATGTAGATGTTGTTTTTAACAGTAAAGAAACGAATTATAAAAGTTTTTAGTTAGGCAAAAAGCAAAAACATCATGATAGTACAACTTTCTTAGCTTGTAGTGTCGTGTTGTTTCCTTTATATTCAGAGCACTTTGCTTGAACGTGTTGCAAACCTGTTGAGCTTACTTAATCGCCGAACCTGAGAGCAACTTGTAACTGTTGGTTATGATCGGCGAAATATCCTTCAAGTGTCTGCATTTAATAACGGAGAATCAGGGTTTAACTCCGGAGAGAGAGCCTGAAGAACGACTAACGATCAAAGTGTTCAATTCAGTGATACGCTTTCGATCAAAAATTCTTTTATCAGTTTTCAAGAGCACGAAATGGTAAGTCATGCCATGATGACAATCATCAAGTCGGAGTATCAACTTAAGTATTTTTCAAGTCGGAGTGTCAACGTGTTTCATCATTATCTCAAGTTTGTTTGATGATCGCCAATTTTGACGTGAGCAGGAATGACTTGCCCCAGTTGAAAGTAAAATTTTGTTTTCGAGTATTTCAGAGCACGTTACAGCAACTGTTTGTCTGAATGACGGACTTAACATCGCCTCAGTGAGCCACGATTTTTCTTCGTGAGTCCAATTACCTCATCATTGACAGCTTTCGTCTCAGGAGTAACTATGACGTTGTTGTTTTTGTTTTTGTTGTTGTTGTTGTTGTTGT
>OZ038442.1:106313-131313 GCA_964036265.1 Daptonema setosum
ATCAGGGTTTAACTCCGGAGAGAGAGCCTGAAGAACGACTAACGATCAAAGTGTTCTATTCAGTAATACGCTTTCGATCAAAAATTCTTTTATCAGTTTTCAAGAGCACGAAATGGTAAGTCATGCCATGATGACAATCATCAAGTCGGAGTATCAACTTAAGTATTTTTCAAGTCGGAGTGTCAACGTGTTTCATCATTATCTCAAGTTTGTTTGATGATCGCCAATTTTGACGTGAGCAGAAATGACTTGCCCCAGTTGAAAGTAAAATTTTGTTTTCGAGTATTTCAGAGCACGTTACAGCAACTGTTTGTCTGAATGACGGACTTAACATCGCCTCAGCGAGCCACGATTTTTCTTCGTGAGTCCAATTACCTCATCATTGACAGCTTTCGTCTCAGGAGTAACTATGACGTTGTTGTTTTTGTTGTTGTTGTTGTTGTTGTTGTTGTTGTTGTTGTTGTGGTTGTTGTTGTTGTTGTTGTTGTTGTTGTTGTTGTTGTTGTTGTTGTTGTTGTTGTTGTTGTTGTTGTTGTTGATGTTGTTGTTGTTGTTGTTGTTGTTGTTGTTGTTGTTGTTGTTGTTGTTGTTGTTGTTGTTGTTGTTGTTGTTGTTGTTGTTGTTGTTGTTGTTGTTGTCATTCAGTCAGTCCGTCAGTCAGTCAGTCCGTCGGTCAGTTAGTCAGTCAGTCAGTGTGTGTGTGTGTTAGTGGGTGAGTGAGTCAGTGTACATACTAAGGGGAGTTCATTACAACTTTTTGAGCACATAGAAGATTCACTCATTTGAGGGTCATGGAGACAATATTTCACGTCGGCAGTGCACGGTTTAGTGGCATAGCTTGTTATTATCTCGCGCTTTGTTGAAAAACATGTATTGCAACAAGCCAGTCTCGTCAGTTTTGTTTAGAAAGCGTTTAAATGGTTTAAACGTCTGTTTGGACACGAGGAGTTGGTTTGCACTGTGCGTTGACGCTTTTTGGGGGTCGCTTGTATGCTGAGGCTGTTTGTATGAGAGTCCGATGTGCGTTATAATAGTCGTTAGGTAACGTTTCTCCGACGGAGAAAATTACTTTTGTTTAAGTAGTCACTACTCACGTGTGACTTCGAGAGTTAACGGTGTCTTTTTGAAGTTCCACAGCCGTACGATGCTGATGGATCCTTAAATTTAACGGTTTCACGCCGGTGAATTATACTTCAAGTGGCTGCATTGTCAACTTTCGAAGATAGTTTATACGCCTACCATGGTGTTGACGGATAACGGAGAAACCGGGTTGGACTCGGGAGAGGGAGCCTGATGAACGGCTAACGGTCAAAGTATTCAGTGATATGCTTTTGATTGAAAGTTATTTTATAACCCTGGAAAACTGTGTAACCTCAAGTGTTAAACAGTAAAAAAATCGTTGGCTTTTCCTAAACGATTGATGTGAGCAACTGTTTCGGGTATACCCGCAAACAAAAAGTATGTCTACGTTTGGTATTCAAGTCAGTGCTCTGATAAAATAAAATCTTGGGACAACATCTATGCGTGTTTCAGTCTGCAGCAATCTTTGTGTGGGGGTGTGGCAAACATGTCCAGTGAGGCACCCGATTGTCGCCCTTCATTGACCGATCCTCAGCACCTTCTTTAACACGATGTAGATGTTGTTTTTAACAGTAAAGAAACGAATTATAAAAGTTTTAAGTTAGGCAAAAAAGCAAAAACATCATGATAGTACAACTTTCTTAGCTTGTAGTGTCGTGTTGTTTCCTTTATATTCAGAGCACTTTGCTTGAACGTGTTGCAAACCTGTTGAGCTTACTTAATCGCCGAACCTGAGAGCAACTTGTAACTGTTGGTTATGATCGTCGAAATATCCTTCAAGTGTCTGCATTTAATAACGGAGAATCAGGGTTTAACTCCGGAGAGAGCCTGAAGAACGACTAACGATCAAAGTGTTCAATTCAGTGATACGCTTTCGATCAAAAATTCTTTTATCAGTTTTCAAGAGCACGAAATGGTAAGTCATGCCATGATGACAATCATCAAGTCGGAGTATCAACTTAAGTATTTTTCAAGTCGGAGTGTCAACGTGTTTCATCATTATCTCAAGTTTGTTTGATGATCGCCAATTTTGACGTGAGCAGGAATGACTTGCCCCAGTTGAAAGTAAAATTTTGTTTTCGAGTATTTCAGAGCACGTTACAGCAACTGTTTGTCTGAATGACGGACTTAACATCGCCTCAGTGAGCCACGATTTTTCTTCGTGAGTCCAATTACCTCATCATTGACAGCTTTCGTCTCAGGAGTAACTATGACGTTGTTGTTTTTGTTGTTGTTGTTGTTGTTGTTGTTGTTGTTGTTGTGGTTGTTGTTGTTGTTGTTGTTGTTGTTGTTGTTGTTGTTGTTGTTGTTGTTGTTGTTGTTGTTGTTGTTGTTGTTGTTGTTGATGTTGTTGTTGTTGTTGTTGTTGTTGTTGTTGTTGTTGTTGTTGTTGTTGTTGTTGTTGTTGTTGTTGTTGTTGTTGTTGTTGTTGTTGTTGTTGTCATTCAGTCAGTCCGTCAGTCAGTCAGTCCGTCGGTCAGTTAGTCAGTCAGTCAGTGTGTGTGTGTGTTAGTGGGTGAGTGAGTCAGTGTACATACTAAGGGGAGTTCATTACAACTTTTTGAGCACATAGAAGATTCACTCACTTGAGGGTCATGGAGACAATATTTCACGTCGGCAGTGCACGGTTTAGTGGCATAGCTTGTTATTATCTCGCGCTTTGTTGAAAAACATGTATTGCAACAAGCCAGTCTCGTCAGTTTTGTTTAGAAAGCGTTTAAATGGTTTAAACGTCTGTTTGGACACGAGGAGTTGGTTTGCACTGTGCGTTGACTCTTTTTGGGGGTCGCTTGTATGCTGAGGCTGTTTGTATGAGAGTCCGATGTGCGTTATAATAGTCGTTAGGTAACGTTTCTCCGACGGAGAAAATTACTTTTGTTTAAGTAGTCACTACTCACGTGTGACTTCGAGAGCTAACGGTGTCTTTTTGAAGTTCCACAGCCGTACGATGCTGATGGATCCTTAAATTTAACGGTTTCACGCCGGTGAATTATACTTCAAGTGGCTGCATTGTCAACTTTCGAAGATAGTTTATACGCCTACCATGGTGTTGACGGATAACGGAGAAACCGGGTTGGACTCGGGAGAGGGAGCCTGATGAACGGCTAACGGTCATATTCAGTGATATGCTTTTGATTGAAAGTTAATTTATAACCCTGGAAAACTGTGTAACCTCAAGTGTTAAACAGTAAAAAAATCGTTGGCTTTTCCTAAACGATTGATGTGAGCAACTGTTTCGGGTATACCCGCAAACAAAATGTATGTCTACGTTTGGTATCCAAGTAAATGCTCTGATAAAATAAAATCTTGGGACAACATCTATGAGTGTTTCAGTCTGCAGCAAGCTTTGTGTGGGGGTGTGACAAACATGACCAGTGAGGCTGCCCGATTGTCGCCCTTCATTGACCGAACCTCAGCACCTTCTTTAACACTATGTAGATGTTGTTTTTAACAGTAAAGAAACAAATTATGAAAGTTTTAAGCTAGGCAAAAAAGCAAAAACATCATGATAGTACAACTTTCTTAGCTTGTAGTGTCGTGTTGTTTCCTTTAAATTCAGAGAACTTTGCTTGAACGTGTTGCAAACCTGTTGAGCTTACTTAATCGCCGAACCTGAGAGCAACTTGTAACTGTTGGTTATGATCGGCGAAATATCCTTCAAGTGTCTGCATTTAATAACGGAGAATCAGGGTTTAACTCCGGAGAGAGAGCCTGAAGAACGACTAACGATCAAAGTGTTCTATTCAGTAATACGCTTTCGATCAAAAATTCTTTTATCAGTTTTCAAGAGCACGAAATGGTAAGTCATGCCATGATGACAATCATCAAGTCGGAGTATCAACTTAAGTATTTTTCAAGTCGGAGTGTCAACGTGTTTCATCATTATCTCAAGTTTGTTTGATGATCGCCAATTTTGACGTGAGCAGAAATGACTTGCCCCAGTTGAAAGTAAAATTTTGTTTTCGAGTATTTCAGAGCACGTTACAGCAACTGTTTGTCTGAATGACGGACTTAACATCGCCTCAGCGAGCCACGATTTTTCTTCGTGAGTCCAATTACCTCATCATTGACAGCTTTCGTCTCAGGAGTAACTATGACGTTGTTGTTTTTGTTGTTGTTGTTGTTGTTGTTGTTGTTGTTGTTGTTGTGGTTGTTGTTGTTGTTGTTGTTGTTGTTGTTGTTGTTGTTGTTGTTGTTGTTGTTGTTGTTGTTGTTGTTGTTGATGTTGTTGTTGTTGTTGTTGTTGTTGTTGTTGTTGTTGTTGTTGTTGTTGTTGTTGTTGTTGTTGTTGTTGTTGTTGTTGTTGTTGTTGTTGTCATTCAGTCAGTCCGTCAGTCAGTCAGTCCGTCGGTCAGTTAGTCAGTCAGTCAGTGTGTGTGTGTGTTAGTGGGTGAGTGAGTCAGTGTACATACTAAGGGGAGTTCATTACAACTTTTTGAGCACATAGAAGATTCACTCATTTGAGGGTCATGGAGACAATATTTCACGTCGGCAGTGCACGGTTTAGTGGCATAGCTTGTTATTATCTCGCGCTTTGTTGAAAAACATGTATTGCAACAAGCCAGTCTCGTCAGTTTTGTTTAGAAAGCGTTTAAATGGTTTAAACGTCTGTTTGGACACGAGGAGTTGGTTTGCACTGTGCGTTGACGCTTTTTGGGGGTCGCTTGTATGCTGAGGCTGTTTGTATGAGAGTCCGATGTGCGTTATAATAGTCGTTAGGTAACGTTTCTCCGACGGAGAAAATTACTTTTGTTTAAGTAGTCACTACTCACGTGTGACTTCGAGAGTTAACGGTGTCTTTTTGAAGTTCCACAGCCGTACGATGCTGATGGATCCTTAAATTTAACGGTTTCACGCCGGTGAATTATACTTCAAGTGGCTGCATTGTCAACTTTCGAAGATAGTTTATACGCCTACCATGGTGTTGACGGATAACGGAGAAACCGGGTTGGACTCGGGAGAGGGAGCCTGATGAACGGCTAACGGTCAAAGTATTCAGTGATATGCTTTTGATTGAAAGTTATTTTATAACC
The DNA here is from genome assembly GCA_964036265.1 of Daptonema setosum. Lineage (NCBI taxonomy): Eukaryota > Metazoa > Nematoda > Chromadorea > Monhysterida > Xyalidae > Daptonema > Daptonema setosum. Next base: position 111,428 of record OZ038442.1, read on the forward strand.
CTGGAAAACTGTGTAACCTCAAGTGTTAAACAGTAAAAAAATCGTTGGCTTTTCCTAAACGATTGATGTGAGCAACTGTTTCGGGTATACCCGCAAACAAAAAGTATGTCTACGTTTGGTATTCAAGTCAGTGCTCTGATAAAATAAAATCTTGGGACAACATCTATGCGTGTTTCAGTCTGCAGCAATCTTTGTGTGGGGGTGTGGCAAACATGTCCAGTGAGGCACCCGATTGTCGCCCTTCATTGACCGATCCTCAGCACCTTCTTTAACACGATGTAGATGTTGTTTTTAACAGTAAAGAAACGAATTATAAAAGTTTTAAGTTAGGCAAAAAAGCAAAAACATCATGATAGTACAACTTTCTTAGCTTGTAGTGTCGTGTTGTTTCCTTTATATTCAGAGCACTTTGCTTGAACGTGTTGCAAACCTGTTGAGCTTACTTAATCGCCGAACCTGAGAGCAACTTGTAACTGTTGGTTATGATCGTCGAAATATCCTTCAAGTGTCTGCATTTAATAACGGAGAATCAGGGTTTAACTCCGGAGAGAGCCTGAAGAACGACTAACGATCAAAGTGTTCAATTCAGTGATACGCTTTCGATCAAAAATTCTTTTATCAGTTTTCAAGAGCACGAAATGGTAAGTCATGCCATGATGACAATCATCAAGTCGGAGTATCAACTTAAGTATTTTTCAAGTCGGAGTGTCAACGTGTTTCATCATTATCTCAAGTTTGTTTGATGATCGCCAATTTTGACGTGAGCAGGAATGACTTGCCCCAGTTGAAAGTAAAATTTTGTTTTCGAGTATTTCAGAGCACGTTACAGCAACTGTTTGTCTGAATGACGGACTTAACATCGCCTCAGTGAGCCACGATTTTTCTTCGTGAGTCCAATTACCTCATCATTGACAGCTTTCGTCTCAGGAGTAACTATGACGTTGTTGTTTTTGTTGTTGTTGTTGTTGTTGTTGTTGTTGTTGTTGTGGTTGTTGTTGTTGTTGTTGTTGTTGTTGTTGTTGTTGTTGTTGTTGTTGTTGTTGTTGTTGTTGTTGTTGTTGTTGATGTTGTTGTTGTTGTTGTTGTTGTTGTTGTTGTTGTTGTTGTTGTTGTTGTTGTTGTTGTTGTTGTTGTTGTTGTTGTTGTTGTTGTTGTTGTTGTCATTCAGTCAGTCCGTCAGTCAGTCAGTCCGTCGGTCAGTTAGTCAGTCAGTCAGTGTGTGTGTGTGTTAGTGGGTGAGTGAGTCAGTGTACATACTAAGGGGAGTTCATTACAACTTTTTGAGCACATAGAAGATTCACTCACTTGAGGGTCATGGAGACAATATTTCACGTCGGCAGTGCACGGTTTAGTGGCATAGCTTGTTATTATCTCGCGCTTTGTTGAAAAACATGTATTGCAACAAGCCAGTCTCGTCAGTTTTGTTTAGAAAGCGTTTAAATGGTTTAAACGTCTGTTTGGACACGAGGAGTTGGTTTGCACTGTGCGTTGACTCTTTTTGGGGGTCGCTTGTATGCTGAGGCTGTTTGTATGAGAGTCCGATGTGCGTTATAATAGTCGTTAGGTAACGTTTCTCCGACGGAGAAAATTACTTTTGTTTAAGTAGTCACTACTCACGTGTGACTTCGAGAGCTAACGGTGTCTTTTTGAAGTTCCACAGCCGTACGATGCTGATGGATCCTTAAATTTAACGGTTTCACGCCGGTGAATTATACTTCAAGTGGCTGCATTGTCAACTTTCGAAGATAGTTTATACGCCTACCATGGTGTTGACGGATAACGGAGAAACCGGGTTGGACTCGGGAGAGGGAGCCTGATGAACGGCTAACGGTCATATTCAGTGATATGCTTTTGATTGAAAGTTAATTTATAACCCTGGAAAACTGTGTAACCTCAAGTGTTAAACAGTAAAAAAATCGTTGGCTTTTCCTAAACGATTGATGTGAGCAACTGTTTCGGGTATACCCGCAAACAAAATGTATGTCTACGTTTGGTATCCAAGTAAATGCTCTGATAAAATAAAATCTTGGGACAACATCTATGAGTGTTTCAGTCTGCAGCAAGCTTTGTGTGGGGGTGTGACAAACATGACCAGTGAGGCTGCCCGATTGTCGCCCTTCATTGACCGAACCTCAGCACCTTCTTTAACACTATGTAGATGTTGTTTTTAACAGTAAAGAAACAAATTATGAAAGTTTTAAGCTAGGCAAAAAAGCAAAAACATCATGATAGTACAACTTTCTTAGCTTGTAGTGTCGTGTTGTTTCCTTTAAATTCAGAGAACTTTGCTTGAACGTGTTGCAAACCTGTTGAGCTTACTTAATCGCCGAACCTGAGAGCAACTTGTAACTGTTGGTTATGATCGGCGAAATATCCTTCAAGTGTCTGCATTTAATAACGGAGAATCAGGGTTTAACTCCGGAGAGAGAGCCTGAAGAACGACTAACGATCAAAGTGTTCTATTCAGTAATACGCTTTCGATCAAAAATTCTTTTATCAGTTTTCAAGAGCACGAAATGGTAAGTCATGCCATGATGACAATCATCAAGTCGGAGTATCAACTTAAGTATTTTTCAAGTCGGAGTGTCAACGTGTTTCATCATTATCTCAAGTTTGTTTGATGATCGCCAATTTTGACGTGAGCAGAAATGACTTGCCCCAGTTGAAAGTAAAATTTTGTTTTCGAGTATTTCAGAGCACGTTACAGCAACTGTTTGTCTGAATGACGGACTTAACATCGCCTCAGCGAGCCACGATTTTTCTTCGTGAGTCCAATTACCTCATCATTGACAGCTTTCGTCTCAGGAGTAACTATGACGTTGTTGTTTTTGTTGTTGTTGTTGTTGTTGTTGTTGTTGTTGTTGTTGTGGTTGTTGTTGTTGTTGTTGTTGTTGTTGTTGTTGTTGTTGTTGTTGTTGTTGTTGTTGTTGTTGTTGTTGTTGATGTTGTTGTTGTTGTTGATGTTGTTGTTGTTGTTGTTGTTGTTGTTGTTGTTGTTGTTGTTGTTGTTGTTGTTGTTGTTGTTGTTGTTGTTGTTGTTGTTGTTGTTGTTGTCATTCAGTCAGTCCGTCAGTCAGTCAGTCCGTCGGTCAGTTAGTCAGTCAGTCAGTGTGTGTGTGTGTTAGTGGGTGAGTGAGTCAGTGTACATACTAAGGGGAGTTCATTACAACTTTTTGAGCACATAGAAGATTCACTCACTTGAGGGTCATGGAGACAATATTTCACGTCGGCAGTGCACGGTTTAGTGGCATAGCTTGTTATTATCTCGCGCTTTGTTGAAAAACATGTATTGCAACAAGCCAGTCTCGTCAGTTTTGTTTAGAAAGCGTTTAAATGGTTTAAACGTCTGTTTGGACACGAGGAGTTGGTTTGCACTGTGCGTTGACGCTTTTTGGGGGTCGCTTGTATGCTGAGGCTGTTTGTATGAGAGTCCGATGTGCGTTATAATAGTCGTTAGGTAACGTTTCTCCGACGGAGAAAATTACTTTTGTTTAAGTAGTCACTACTCACGTGTGACTTCGAGAGTTAACGGTGTCTTTTTGAAGTTCCACAGCCGTACGATGCTGATGGATCCTTAAATTTAACGGTTTCACGCCGGTGAATTATACTTCAAGTGGCTGCATTGTCAACTTTCGAAGATAGTTTATACGCCTACCATGGTGTTGACGGATAACGGAGAAACCGGGTTGGACTCGGGAGAGGGAGCCTGATGAACGGCTAACGGTCAAAGTATTCAGTGATATGCTTTTGATTGAAAGTTATTTTATAACCCTGGAAAACTGTGTAACCTCAAGTGTTAAACAGTAAAAAAATCGTTGGCTTTTCCTAAACGATTGATGTGAGCAACTGTTTCGGGTATACCCGCAAACAAAAAGTATGTCTACGTTTGGTATTCAAGTCAGTGCTCTGATAAAATAAAATCTTGGGACAACATCTATGCGTGTTTCAGTCTGCAGCAATCTTTGTGTGGGGGTGTGGCAAACATGTCCAGTGAGGCACCCGATTGTCGCCCTTCATTGACCGATCCTCAGCACCTTCTTTAACACGATGTAGATGTTGTTTTTAACAGTAAAGAAACGAATTATAAAAGTTTTAAGTTAGGCAAAAAAGCAAAAACATCATGATAGTACAACTTTCTTAGCTTGTAGTGTCGTGTTGTTTCCTTTATATTCAGAGCACTTTGCTTGAACGTGTTGCAAACCTGTTGAGCTTACTTAATCGCCGAACCTGAGAGCAACTTGTAACTGTTGGTTATGATCGTCGAAATATCCTTCAAGTGTCTGCATTTAATAACGGAGAATCAGGGTTTAACTCCGGAGAGAGCCTGAAGAACGACTAACGATCAAAGTGTTCAATTCAGTGATACGCTTTCGATCAAAAATTCTTTTATCAGTTTTCAAGAGCACGAAATGGTAAGTCATGCCATGATGACAATCATCAAGTCGGAGTATCAACTTAAGTATTTTTCAAGTCGGAGTGTCAACGTGTTTCATCATTATCTCAAGTTTGTTTGATGATCGCCAATTTTGACGTGAGCAGAAATGACTTGCCCCAGTTGAAAGTAAAATTTTGTTTTCGAGTATTTCAGAGCACATTACAGCAACTGTTTGTCTGAATGACGGACTTAACATCGCCTCAGTGAGCCACGATTTTTCTTCGTGAGTCCAATTACCTCATCATTGACAGCTTTCGTCTCAGGAGTAACTATGACGTTGTTGTTTTTGTTGTTGTTGTTGTTGTTGTTGTTGTTGTTGTTGTAGATGTTGTTGTTGTTGTTGTTGTTGTTGTTGTTGTTGTTGTTGTTGTTGTTGTTGTTGTTGTTGTTGTTGTTGTTGTTGTTGTTGTTGTTGTTGTTGTTGTTGTTGTTGTTGTTGTTGTTGTTGTTGTTGTTGTTGTTGTTGTTGTTGTTGTTGTTGTTGTTGTTGTTGTTGTTGTTGTTGTTGTTGTTGTTGATGTTGTTGTTGTTGTTGTTGTTGTTGTTGTTGTTGTTGTTGTTGTTGTTGTTGTTGTTGTTGTTGTTGTCATTCAGTCAGTCCGTCAGTCAGTCAGTCCGTCGGTCAGTTAGTCAGTCAGTCAGTGTGTGTGTGTGTTAGTGGGTGAGTGAGTCAGTGTACATACTAAGGGGAGTTCATTACAACTTTTTGAGCACATAGAAGATTCACTCACTTGAGGGTCATGGAGACAATATTTCACGTCGGCAGTGCACGGTTTAGTGGCATAGCTTGTTATTATCTCGCGCTTTGTTGAAAAACATGTATTGCAACAAGCCAGTCTCGTCAGTTTTGTTTAGAAAGCGTTTAAATGGTTTAAACGTCTGTTTGGACACGAGGAGTTGGTTTGCACTGTGCGTTGACGCTTTTTGGGGGTCGCTTGTATGCTGAGGCTGTTTGTATGAGAGTCCGATGTGCGTTATAATAGTCGTTAGGTAACGTTTCTCCGACGGAGAAAATTACTTTTGTTTAAGTAGTCACTACTCACGTGTGACTTCGAGAGTTAACGGTGTCTTTTTGAAGTTCCACAGCCGTACGATGCTGATGGATCCTTAAATTTAACGGTTTCACGCCGGTGAATTATACTTCAAGTGGCTGCATTGTCAACTTTCGAAGATAGTTTATACGCCTACCATGGTGTTGACGGATAACGGAGAAACCGGGTTGGACTCGGGAGAGGGAGCCTGATGAACGGCTAACGGTCAAAGTATTCAGTGATATGCTTTTGATTGAAAGTTATTTTATAACCCTGGAAAACTGTGTAACCTCAAGTGTTAAACAGTAAAAAAATCGTTGGCTTTTCCTAAACGATTGATGTGAGCAACTGTTTCGGGTATACCCGCAAACAAAAAGTATGTCTACGTTTGGTATTCAAGTCAGTGCTCTGATAAAATAAAATCTTGGGACAACATCTATGCGTGTTTCAGTCTGCAGCAATCTTTGTGTGGGGGTGTGGCAAACATGTCCAGTGAGGCACCCGATTGTCGCCCTTCATTGACCGATCCTCAGCACCTTCTTTAACACGATGTAGATGTTGTTTTTAACAGTAAAGAAACGAATTATAAAAGTTTTAAGTTAGGCAAAAAAGCAAAAACATCATGATAGTACAACTTTCTTAGCTTGTAGTGTCGTGTTGTTTCCTTTATATTCAGAGCACTTTGCTTGAACGTGTTGCAAACCTGTTGAGCTTACTTAATCGCCGAACCTGAGAGCAACTTGTAACTGTTGGTTATGATCGTCGAAATATCCTTCAAGTGTCTGCATTTAATAACGGAGAATCAGGGTTTAACTCCGGAGAGAGCCTGAAGAACGACTAACGATCAAAGTGTTCAATTCAGTGATACGCTTTCGATCAAAAATTCTTTTATCAGTTTTCAAGAGCACGAAATGGTAAGTCATGCCATGATGACAATCATCAAGTCGGAGTATCAACTTAAGTATTTTTCAAGTCGGAGTGTCAACGTGTTTCATCATTATCTCAAGTTTGTTTGATGATCGCCAATTTTGACGTGAGCAGAAATGACTTGCCCCAGTTGAAAGTAAAATTTTGTTTTCGAGTATTTCAGAGCACATTACAGCAACTGTTTGTCTGAATGACGGACTTAACATCGCCTCAGTGAGCCACGATTTTTCTTCGTGAGTCCAATTACCTCATCATTGACAGCTTTCGTCTCAGGAGTAACTATGACGTTGTTGTTTTTGTTGTTGTTGTTGTTGTTGTTGTTGTTGTTGTTGTTGTAGATGTTGTTGTTGTTGTTGTTGTTGTTGTTGTTGTTGTTGTTGTTGTTGTTGTTGTTGTTGTTGTTGTTGTTGTTGTTGTTGTTGTTGTTGTTGTTGTTGTTGTTGTTGTTGTTGTTGTTGTTGTTGTTGTTGTTGTTGTTGTTGTTGTTGTTGTTGTTGTTGTTGTTGTTGTTGTTGTTGTTGTTGTTGTTGATGTTGTTGTTGTTGTTGTTGTTGTTGTTGTTGTTGTTGTTGTTGTTGTTGTTGTTGTTGTTGTTGTTGTTGTCATTCAGTCAGTCCGTCAGTCAGTCAGTCCGTCGGTCAGTTAGTCAGTCAGTCAGTGTGTGTGTGTGTTAGTGGGTGAGTGAGTCAGTGTACATACTAAGGGGAGTTCATTACAACTTTTTGAGCACATAGAAGATTCACTCACTTGAGGGTCATGGAGACAATATTTCACGTCGGCAGTGCACGGTTTAGTGGCATAGCTTGTTATAATCTCGCGCTTTGTTGAAAAACATGTATTGCAACAAGCCAGTCTCGTCAGTTTTGTTTAGAAAGCGTTTAAATGGTTTAAACGTCTGTTTGGACACGAGGAGTTGGTTTGCACTGTGCGTTGACGCTTTTTGGGGGTCGCTTGTATGCTGAGGCTGTTTGTATGAGAGTCCGACGTGCGTTATAATAGTCGTTAGGTAACGTTTCTCCGACGGAGAAAATTACTTTTGTTTAAGTAGTCACTACTCACGTGTGACTTCGAGAGTTAACGGTGTCTTTTTGAAGTTCCACAGCCGTACGATGCTGATGGATCCTTAAATTTAACGGTTTCACGCCGGTGAATTATACTTCAAGTGGCTGCATTGTCAACTTTCGAAGATAGTTTATACGCCTACCATGGTGTTGACGGATAACGGAGAAACCGGGTTGGACTCGGGAGAGGGAGCCTGATGAACGGCTAACGGTCAAAGTATTCAGTGATATGCTTTTGATTGAAAGTTATTTTATAACCCTGGAAAACTGTGTAACCTCAAGTGTTAAACAGTAAAAAATCGTTGGATTTTCCTAAACGATTGATGTGAGCAACTGTTTCGGGTATACCCGCAAACAAAAAGTATGTCTACGTTTGGTATTCAAGTCAGTGCTCTGATAAAATAAAATCTTGGGACAACATCTATGCGTGTTTCAGTCTGCAGCAATCTTTGTGTGGGGGTGTGGCAAACATGTCCAGTGAGGCACCCGATTGTCGCCCTTCATTGACCGATCCTCAGCACCTTCTTTAACACGATGTAGATGTTGTTTTTAACAGTAAAGAAAAAAATTATAAAAGTTTTAAGTTAGGCAAAAAAGCAAAAACATCATGATAGTACAACTTTCTTAGCTTGTAGTGTCGTGTTGTTTCCTTTATATTCAGAGCACTTTGCTTGAACGTGTTGCAAACCTGTTGAGCTTACTTAATCGCCGAACCTGAGAGCAACTTGTAACTGTTGGTTATGATCGGCGAAATATCCTTCAAGTGTCTGCATTTAATAACGGAGAATCAGGGTTTAACTCCGGAGAGAGAGCCTGAAGAACGACTAACGATCAAAGTGTTCAATTCAGTGATACGCTTTCGATCAAAAATTCTTTTATCAGTTTTCAAGAGCACGAAATGGTAAGTCATGCCATGATGACAATCATCAAGTCGGAGTATCAACTTAAGTATTTTTCAAGTCGGAGTGTCAACGTGTTTCATCATTATCTCAAGTTTGTTTGATGATCGCCAATTTTGACGTGAGCAGAAATGACTTGCCCCAGTTGAAAGTAAAATTTTGTTTTCGAGTATTTCAGAGCACGTTACAGCAACTGTTTGTCTGAATGACGGACTTAACATCGCCTCAGTGAGCCACGATTTTTCTTCGTGAGTCCAATTACCTCATCATTGACAGCTTTCGTCTCAGGAGTAACTATGACGTTGTTGTTTTTGTTGTTGTTGTTGTTGTTGTTGTTGTTGTTGTTGTTGTTGTTGTTGTTGTTGTTGTTGTTGTTGTTGTTGTTGTTGTTGTTGTTGTTGTTGTTGTTGTTGTTGTTGTTGTTGTTGTTGTTGTTGTTGTTGTTGTTGTTGATGTTGTTGTTGTTGTTGTTGTTGTTGTTGTTGTTGTTGTTGTTGTTGTTGTTGTTGTTGTTGTTGTTGTTGTTGTCATTCAGTCAGTCCGTCAGTCAGTCAGTCCGTCGGTCAGTTAGTCAGTCAGTCAGTGTGTGTGTGTGTTAGTGGCATTACAACTTTTTGAGCACATAGAAGATTCACTCACTTGAGGGTCATGGAGACAATATTTCACGTCGGCAGTGCACGGTTTAGTGGCATAGCTTGTTATTATCTCGCGCTTTGTTGAAAAACATGTATTGCAACAAGCCAGTCTCGTCAGTTTTGTTTAGAAAGCGTTTAAATGGTTTAAACGTCTGTTTGGACACGAGGAGTTGGTTTGCACTGTGCGTTGACGCTTTTTGGGGGTCGCTTGTATGCTGAGGCTGTTTGTATGAGAGTCCGACGTGCGTTATAATAGTCGTTAGGTAACGTTTCTCCGACGGAGAAAATTACTTTTGTTTAAGTAGTCACTACTCACGTGTGACTTCGAGAGTTAACGGTGTCTTTTTGAAGTTCCACAGCCGTACGATGCTGATGGATCCTTAAATTTAACGGTTTCACGCCGGTGAATTATACTTCATGTGGCTGCATTGTCAACTTTCGAAGATAGTTTATACGCCTACCATGGTGTTGACGGATAACGGAGAAACCGGGTTGGACTCGGGAGAGGGAGCCTGATGAACGGCTAACGGTCAAAGTATTCAGTGATATGCTTTTGATTGAAAGTTATTTTATAACCCTGGAAAACTGTGTAACCTCAAGTGTTAAACAGTAAAAAATCGTTGGATTTTCCTAAACGATTGATGTGAGCAACTGTTTCGGGTATACCCGCAAACAAAAAGTATGTCTACGTTTGGTATTCAAGTCAGTGCTCTGATAAAATAAAATCTTGGGACAACATCTATGCGTGTTTCAGTCTGCAGCAATCTTTGTGTGGGGGTGTGGCAAACATGTCCAGTGAGGCACCCGATTGTCGCCCTTCATTGACCGATCCTCAGCACCTTCTTTAACACGATGTAGATGTTGTTTTTAACAGTAAAGAAAAAAATTATAAAAGTTTTAAGTTAGGCAAAAAAGCAAAAACATCATGATAGTACAACTTTCTTAGCTTGTAGTGTCGTGTTGTTTCCTTTATATTCAGAGCACTTTGCTTGAACGTGTTGCAAACCTGTTGAGCTTACTTAATCGCCGAACCTGAGAGCAACTTGTAACTGTTGGTTATGATCGGCGAAATATCCTTCAAGTGTCTGCATTTAATAACGGAGAATCAGGGTTTAACTCCGGAGAGAGAGCCTGAAGAACGACTAACGATCAAAGTGTTCAATTCAGTGATACGCTTTCGATCAAAAATTCTTTTATCAGTTTTCAAGAGCACGAAATGGTAAGTCATGCCATGATGACAATCATCAAGTCGGAGTATCAACTTAAGTATTTTTCAAGTCGGAGTGTCAACGTGTTTCATCATTATCTCAAGTTTGTTTGATGATCGCCAATTTTGACGTGAGCAGAAATGACTTGCCCCAGTTGAAAGTAAAATTTTGTTTTCGAGTATTTCAGAGCACGTTACAGCAACTGTTTGTCTGAATGACGGACTTAACATCGCCTCAGTGAGCCACGATTTTTCTTCGTGAGTCCAATTACCTCATCATTGACAGCTTTCGTCTCAGGAGTAACTATGACGTTGTTGTTTTTGTTTTTGTTGTTGTTGTTGTAGATGTTGTTGTTGTTGTTGTTGTTGTCATTCAGTCAGTCCGTCAGTCAGTCAGTCCGTCGGTCAGTTAGTCAGTCAGTCAGTGTGTGTGTGTGTTAGTGGGTGAGTGAGTCAGTGTACATACTAAGGGGAGTTCATTACACATCTTTTTGAGCACATAGAAGATTCACTCACTTGAGGGTCATGGAGACAATATTTCACGTCGGCAGTGCACGGTTTAGTGGCATAGCTTGTTATTATCTCGCGCTTTGTTGAAAAACATGTATTGCAACAAGCCAGTCTCGTCAGTTTTGTTTAGAAAGCGTTTAAATGGTTTAAACGTCTGTTTGGACACGAGGAGTTGGTTTGCACTGTGCGTTGACTCTTTTTGGGGGTCGCTTGTATGCTGAGGCTGTTTGTATGAGAGTCCGACGTGCGTTATAATAGTCGTTAGGTAACGTTTCTCAGACGGAGAAAATAATTTTGTTTAAGTAGTCACTACTCACGTATGACTTCGAGAGTTAACGGTGTCTTTTTGAAGTTCCACAGCCGTACGATGCTGATGGATCCTTAAATTTAACGGTTTCACGCCGGTGAATTATACTTCAAGTGGCTGCATTGTCAACTTTCGAAGATAGTTTATACGCCTACCATGGTGTTGACGGATAACGGAGAAACCGGGTTGGACTCGGGAGAGGGAGCCTGATGAACGGCTAACGGTCAAAGTATTCAGTGATATGCTTTTGATTGAAAGTTATTTTATAACCCTGGAAAACTGTGTAACCTCAAGTGTTAAACAGTAAAAAAATCGTTGGCTTTTCCTAAACGATTGATGTGAGCAACTGTTTCGGGTGTACCCGCAAACAAAATGTATGTCTACGTTTGGTATCCAAGTAAGTGCTCTGATAAAATAAAATCTTGGGACAACATCTATGAGTGTTTCAGTCTGCAGCAAGCTTTGTGTGGGGGTGTGACAAACATGACCAGTGAGGCTGCCCGATTGTCGCCCTTCATTGACCGAACCTCAGCACCTTCTTTAACACTATGTAGATGTTGTTTTTAACAGTAAAGAAACAAATTATGAAAGTTTTAAGCTAGGCAAAAAAGCAAAAACATCATGATAGTACAACTTTCTTAGCTTGTAGTGTCGTGTTGTTTCCTTTAAATTCAAAGCACTTTGCTTGAACGTGTTGCAAACCTGTTGAGCTTACTTAATCGCCGAACCTGAGAGCAACTTGTAACTGTTGGTTATGATCGGCGAAATATCCTTCAAGTGTCTGCATTTAATAACGGAGAATCAGGGTTTAACTCCGGAGAGAGAGCCTGAAGAACGACTAACGATCAAAGTGTTCAATTCAGTGATACGCTTTCGATCAAAAATTCTTTTATCAGTTTTCAAGAGCACGAAATGGTAAGTCATGCCATGATGACAATCATCAAGTCGGAGTATCAACTTAAGTATTTTTCAAGTCGGAGTGTCAACGTGTTTCATCATTATCTCAAGTTTGTTTGATGATCGCCAATTTTGACGTGAGCAGAAATGACTTGCCCCAGTTGAAAGTAAAATTTTGTTTTCGAGTATTTCAGAGCACGTTACAGCAACTGTTTGTCTGAATGACGGACTTAACATCGCCTCAGTGAGCCACGATTTTTCTTCGTGAGTCCAATTACCTCATCATTGACAGCTTTCGTCTCAGGAGTAACTATGACGTTGTTGTTTTTGTTTTTGTTGTTGTTGTTGTAGATGTTGTTGTTGTTGTTGTTGTTGTCATTCAGTCAGTCCGTCAGTCAGTCAGTCCGTCGGTCAGTTAGTCAGTCAGTCAGTGTGTGTGTGTGTTAGTGGGTGAGTGAGTCAGTGTACATACTAAGGGGAGTTCATTACACATCTTTTTGAGCACATAGAAGATTCACTCACTTGAGGGTCATGGAGACAATATTTCACGTCGGCAGTGCACGGTTTAGTGGCATAGCTTGTTATTATCTCGCGCTTTGTTGAAAAACATGTATTGCAACAAGCCAGTCTCGTCAGTTTTGTTTAGAAAGCGTTTAAATGGTTTAAACGTCTGTTTGGACACGAGGAGTTGGTTTGCACTGTGCGTTGACTCTTTTTGGGGGTCGCTTGTATGCTGAGGCTGTTTGTATGAGAGTCCGACGTGCGTTATAATAGTCGTTAGGTAACGTTTCTCAGACGGAGAAAATAATTTTGTTTAAGTAGTCACTACTCACGTATGACTTCGAGAGTTAACGGTGTCTTTTTGAAGTTCCACAGCCGTACGATGCTGATGGATCCTTAAATTTAACGGTTTCACGCCGGTGAATTATACTTCAAGTGGCTGCATTGTCAACTTTCGAAGATAGTTTATACGCCTACCATGGTGTTGACGGATAACGGAGAAACCGGGTTGGACTCGGGAGAGGGAGCCTGATGAACGGCTAACGGTCAAAGTATTCAGTGATATGCTTTTGATTGAAAGTTATTTTATAACCCTGGAAAACTGTGTAACCTCAAGTGTTAAACAGTAAAAAAATCGTTGGCTTTTCCTAAACGATTGATGTGAGCAACTGTTTCGGGTGTACCCGCAAACAAAATGTATGTCTACGTTTGGTATCCAAGTAAGTGCTCTGATAAAATAAAATCTTGGGACAACATCTATGAGTGTTTCAGTCTGCAGCAAGCTTTGTGTGGGGGTGTGACAAACATGACCAGTGAGGCTGCCCGATTGTCGCCCTTCATTGACCGAACCTCAGCACCTTCTTTAACACTATGTAGATGTTGTTTTTAACAGTAAAGAAACAAATTATGAAAGTTTTAAGCTAGGCAAAAAAGCAAAAACATCATGATAGTACAACTTTCTTAGCTTGTAGTGTCGTGTTGTTTCCTTTAAATTCAAAGCACTTTGCTTGAACGTGTTGCAAACCTGTTGAGCTTACTTAATCGCCGAACCTGAGAGCAACTTGTAACTGTTGGTTATGATCGGCGAAATATCCTTCAAGTGTCTGCATTTAATAACGGAGAATCAGGGTTTAACTCCGGAGAGAGAGCCTGAAGAACGACTAACGATCAAAGTGTTCAATTCAGTGATACGCTTTCGATCAAAAATTCTTTTATCAGTTTTCAAGAGCACGAAATGGTAAGTCATGCCATGATGACAATCATCAAGTCGGAGTATCAACTTAAGTATTTTTCAAGTCGGAGTGTCAACGTGTTTCATCATTATCTCAAGTTTGTTTGATGATCGCCAATTTTGACGTGAGCAGAAATGACTTGCCCCAGTTGAAAGTAAAATTTTGTTTTCGAGTATTTCAGAGCACGTTACAGCAACTGTTTGTCTGAATGACGGACTTAACATCGCCTCAGTGAGCCACGATTTTTCTTCGTGAGTCCAATTACCTCATCATTGACAGCTTTCGTCTCAGGAGTAACTATGACGTTGTTGTTTTTGTTTTTGTTGTTGTTGTTGTAGATGTTGTTGTTGTTGTTGTTGTTGTCATTCAGTCAGTCCGTCAGTCAGTCAGTCCGTCGGTCAGTTAGTCAGTCAGTCAGTGTGTGTGTGTGTTAGTGGGTGAGTGAGTCAGTGTACATACTAAGGGGAGTTCATTACAACTTTTTGAGCACATAGAAGATTCACTCACTTCAGGGTCATGGAGACAATATTTCACGTCGGCAGTGCACGGTTTAGTGGCATAGCTTGTTATTATCTCGGGCTTTGTTGAAAAACATGTATTGCAACAAGCCAGTCTCGTCAGTTTTGTTTAGAAAGCGTTTAAATGGTTTAAACGTCTGTTTGGACACGAGGAGTTGGTTTGCACTGTGCGTTGACTCTTTTTGGGGGTCGCTTGTATGCTGAGGCTGTTTGTATGAGAGTCCGATGTGCGTTATAATAGTCGTTAGGTAACGTTTCTCCGACGGAGAAAATTACTTTTGTTTAAGTAGTCACTACTCACGTGTGACTTCGAGAGTTAACGGTGTCTTTTTGAAGTTCCACAGCCGTACGATGCTGATGGATCCTTAAATTTAACGGTTTCACGCCGGTGAATTATACTTCAAGTGGCTGCATTGTCAACTTTCGAAGATAGTTTATACGCCTACCATGGTGTTGACGGATAACGAAGAAACCGGGTTAGACTCGGGAGAGGGAGCCTGATGAACGGCTAACGGTCAAAGTATTCAGTGATATGCTTTTGATTGAAAGTTATTTTATAACCCTGGAAAACTGTGTAACCTCAAGTGTTAAACAGTAAAAAAATCGTTGGCTTTTCCTAAACGATTGATGTGAGCAACTGTTTCGGGTATACCCGCAAACAAAAAGTATGTCTACGTTTGGTATCCAAGTAAGTGCTCTGATAAAATAAAATCTTGGGACAACATCTATGAGTGTTTCAGTCTGCAGCAAGCTTTGTGTGGGGGTGTGACAAACATGACCAGTGAGGCTGCCCGATTGTCGCCCTTCATTGACCGAACCTCAGCACCTTCTTTAACACTATGTAGATGTTGTTTTTAACAGTAAAGAAACAAATTATGAAAGTTTTAAGCAACACTATGTAGATGTTGTTTTTAACAGTAAAGAAACAAATTATGAAAGTTTTAAGCTAGGCAAAAAAGCAAAAACATCATGATACAAGAAACAAAAATGCCTTAAAACATAATGAGTAACTAATATGGTTCTAGTTGAGCTGATCGTAAAAAAGTGAGAGACAAGAATTCGATAGCTTTACAAGTAATTTTTTTCTTAAAACTCAGGATATTTTTCATGATAATGACCGCCGGGAACTAAACACTGCAGCTGACAACAAAGAAATTTCACATGCTTAGCAGCAATAAGAAGGGTAGAAGTTAGGCCTGATGATTAATCATTGCAAAAACCATATTCCGGACTTTCCACGAGGACTGAAGTTAGCCTGAATTTTTTTTCTGTCGTCTTGAAGATTCCCTAAATCGAAATTTTTCAATAGCTGTACAATTGTGTTTTTTCGACAGTGGAATTAATTAATATTAATCTATATTTAAGGGTTTTACTTATTTCAGCAAAAGTTGTGCATCGAGATTTCGGGAAAACAACAAATACATACATACATATTTCTTAATAATTTGTTTCTTAAAACAACAAATTTTTTAATCATTGATTAACTACCAAATGTGTGCATATTAGCCTACGGAACACCCTGTCCTGACAGATCAGTTAACATTCTCTATTAATAGAATAGTTATTGAATGTAGTCGATTACTTGAATTACATGTGTAAATTTCTACCGGACAGCCATGAAGTTGATAACTTTCTGCAATAAACAGGCCAAATTCCATGAAACTCTTAACCTTTGTGAAGGTTTAATTAGAAATTCAACTTTTACTTCCGATGTTTATACTGCAATGCATGGTGGATATATTTTTTATGAGTTAAACTAATTTGAAGCCCAAAACTGCGTATGAACTTCAGCTCCTATACTTAACCACCAATAGTATATGTACGTACAATACGTGTAGAGAATCAAAGTGTTTTACGGAAACCAAATACTTTCAACACCGAAGTCATATAAAACGTGTTTGCAACGGAAAACTGCATATGAAGTTCGGGAAACAAATTTTATCAATATGATATTATCAAACGTTGTGGCTTGCCTGCATGAAAAATGATTGATTTTCTCACCGAATAGTCCGGAATATGGTTTTTGCAATGATTAATCGTCAGGCCTAACTTATACTCTTCTTACTGCTGCTAAGCATGTGAAATTTCTTTGTTGTCAGCTGCAGTGTTTAGTTCCCGGCGGTCATTATCATGAAAAATATCCTGAGTTTTAAGAAAAAAATTACTTGTAAAGCTATCGAATTCTTGTCTCTCACTTTTTTACGATCAGCTCAACTAGAACCATATTAGTTACTCATTATGTTTTAAGGCATTTTTGTTTCTTGTTTCTCCCTTTTTTATGTGTGAGCATTGAATTCTCTGCCTTCTCTGCATGCAGTACAGTACATACTCTGTACCTCTGATTGGGAGCTAAATAGGTTATAAAAGTTTTTCCCCAGAAGTTTTTTTTGTATGTAGGTTATAACAACAAACGTCGTTTACTAAAATTCATTTACAAACCAATGTTAGAATTTGATACTCATGATTGTTATACACAGTTAACTGAAATATTTTTGACATGGGATGTATAAAAGATGTCACATGGAAGTACGAATTTGCGTGAGTTGAAGATTTGTACTAATAGGACCTTTTTTTCTCTTTTTTGGCCATTTTTAGCAAAATCGGCGTTTTATCCGTTCCGCTTTTTGTTTTTTTAGATTTTTTTACAAACGAATGTTAGAATTCGATATTCAGGATAGTTATACGCAGTCAACTGAAATATTTTTGACATGGGAAGCATAAAAGATGTCACATGGGAATGAATATTTGCGTAGGTTGAAGATTTGTACTATTAGGACCTGACAACAATCTCATCATAACTCGAATAAAAAAATGTTTATCGTAATTGCTGTTATTATTTTTGAAAACAGTGTTGAAAACTGTATATAAGCTGCAATGAAAGTTTTTTTCGTCTGATGCTGTTTTCTGTTGCAGAGTTAAATGACGAAAACCCCTCAAAAATCTGTATTTATTGAAAAAAATGTAAATTTTTAACCAGCTCCGTTTTTTGTTGTGTGTCCTTTAAAGTTAAACTGACAAGGGATTTCAATACTCATAAGTGTCCTGTATAGTTTTCTAAAAAATCTTTGACACAAATTGTACCCGTCAGGCACCACATTGAAAACAAAATTTTTTGCCTGCGATTTTTGCTGATTTTGGCCATTTTTAGCAAAATCGGCGTTTTATCCATTCCGCTTTTTGTTGTGTTCGATTTTTTTACAAACGAATGTTATAATTCGATATCCAGGATAGTTATACGCAGTTAACTGAAATATTTTTGTTATGGGAAGCATAAAAGATGTCACATAGGAGTGAATATTTGCGTAGGTTGAAGATTTGTACCATTAGGATCTGACCACAATCTCATCATAACTCAAATAAAAAAAAGTTTATCGTAAATGCTGACACTAATTTTGAAAACAGTGATGAAAACTGTATATAAGCTGCAATGAAAGTTTTTTTCGTCTGATGCTGTTTTCATAGTACAACTTTCTTAGCTTGTAGTGTCGTGTTGTTTCCTTTAAATTCAAAGCACTTTGCTTGAACGTGTTGCAAACCTGTTGAGCTTACTTAATCGCCGAACCTGAGAGCAACTTGTAACTGTTGGTTATGATCGGCGAAATATCCTTCAAGTGTCTGCATTTAATAACGGAGAATCAGGGTTTAACTCCGGAGAGAGAGCCTGAAGAACGACTAACGATCAAAGTGTTCAATTCAGTGATACGCTTTCGATCAAAAATTCTTTTATCAGTTTTCAAGAGCACGAAATGGTAAGTCATGCCATGATGACAATCATCAAGTCGGAGTATCAACTTAAGTATTTTTCAAGTCGGAGTGTCAACGTGTTTCATCATTATCTCAAGTTTGTTTGATGATCGCCAATTTTGACGTGAGCAGAAATGACTTGCCCCAGTTGAAAGTAAAATTTTGTTTTCGAGTATTTCAGAGCACGTTACAGCAACTGTTTGTCTGAATGACGGACTTAACATCGCCTCAGTGAGCCACGATTTTTCTTCGTGAGTCCAATTACCTCATCATTGACAGCTTTCGTCTCAGGAGTAACTATGACGTTGTTGTTTTTGTTTTTGTTGTTGTTGTTGTTGTTGTTGTTGTTGTTGTTGTTGTAGATGTTGTTGTTGTTGTTGTTGTTGTCATTCAGTCAGTCCGTCAGTCAGTCAGTCCGTCGGTCAGTTAGTCAGTCAGTCAGTGTGTGTGTGTGTTAGTGGGTGAGTGAGTCAGTGTACATACTAAGGGGAGTTCATTACAACTTTTTGAGCACATAGAAGATTCACTCACTTCAGGGTCATGGAGACAATATTTCACGTCGGCAGTGCACGGTTTAGTGGCATAGCTTGTTATTATCTCGCGCTTTGTTGAAAAACATGTATTGCAACAAGCCAGTCTCGTCAGTTTTGTTTAGAAAGCGTTTAAATGGTTTAAACGTCTGTTTGGACACGAGGAGTTGGTTTGCACTGTGCGTTGACTCTTTTTGGGGGTCGCTTGTATGCTGAGGCTGTTTGTATGAGAGTCCGACGTGCGTTATAATAGTCGTTAGGTAACGTTTCTCCGACGGAGAAAATTACTTTTGTTTAAGTAGTCACTACTCACGTGTGACTTCGAGAGCTAACGGTGTCTTTTTGAAGTTCCACAGCCGTAGGATGCTGATGGATCCTTAAATTTAACGGTTTCACGCCGGTGAATTATACTTCAAGTGGCTGCATTGTCAACTTTCGAAGATAGTTTATACGCCTACCATGGTGTTGACGGATAACGGAGAAACCGGGTTGGACTCGGGAGAGGGAGCCTGATGAACGGCTAACGGTCAAAGTATTCAGTGATATGCTTTTGATTGAAAGTTATTTTATAACCATGGAAAACTGTGTAACCTCAAGTGTTAAACAGTAAAAAAATCGTTGGCTTTTCCTAAACGATTGATGTGAGCAACTGTTTCGGGTATACCCGCAAACAAAAAGTATGTCTACGTTTGGTATTCAAGTCAGTGCTCTGATAAAATAAAATCTTGGGACAACATCTATGCGTGTTTCAGTCTGCAGCAATCTTTGTGTGGGGGTGTGGCAAACATGTCCAGTGAGGCACCCGATTGTCGCCCTTCATTGACCGATCCTCAGCACCTTCTTTAACACGATGTAGATGTTGTTTTTAACAGTAAAGAAACGAATTTTAAATGTTTTAAGTTAGGCAAAAAAGTAAAAACATCATGATAGTACAACTTTCTTAGCTTGTAGTGTCGTGTTGTTTCCTTTATATTCAGAGCACTTTGCTTGAACGTGTTGCAAACCTGTTGAGCTTACTTAATCGCCGAACCTGAGAGCAACTTGTAACTGTTGGTTATGATCGGCGAAATATCCTTCAAGTGTCTGCATTTAATAACGGAGAATCAGGGTTTAACTCCGGAGAGAGAGCCTGAAGAACGACTAACGATCAAAGTGTTCAATTCAGTGATACGCTTTCGATCAAAAATTCTTTTATCAGTTTTCAAGAGCACGAAATGGTAAGTCATGCCATGATGACAATCATCAAGTCGGAGTATCAACTTAAGTATTTTTCAAGTCGGAGTGTCAACGTGTTTCATCATTATCTCAAGTTTGTTTGATGATCGCCAATTTTGACGTGAGCAGAAATGACTTGCCCCAGTTGAAAGTAAAATTTTGTTTTCGAGTATTTCAGAGCACGTTACAGCAACTGTTTGTCTGAATGACGGACTTAACATCGCCTCAGTGAGCCAC
>OZ038442.1:137060-144560 GCA_964036265.1 Daptonema setosum
CTTTCAAATTTTCGAGAAATAAATACTTTATCACGTAACATTTTTGGACAACATACGAATTTTGCTCTTGATTTTTTTGCACACGTGCGAAACCGACCAAAATAAATTGTTGATCTAATAATACATTGAAACTGGTGTCTGTCTGTCTGCCACACATTTTTGGTGTCTGCCACACATTTTTACATTTTTACTTGACAGTTCGTATGCCTGAAACATTTTTACATTTTTACATTTTTGAATTGTGAAAAATCGTCGTTAAAAAATTGTTCACGTTTCACGCTCACAATTAGTTCGAAAACCGGCAACATTTTAGCAGATGGTTTTAACCCATCAAAACTTGAGGATGCCATCCTCGGTTTATATTTGGACAGTTACACAATCGCCTCGAGTTGTTTTTGAGAACGAACGAATTAGAACGGTTGATTTGTGCGTAGCATCCAGTCTTCCGTAATTTGTTTTCCTGTTTTCATTACGCCTTCCGCCCCGCTTAAAGCCTTGTAGTGAAACATCAGCTGCTGCATATAATGCTTTATGGTATAACAGCTGCTGCATATAATGCTTTATGTTTTAACAAAAACATTGTTTAACAGACATTTTTACACAAATAAGGCACCTTGGGCGTCATTTGTGTTTGCATGAACGCACAGATCTTCAAGTCCATGAACGGAGACAAGCATAATTTTTTATCTCCAATTTCAGAGACTATTCAAGAATGTTGCTGATTCAAAAATTAATACTTATATTTTTGGCAACATTTGGATTCATTCGTACGGTTTCTACGTGTCATGATAGTGCGGTGTATTTGTGGCCTGGACCTGTGCATGGAAAATTGCCGGTTGAAAAATTGTTCACGTTTCACGCTCACTATTAGTTAAAAAAACCGGCAACATTTTATCAGATGGTTTTAACCCATCAAAACTTGAGGATGCCATCCTCGGTTTATTTTTGGACAGTTACACAAGTTGTTCGAGTATTTTTTGAGAACGAACGAATTAGAACGGTTGATTTGTGCGAACTCGTACTACGGGACCACCCGTGGAATAACACACTTTTTTCCCAGATGTATGAACTCGCTGCATATCTGTAATGTTATGACTATAATTTTTTATCAAGATTACTATCAAGTTGACCATGTTGAACAACATAAGCTTACTATGATCTCCATACTTGAAGTATATTTCCGCGAACGTGAAAATGCGTGACCGCGCGCTGGGTCACAGTTAAACGAACGACAATTAAATCTGTTTGTACGCACCGCCGTTGAAAAACTGTTCACGTTTCACGCTCACTATTAGTTCAAAAACCGGCAACATTTTATCAGATGGTTTTAACCCATCGAAACTTGAGGAAACGCATTGTAGTAATATGCCATCCTCGGTTTATTTTTGGACAGTTACGCAATCGCCGCGAGTTGTTTTTGAGAACGAACGAATTAGAACGGTTGATTTGTGCGAACTCGTCATAGGGGACCCGTGGAAAAACGCACTTTTTTCCCAGATGTATGAACTCGCTGCATACATTTAATATTATGACTTTGGAGTGAAGTCGAAGATGGGTTCGGACGCTGGTTAAAAGGGTTCGGACGCTGGTTAAACGGGTCCGGACGCTGGTTAAACAAGTTCGGACGCTGGTTAAACGGGTTCGGACGCTGGTTGAATAGGTTCGGACGCTGGTTAAACAGGTTCGGACGCTTGTTAAACATTTTCGGACGCCGGTTAAACAGGTTCGGACGCTGGTTAAACAGGTTCGGATGCTGGTTTAACGGGTTCGGTCGGACGCTGGTTAAACAGGTTCGGACGCTGGTTAAGCAGGTTCGGACGCTGGTTAAAGGGTTCGGACGCTGGTTAACGGGTTCGGACGCTGGTTAAACGGGTTCGGACGCTGGTTAAACAGATTCGGACGCTGGTTAAACGGGTTCGGACGCTGGTTAAACAGGTTCGGACGCTGGTTAAACGGGTTCGGACGCTGGTTAAGCGGGTTCGGACGCTGGTTAAACAGGTTCGGACGCTGGTTAAACAGATTCGGACGCTGGTTAAACAGGTTCGGACGCTGGTTAAACAGGTTCGGACGCTGGTTAAACGGGTTCGGACGCTGGTTAAACAGGTTCGGACGCTGGTTAAACAGGTTCGGACGCTGGTTAAACGGGTTCGGACGCTGGTTAAACAGGTTCGGACGCTGGTTAAACAGGTTCGGACGCTGGTTAAACGGGTTCGGACGCATATCAATGATTGCCATTCCGGATGCTTTCCTTCCTTGGGTTCTATCCAAACACATGTTATCATATCACATAATGTACGTGTTTTCTTTTACTCTTCATATTCCAAACACATGTTATCATATCACGTATTGTACGTGTTTTCTTTTACTCTTCATATATGTTCAGATAATAAATACACATTATTATTTTTTATGCTAATATGCTATTAAATATTTAAAGTAACTTGAAGACACTTCAAAATCTTGCATAATAACGACACTGTTTGAAAATGTTTGGAAAAAAATTATTTCGCATAATTTCACAGATAATTTCATTTCATTTTCCATAATTGTTTATTATATACTACCATATTGCTTCGTTATTGTGATTACGTAACAAACTTTCACATACCACAACTGATTATTAACACTGATGAATTGTTTATATATAACTATATTTACTTTTATATAGTACATCTTATGAATGTTACAGTTTCTAAAAATATATATACTGTTAGTAACATAAAAAATGGAGATGATTTAAAAAAATCAAAAATACCTTATTAAACTAAAACAGAAATAACAACAACAGCAGCAGCATCACAAATAATAACAATACCAACAGACACTTTTGCAATAAAGCTTAAGAATCAAAGAATACCAGAATTGGATATCTTGATGTTGACGTAAATTTTGTCCCTTTCTTCAAAAAAGGACACCATATCAAAATAACAAAATAATGACCCTTTTGTCAAAAACGGAAAAATATAACAAAACAAAATTAATAAAATGTTGTTTATTTTCTTGAGCTCTCACTTGCTTACGGACCCAACTATATGCATCCTCTTTCCTGGGTCTTTCAATTGAAATCTTAAACTCCTGCCCTACTCTTGTTCGACTCCGTCTCAACTGTTCCACGGGTGGTCCCCTAGTATAAGTAACAAGAAACCCTGCCCAAAATGTGTTAACGAAAGCCACCCAAGAACATTACTTCACAGCGAAACAGGACGCACTCAATTTCAATATGATAATCAATGGAGAACTTTGTAATGGTCTGATTTAAAGAAGTTTTGAGCAAGCGCTGGCAGACGAGCCAAACCTCCAAAGGGAGGGGAATTTCGCCAAACAGGAGGGGAATTATATTTTTCCCTTACCTTCTTGTCCGCTAGCGTTAACATAGAAAATTGTCATCCGAATTGATGGCCGGGCTCAATGGCTGACGAGCACTAGCAGACAAGAAGGGGTGGCAAAAGTGGAATTCCCTCCTCTTTGACGATTTTACCCTCTCTTTGGAGAATTAGCTCGTCCAACAGTGCTGACGAGGAAGCTTGGAGGAATGCAACAAGCGATCGAAAACTTGATTGAGCATTTCCAATGTAACGTACAGGCCTCGTAGCTCAGTCGGTTAGAGCGTGGGTCTAATAAGCCCAAGGTCGCAGGTTCGACCCCTGCCGGGGCCAAATCGTTTTTGTCGCAATGGTGCGAATTCCCCTCACTTTGGAGGGTTGACTCGTTCGCCAATGGGTGCGGTTTTTATGTAACCTAATGTGCGTTTAAAAAGAATGCAGCATTTCAACCCATCAATCAAATCACTAACATAAAAAATCCACGCTCGAAAATGTCAACCGCAAATCCGTAGACCCCACGCAACGCATTCAGTCAGACCACTAGTGGACGAGAAGGAGAGGAAGAAGTGGTATTTCCCTTCTTTGGCGTTTTCAAAAAGAATAATTTCTCCCCTAAGGTGTAGATAAAAAGCCTAAAAACTGCCTAATCCCCCTCTTTGACGAAATTCCCCTCCCTTTGGAGGATTAGCTCGTCCGCCAGTGAGTTAGATATGTCAGCCGTTAGGTAAGACGTAATAAATAATCAAACCTAGTCGACCTTGGTTTTATAAATACTCAACTTAAATGATGTAATCCCTCACTTGGCAATCGAATTTTCTTAAATGGGTTTATATTTTTAAAGCTGTTATTCGATACTTTTCACAGTTTACTATGAGTATTTTGGATCGAGAAGTGAAATTCGTTTTCTTACCGGAATCGACAGCCTACCAGGTTGAATTAGGCGTTATACAAAATTCCCATGTGATTCAGACCACACACAAAGGCAATGATTAGCCGATTCTAATTCAATGTGAAATTTCTCTCATCCATTAGAGATGTTTTCCCAACAGATGTAAGAACTGACTCCAAAAAGCAGTTGTGTACATAAATTCATCAGGCAAATGGAATTTCACTGTCTGAAACCCCCGAAGAGGGAGTATTTCTCTATTCCCTCACGTCTCGTCTGCGAATAAAGGTGGGGTTCCAAGGAGAGGGGAATCTCGTCAAATGAGGAGGAATCGGTAGTTTTGACGAAAATTTTCCCTCACCTTGAGGAACAAAAGTCACCTTTTAAAACTACTAAAGAAAGGGGAATTTCCCTATTCCCTCATTTCCCGTTTGCGATTAGAGGCACCACCACGGCCCAATATGTTACCAGTCACATAAAACATACTAAATATCAGATGAAGGGTGGTGCGACCTTGGGGCAAATCCGTTCGGTCGATGAGCAAATTCCGCTAAAATTCAAGAAAAACTTCAAAACTTATATTATCTTCGATTCTGTTGAAAATTCCTAATATTTAATGAAGAAGTTAAAGTTTTTTTGGTTACCAAGAAGAGAAGGAAAATGATGATTTCTGGTTTTACTCATCCGCTCTTCACCGAATCCCGCCACATCCGCATGTGCATTCAGGAAGGCGAGTAACTCCACTAGCGGACGAGTAGAGGAAAGAAAAAGTGGAATTCCCCCTTTATGGCATTTTTTTAAGTTGAATTTGTTCCTTAATGTGTACGTAAAATGACCTCAAAACTGCCAATTCCCACTTTTTTTTTACGAAAGTCCCCTCCTTTTGGAGGTTCGGCTCGTCAGTCAGTGAGTAAATCCATGTTGGATTGGGATCGCTGCGTGGCGGATGAGAGGAAATTTATATTGGGATTCCCTTGTGTTCATGAGATAGAATATGAAAAGGAAAATTGATGATTTTAAACAAGCCAATTCCCCTTTTTGAAGGAAAACTTTGTCGAATCCTTGACAAGGTTTGCCACTCCCTTTGTCCACCTTCCACCAGGTATGCGAGCGCGAGTAAAATCATGTTAAATACAATAGCGGACGAGAAGGAGAGGGGAAAATGGAAACCCCCTTCTTTGGCCTTTTCGAAAACATAATTTTGTCCTTTAGGCTATGAATGGAATAGTCGCAAAACTGCCGATTTCCCCTCTTTGGGAATATTCCCCTCCTTTCGAAGGTTAGACTCGTCCGCCATAGTTTTGAATAGAACTCGTCCATTTACTCATCATGACCATCATTGTCATCACGGATGCACTGGCTACGGACTACCTAAATTCCCAAAGAGAGGGGAATTTCGTCAAAGATGGGAATCGGCAGCTTTTAGGCCATTTTACCTACACTTTAGGTAACAAATTCCACTTGTTGAAAACACCAAAGAGGGGGAATTCCACTTTTCCCACCCTTCTCGTCCGCTAGTGTCATCGTGGATGTCAGATAATGCAGGTTCGTAAACTCTTCATAGTTCATCACCTCTTGTGAAACCATTAACATTCATGGAAATGCTGTTTATTAGTTTTGCAATTTGGTAACCTAGGTATCTCAACTATGTATCAGAAGAATTGACGCTTTGTAGTCAAATGAAAAATAAGAAGCAAATTTTTTTCTATTCACCTACCCTATCCGTGGAGAATTTTCTCTGGAACTGGAAAAGAGTGAATCACTGTTTCTTCTTTTTCATTTCCATCAATTGTACAGTTGTGAAGAACTCTGGAACTTTGCGTAAACTGAAAAATGTTACTGCCAAATTCGTCTACTAATGTACATACGGCGACATTACTGGAAATCACCTTGACTCAATCTGTCGACGGTACATCGTCGACTAGACCCCTAAAGTTGGCTGATGCCTACTTAATTTCATTTTCAATTTTATTCCGTTGTTAAGCCATAATAGCAAAGTTGGATACCAAGTCACAAATAAAGTGAAATAACGGTCACCCATATTTACATACAACGTTTTTGAATTCGCTGTGTCTCAACCCCGGGCTCGAACCAGGCCTGGACTTCCATCTAGTTACCTTAATTTCAGCCGAAATGCAAGCTCCTTAGTTTTACCCTTTTTTCTTGTGTGATTTGTCTTCTCAACCCCCTTTCTTTATGAAGAGCTTAGTAGAAACCATAGCTTAGAGCATTTTTTTCTCGCACAGTCAATACTGTTTTGACGTTTTCTGTCTTCGAAAAAATATAATACTACAAGGGTTCCTTTCACTTATGTATAACTGTTGGGCCATCTGATCGCATACTGGAATAAGAATGCAAGTAAGGTTGAATTCCAACCAAAAAGAATGTATAAGTCATAGTCCACTGACGGTAAAGCCAAACCTCCAAAGAGAGGGGAATCTCTTCAAAGAGGGGGAAATCGCCAGGATTTCTATCATTTTCCTTACACTTAGGAAACAAGTTCTATTTTATGAAACCACCAAAATGGGGGGAGTTCCACTTACTCTTCCTTCCCTCGTACACTAGTGTCCTAGCGTAAGGAACTGATGACCTAGTTATTTTCGAGCCAAGCTCAATTCTTGAAATCACCGAAGAGAATGAAAATCTACCATTCTCTCTAATTGTCGTCGGCAGATGAATGTGCTCTACATAGTTATGGAGATCATGAGTGGTAGACTCGTCAGAGGTTATTGTCCTCGCTCCAGATGGCGGGTCGAGCAAAACATCAAATTGGGGGAAAATTTCCTCCCAAAGCTCCAGTATTTAACTAATAGTAGGTATGTACGTAAGTCTACTAGGTTTAGGACAGAATCCGGATTTTTATAATCAACTGTGAGGAGAATTCCCCGACGTATTTCCCAGGTCCTCATCCGCGAGTCTTGCAAACCGCATAACGCGTACTCACCTGCGGACGAGTCAAACCTCCAAAGGGAGGGAAATTTTGTCAAAGAGGGGAGAATCGGCAGATTTAAGGCCATTTTACCTACACCTTAGGGAAAAAACTCTACTTTTTGGAATTGCCAAAGAGGGGGAAAATCCCCTTTTTTCGTTCTCCCCTCGACCGCTAGTGCGCGTGCTCATCACTGAGGTGCGAGCGTTAACGCCTCGGAATTATGGTCGCGTTTATTACATACATGGAATAATTCCTCGAAAAATTAATATCATCGCTGGTTTGGCATGAGTTTTTCGGGTTTGTAGAAGAGATATGGGTCATTTTAGATCAATACATGATACAATAGATGACACGGATAG
>OZ038442.1:152060-162921 GCA_964036265.1 Daptonema setosum
CAGCTGCATGTTATCCAGCTCCATCAAAAAAACATTCAAACAGTAGGCCGACTCGTTTCCCCGAAAAAAAGTAAATATGAAGATAAGGGTGTTCAGAATCACATGCTTCAACCCGTTTTATGGTACAGTTTTTGTGGCCCAACGGCTCGTTTCATGACGATGAGTCTGTTCTCAAGTGTCGTACGCATGTTACTTTTGAGTCGTCGACTTTGAGTATCGCGTATTTTGTATCTTGTGAGTTTTCGTACATTCAAAAGGCTCAAGTTTTCTGAATGGTTTTCGTAGAGTCGACGTTTTCCATTGTTTCAAAATGTACCTTTCGTATCGCAGAACGGAACCGTGTTGAGGTAGGTTTCGATTCGACGTTTGTCCGACATTTCATGTCATGGTGTCTTCCAACTTGTTATGTACAATCTTGGTTGAATTGTTTGTGTACTTTAGAGTGTCTGATTTCTAGAGCTTCATTACATTCGTTGTTGAAACAAACCCCAGAAGATAGTTCACGGCGGAGTAAAACCCTACGTTTCATTTAAAAACCATACTTACTGTACCTACTTGACATTACAGTGATAGAAGTCCGCATGTGTCAGAGCTTTCCCACCAACTTTCATAAGTCCTCTGGTAATTTCCGTTGGTTTTGCTTCAGTGTGATTTTTACTACAAAATACACATTGTAATAAGCAAAGACTGATTATTCTTGCTGATGGCCAATCCCTAACGGCACTCTTTTGGACTTCGCTGCACTGGTTTATTAGGAGTTTTTGTTTATCAAAGTTCTGAGGTGTCGATGGGGAAGGGATTATTGCACGCAGAGGACTCTGGGTACTTATGTTGAACGAAATTCATGTATTTTAACAGGCAGTATTTTTGAAAAAAACGCTCATTTGATGAACATTTAATACAATTCATTTAAAATTCTATGAGCACTATCAGTGACAACTAAAAAAATCAACATGCATTACGTTAGAAAACCGACCCACTTAATCGGTTTAGTAAGCAGTGTAAAAGGAGGGTGTACGTGCGTACCTTCCATTGGGTTACATATCATAGACTTGGTTGCGTGGAACCGGAGCCCATTAAAACCAGCAAATGACCGAGTTTATGAGCTGATAGTATTTTTCCACGACACTCCACACCAGGCAGCTGGGTAACGAGTATTTCAGAGGCAACAAAACGCGTCGTCCGGTAACCACAGAACTGCAAACGTACTCGATGCTATTAATTTATACTCATTTCAACTGCCGAAAATTTTCGAGACATCTGGAAACAAGTTAAAACCATTAAGCACCCGGCAAAAGGTTCGGCAGAAAGTGGACCTAGGTTTCAATGAAATGAAACCAATGAAAACGTAATAACTCGTTGAATAGGGTGCGAAAACACTTTCGAATGTTTTTTTTGCAAATAAAGCTCTCATCGTTTGCTAATAGTAAGTAAACTCAATTGATCATAACACTTCAAAATGACTGGATACAACCTCCTCACCCAGTACAAACCAACGTTTATGTAACCATGACCATGATTAATGAAAACAGATGCCTTGAGGAACCACCCAGAATCTTTGAAGCCGACGGCCCGCGGGCTTCATACGTCGTTTTCGCTACCAAAACTCCAGGACCATCGTCTTTAGCGGAGGAGAATTCAAAAATTATGGAAATCTTACTTTTTTCCATGGTTCAGAAGTTTTGTCCTTTTGAATTATGGAAAATGAACTGAAATTCACCGATATCATCTGTGGGGTTGGAATTTTCTTACAAAGGGATTTGCTCAACAGCTTGTACAACCCTTCAGTACAGATAAGGACGTACGAGTAAGATTGTATAGTATCACTTACGTGTACGGCACGACACGATTCATCTTCGTACAGCACAAGTATGACGGAAATGGATGAAAATAATGGATGAGGTGGAAGGTTCTGTACGAATTTATAGAGGTACAAACATAAGTAGATCATAGCATTGATGACGTGAAATGCTCATTTTTAATACGCGATATGAAATCTATGCTGCAGACAAGTATAGTTATGTGGCTTGGTTAGGATTACATACGTATTTTTTTCATCGGAACTGGTCACTTGTAAACTTTCTTGGATTTTGAAAATTATCTCGTGCGGGATCTTTGGTAGGCATTTATGTATGTATAGACAGATGCAATCAAGTATGTATGTACATATGTTTGCTGGATTCACTTAACGTTCCTCAGTTCCATGC
Organism: Daptonema setosum; assembly: GCA_964036265.1. Taxonomy (NCBI): domain Eukaryota; kingdom Metazoa; phylum Nematoda; class Chromadorea; order Monhysterida; family Xyalidae; genus Daptonema; species Daptonema setosum. Next base: position 154,268 of record OZ038442.1, read on the forward strand.
GATTTTTCACTATTCGTAAAACAGAACCTTGGCTCCCTGCCGGCTTAGCCATGAGAACTCATTGAAATCCCTGAGGACCCTCAGATGAAAACTGTATACCAAAAGTTATCAAAGGTCATACGTACATACAGAGGCTAGCGATACACTTTGATTTGTTCACGTTTTATCAGGAGATCTTTTTGCTGGTTGTACTGTATTTGCGTACCACATATGTAGTGTTACTTAATCTCCTATATTTATGAAAACGCTCTTGAAGTTCGAAGTAAACTTCCAATAAGGTCCGTAAAACACGGATACGTTTCATAAGACGTTGTATTCAAACGTGATGATTATTGTAGTGTTCTACTCTACTGCAACACGGAAAGAATTCAATTGTATTTCTTACTCAGAATATGTTTCGGTGCAAAAATTAAAAATTTTGCAAGCATTTGAAAAATCAAATATTTTTTCATAAAATTTAGGTATTTTAGTAATCGAATTGTAAGCCTATTTGTGTGGCAATAGGTTTATAGAATTTCGAATTTCCACTTTAGTAACCAGAAATCTTGAGCAAACTATAATGAGCTTAACTCAATGCAATTACCGTTTACGCTTACGCAAACCATTGAACAGAAGCACTACAGTAACTCCTTGGGTTTCTTGGCTATGATCTGTTTTTTTTTTCGTTTGGTCCCTGTTTGCGGTGCCAACTGGGTATGTAAATAATATGACTATATACATGTTGGTAGGATAAGTACACATTTTCCATGTCTCCGTTCTGTATTATTGTGTATTTAGTGTAGGTTTGCGAAAAAATTAGCGGTCTGAAAACGGTTCTAGTCAATGTTCATATTATAAATTTATTATTTATTTTTGCATCAATCTGTTATTGAGTCGCTCTGTGCTAAATATTGATTGTTAAAACTATGAAAATGTCTTTACTAAGAAATGAAGTCCACCGATCAATGGCTGAAAAATAATTATCAAATATGACCTGGAAATTTCGGATTCAACTCCGCGAGATCACAAATGGTATCAAGGACGCTTTTATGAACGGATGTTGTTCAATCAAACATTATAACTAATGACTTGAACAACGAAGCTGAGTGTTTTGATAGGGCAGAGCCCTATGGAAGATCAGCTGGTAGAAACGACGCAGTGAAACGTTGAAGAGATGTTAGTTGAGGATAAAACAGCTTCAATGGATTAAGATAATATGTATCTTTTTTGGGCCATGGCAAGTTGTGTAAATATGTATTTTGGTTACTTGTATAAAACAGGCTCCGTCTTGGATTGAGTGGATCAGCTAGTTCCAAGTTAACTGATCCCTCTTAAAGGAAACGGGATTATGCATGTAGCTATCAGAATTTTCCTGTCCTGCATATGTACAGTATGTTGGTCCAACTAATAATCAAGCTTGATTTATCCTGAAAGGTCTAGACGCAAGCGAACATTACTTTCTTCACGAACACCGAGAAATAGTAAAAACCGATAGAGCCTAAAACTTTATTATTCTAATCAACATTCAACAATCAGTGTTCAAGCCAATACAATATCAACGTTTTTACTCACTTTTAACTTCAGTCACAATAATGAAATTTCAAATCAATTTTTTCAATCACAATTTTTTCAATTTGAGTCCGATAGCTATATTTTTAGCTTTCCCTTTTTTGTAATTTTATGATTCATAAATGAACTACATCTATGTTGCAGGGTTCTATCGCTGGTTAACGTACTGCAGTTGATCTCGCTCGGTCGTTTCCAGCTGCCGATCATCGAAGCTGCCAGCGCCCTCGTTGAACAGACATTGGATGTTAACATCACTGAGAGTCGGTTTCAGTTTTATTACTTTATTTACTTATATTATTATTATTGTATATTTTTTTATTATTATAATAATAACTGTAAAGCTGGTTTCGAATAGGTCAAATCCCTCAGTAATTACACGAATGCTACTATTGTAATCGAGAGGTCATCTTGGCCAAGTGTGCCGTATATCCAGAGTTTTGACGAGTAGCTTTGCGACTATGTCTTCCGTATTAAAAATAGTTTTTTACACATCTCTCTAAAACATCCATAACATCATCTATCACCGTCATACATACAACTCAATCCGACATCGGTTTTGGATGAAGAAAAGCAAACAAAACTCATCTCACGAGAGGTAAAGACTATGAATATTGAGCCTTGAGGGTTGGGGCGGGCGCGGAGTGAATTGAGATATGGAAACCACAAAGCTATGTATTTAGGTAAATATAGATTTTGACGATGCAAACTGCACCGACCACGTCGAGGCGATCAAGTGTTTTGATTGGATCGGCTTCGGTCAAGAGAAGGGGAGGGAAAAGTGGAATCCCCCCCGCTTTGGCGCTCTCAAAACGTAGAATTTGTTCCCTAAGGTGTAGCTAGAATTGCTCAATAATCGATCAGTCTTTAATATTCCCTTCTTTGAAGAAATTTCCTCGCCTTTGGATGATTGGCTCGTCCGCCAGTGAGTCAGGGATTGTTGACTTATTCAATCGATCACACTCACAGAGTCAGATGAGAGATATTGATGGTTTTATGTGACTCCATAGTCAATTTAGAATTCTTGTTATTAAAAACATTTTTTTAACGAATTTTTCACTGGAAATTTTTTTACAAGACACTTGGACAGCATAGGAACTGTTCCAACTTTTTTCTCCTTGCAGGTCCCGTAATAGGTAAATATAAATTGAGTAACAAGATACACTGAACATGCAAATGTACTGTAAATTTAGCACGGCAGAGAAAAGCTTAACTTACACATAGATTTGGGAGTTTTGGTTGTACTACAACTCCAAGAAATAATATATTTGCGGTATAAAATAATAGTTGTCTCCCTCTCCCAGTTCTATGGCGCTGTAGTTTTCAAACATGGAAACGTATCAAGGATTTTATTGGATTAGAATGTTTACGGTTTTTCTGAAATGGTTCACACTATGACATACAAAACTAACCTGGGCGTTCAAACTTTGTCAAAGAGGGGGCATTAGCAGAAATTAGGCAATTTTACCTACACCTTGGGGAACAAACTCAACTTTTTAAAACCGCCAAAGACGGGGGAGATTCCGCTTTTCCCTCCCCTTCTTGTCCGCTAGTGCTCGAGACAGTCCAAATGCTTCTCGTCTTTATGTCAATGTTACCAATGCTATAATCAGTGAATTCACCTTCTTACCGATCAGTCAACCAAAACCCATCAATCATTTACATTTCCGGTCAATCAGCCAATGCTAATGAGTACCAATCAAACAGGTAGTATTCCGCCCAGTCCCAATCCCGATAATTACAAACAATGGCCAATCTCTTCTTATCATGCATCTGTTGTACTGACATCCCGAACAAAAGCAAGCGTTTTTTTCACACGCAGCTTGCATCAAAAGAAAATGCCGACACGCGCCCGAATGACCACGAGGAAAAGCCACTTTAAAAAGTTGAAGTTCCCCAATAGCGAAAAGTTTATGCATGCCTTGAAAGACTAACTTCCACTTATTAATTGTGGATTTTTACAGTTCGTCTCTGTGTACGTGTGTTGCAGATACCCAAGTGTGCTTATAAAGTCAATCATTGTTCAAAAAATCTATCAAAGGCTGAAATTTCGGTCATTTTGGAGTTAACTTAGAATTTATCTTTTCTCTTATCACCAACATTTTTTATTTCGTCTTTAACTGACACAGTCGACATTTTCCCCGGCTCTGATAACCTCGATTGAAAGATATAGCTGACAATATTAGCTGTATACGTAGAAGATGCAAAAAAGGTTGGATGTTTCCTGCGGCTATATGACATTAGCTTGGCACCAATAGCGGACGAGAAGGGGTGAGAAAAATGGAATTCCCCCCTCTTTGGCGTTTTCAAAAAGTTTACTTTTTCCCTAAGGTGTATGGTCTGAAAACTGACAATTCCCCCACTTTGACGAAATTTCCCTCCCTTTGGAAGATTAGCTCATCCGCCAGTGGCTTGGCACCCTTTTGAACAAAGGTACCCTTGAGCAGCCCCTTTATGGCCAAACGGTGTGAACCAGGTGCATGCTTCCTATCAGTAGCGGACGAGAAAAAGGGGAAATCACCTTTAGTTTGTGAGGCTGAAAAGTGGTTCTTCCCCCAACATCAGGAAGCTATTTTTATGTGAAGCTAAACTTTCTGGTTTGTTGAATTTTCCGTTTTTGATTATCAACCTCAATCGGTGTGCCTGTGATTTATGGCAATTCCAGTCCTAATTGGTGTGTTGTCATACAAGGATATCTTAGAAGGGTACATCGGTCAAAGGGTCAATCATATAACATGAGACGTCCATTGTTGTGTGTGTTTCTCTTCCGGTGAGACAAAACAAGGTAAGGGTACACCTGGAGACACTAGCGAACGGAAAGGGGTGGGAAAAGTTGAATTCCCCTCTCTTTGGTGGTTTCTAAAAGTAGAATTTATTCTCTAAGATGTAGGTAAAATGACCTGAAAACTGCCGATGCCCCCCCCCTCTTTCGACGAAATTCCCCTCCCTTTGGGGATTTAGCTCGTCCGCCAGTGAGTGGAACCCTGAGTTTGGCGCAATCAAAAAATGAAACGATTGGTGTAGATCTTTATTCAAATATTCAAAAAATTTGATTTTGTTTGGATAAAAATTGCGTCGTGAAAGGCAGCGTTTTGTACATTAGTAAGAGTTGGTCATATGTACATGATCACGTATGTACGTATGAGATCATGAAATGTTCATTTCGTTGAATTTTCTATTTCTTCAAAAAAACGGGACAACAACAAAAGTCCCCGCTTGGCTTCTTCAACCATGAATCATGTTAAGATGCCCAACGAAATGAAGTAATTGAGACCAAATGATGATATTTTCAAGGTCAGCATCAACAATACTTCCTGAAGAAAGAATATATTTATGCTAATTTTTCCCAGAAAAGCTCTACAATTTTCCTCCCCATTGAATCATCTAATCTTAAAAGTTTTTCAGATTATGTCAACAAGTCAAACTTGTGAATAAATAAGAGGTTAACATAATCATTTAATAAAAGCATCAGGGTGCGTTAAACTGCGCCTTTATTGTCCAATTAACCTTGTGAATGATGAATTATCGGTGAAAATTTGCATACAACTAGTTTTTTCTCTAATGACGTTCTTTTAGTTTTATCATCGTCCTTGACAGACAAAGCCGGGTTGTTTTACCGCAATACACGTGACAAACCACCAAAGGGAGTGAAATCTTTTCGAAGATTTGGGAATTAGCGGACATTAAGCAATTTACCGGCTCCTTAAGGAACAAACTCTATTTTTCGCTAAACTCCTAAGAGACAGGAATTCCACTGTTCCCACCCCTTCTCGTCTGATTGTGGCAATGCATATACATACATGAACTTACCAAAAAAAATTGACATCGATGTGGAAAAGATTCTAACACTCAAAAAATGCCGCTCTGATTCCGTTCCTCCCATCAACGAAACTCATAATATAACCCATAAAACCAACGACCATAACGAACCGAGGTTCTCATAGCCGCCGAAATCGACCAAGCGAGAAATTTGTTTCTCTGTTTTACCTTTGTTTTGTTATGGGATAGCTCAACCTATTTTTCCGTACCTGAATTCTGATTTTTTTCTCGATAATTACAAATTTCCATAAAACCACACTTTGTTAGTATGTGACGAGAAATCCAATAAATCCCGACTGACTGGCGACACCAGCGGACGGGAAGGGGTGGGAAAGTGGAATTCACCCTCTTTGGCGTTTTCAAAAAGTAGAATTTTTCCCCAAAGGTGTAGGTAAAATAGCCAGAAAACCGCCGATTCCCCATCTGTGGAAAAATTCCCCACCATTTGGAGGTTTACTTTGTACGCCAGTGGTCATGTGACAAGAAATCCAATCAATCCCAATTGATTGGCGACTCTAGCGGACGAGAAGGGATGGGAAAAGTGGAGTTCCCCCTCTTTGGCGTTTTCAAAAAGTAGAATCTGTTCCCTAAGGTTAAGGTTAAATGACCTATTGTTTGCCAATTTCCCCCTCTTTGGGAAATTTCCCCTCCCTTTGGAGGTTCAGCTCGACCGCCAGTGATTCGCGAGGAAAAACATAGCGCCGATATTTCTCCAGCGTCGACCCGTTTGTCTTTCGTTAATTTTGATTGGAGGGGTTTTACACGAAACGTTATTTTTATCGGGAGTTTTTTGGGCAAATCTTGTTATTTTATAATGAAAAATGTGACGCGCACACGTGTCAAACAATTGATTTGTTTTTGAATTATACGTGATGTTTTTTTTGCTCACGTTTCACGGAACGCATATGTGTAATCCGAACGCTACACATACTGAGACAACCAGCAAAAATTTGCTAATCAGTTATGTAGTCGTTATTCAGTCAGTCAAAATTATTACCTTCGTCAATTAATCAATCAGTTGTTAGTCAGTCAATCAATAAGTTGTCCGTCAATCAGTCAATCAATCAGTTGTCCGTCAGTCAGACAATCAATCAGTTGTCCGTCAGTCAGTCAATCAATCAGTTGTCAGTCAGTCAGAAAAATTATTACCTCGTGTATCAATCAATTAGTTGTCAGTCGGTCAGTCAGTCAATCAGCCAATAAGACAACAGCTGCACTGCCTGATTGAATATATCGTGGTGAGTATTTATAGCACGACATAAGACATAACCTTAAAATAACACAGTTTTTTTTCTTGTAAGCTCTGTACGATACATACCACGGGACATACAAAAAGTGACCCTGAATAATCAGGCAGACAGCACGAGACCAAGGAAATCCACGTTTTGTTAAGATTTTGCTTCTCCGGGAAACCATTGGACGAGTGAGTGAGTGAGTGAGTGAGTGAGTGAGTGAGTGAGTGAGTGAGTGAGTGAGTGAGTGAGTGAGTGAGTGAGTGAGTGAGTGAGTGAGTGAGTGAGTGAGTGAGTGAGTGAGTGAGTGAGTGAGTGAGTGAGTGCGTGAGTGAGTGAGTGAGTGAGTGAGTGAGTGAGTGAGTGAGTGAGTGAGTGAGTGAGTGAGTGAGTGAGTGAGTGAGTGAGTGAGTGAGTGAGTGAGTGAGTGAGAGAGTGAGTGAGTGAGTGAGTGAGTGCGTGAGTGAGTGAGTGAGTGAGTGAGTGAGTGAGTGAGTGAGTGAGTGAGTGAGTGAGTGAGTGAGTAAGTGAGTGAGTGAGTGAGTGAGTGAATGAGTGAGTATAAGTGAGTGAGTGCTTTTCTGACCGTTCTGGAGAGTGAATAAGTGAGTGAGTGCTTTTCCGAATGTTCTGGATAACGGCTAAATAATATATAAATTTTGTTTTTTCGAAGAAAATAAAAATCTGAAAACACGGTGAAAATTCAGCAATACACGACACCATGTTTATTTTACTAGTTAAACATTCGGGGTCTTTCGGTTCAGTAATCCCCAATATAACATTACCAATTCTAACCTCTGTACCCGGAAACGCCCTGTTAACCTTGAAGGAAGAAATGTCTTTATTCGTTATCTCATAACGACAGATATCACGCATGATTTGGATAGGGATGCTTTGTGTGTATGACTTGGTGAGTGAGTGAGGGAGTGAGTGAGTGAGTGATTGAGTGAGTGAGTGAGTGAGTGAGTGAGTGAGTGAGTGAGTGAGTGAGTGAGTGAGTGAGTGAGTGAGTGAGTGAGTGAGTGAGTGAGTGAGTCAGTGAGTAAGTGAGTGAGTGAGTGAGTGAGTCAGTGAGTAAGTGAGTGAGTGAGTGAGTGAGTGAGTGAGTGAGTGAGTTAGAAGAACCTACATACGTAAGTAGTTTGTAGATTCTGACATTTCTACACACATTTCCGAAAATGAAAAACGTGGTAACTTTCTGCCATCAAAGATGTAATTTTTTGAATAAAAAAATCAAAAATTATTTATCAATCATAAGTCATAACGTATTAATGTGGGCCATGAGAAGGGGACGGAAAAGTGGAATTTATTCCTATTTGGCGGTTTTAAAAAGTAAAGTATGTTCCCCAAGCTGTGGTAAAATGGCCTGATTGCCGATTCCCCCTCTTTGATAAGATTCCCCTCCCTTTGGAGTACTAACTCGCCCGTCAGTAATGTGGGCTACATGTACACATGTATACTCGTATTTTTTTGGTTACGCCTTTTTTCGGGAATTTTTTTTTGTGTAAAACCTTTCCCTCACCCAGAAATTGGCGGTCGATAGCAGCAGTTTGGGTTGAAGAAAAGGTTTTACACAAAAAAATTTCTAAAAAGAGTCATAATCATCTTTTTAAGAACTTTTCTGAGTGTAAAACCTTTTCATCAACCCCAAAATGCTGCTTTCGACCGCCAATTTCTGGGTGAGGGAAAGGTTTTACACAAAAAAAAGTTCCCAAAAAAGGCGTAACCAATAATTCGAGTATATGTATGTATGTATGTATGTATATGTATGTATGTATGTAAGTATGTATGTATGTATGTATGTATGTATGTACACATGCATGTATCTCTTCCCGAAACAAATAAATAAATCTCAAGGTGATCTAATCAGCATCGAATGTATTTTTAGATAAAAGGGGTGTTATACATGGCTGATTTAGGAAGTCGTCAATCACGACACAAACATTCAAGGATAAAGGAAATGCGATTTCTTTGCAAACCAATCAGACTTGCAATAGCGGAAGAAAATTGGGTTGATTGTAACAGTGGGAAAAACACATTTCGTGAAGGGGAAAAACA
>OZ038442.1:168121-175621 GCA_964036265.1 Daptonema setosum
TTGATGAAATTCCCTTTCTCTTCGGAGGTTTGGCTCGTCTGCCTGTGATCACAGGGCAGCTGAAACTGCGGGATGAAGGGGACCATGTGAATGTTTATTTCAGCCTGTAGTTTTCACCAAAAATACGAAAATTGATGACACACAGACTTGGAGATTTCTGAAAAAAAATTACCGTCCTACTAAACTTCACTAGCGGACTAGAAGGGGAGGAGAAAGTGGAATTACCCCCTCTTCGGCGAATTGAAAAGTGCAGTTTGTTCCTTAAGGTGTAAGTAAAATGACCATAGACCTGCCAATTCACCCCTCTTTGACGAATTTCCCCTCCCTTTCGAGGTTTAGCTCGTCTGCCAGGGTTAAACTTGAATACCATATTTTTTATCTCGGGTATCCCTAAGGGACTGGGAAGTTTCACCCCGGGGAACTTTCACCCCGAGAATTTGAGGGCTTTTCACCCCGCGGAAAAAGGAAAATTTCGCGGGGTGAAAAAACACCGCTAAAATTTAAGTTTGACACACCCGAGAGCGGTGTCTTTTCACCCCGCGTTGTTCACCTACCGTAACCCAGTTTCTAGTTCATTGGCTGATCGACCAAGTTATGTAGCATACCAATGATGAGAGAGTGAGTCAGTGAGAGAGTGTCAATTTCAATTTCGACAGTCATTTTATGCGTCAAAGTGCAACATAAACTTTCTTGCAAACTTTAAATAATGATTCGACTTACGTGAAAATGGTTTTCCAGACTAAACCGGACACTCTGATTACGATGGTAAAATCAAATATTGATAAAAGTTGGCACACATGGAAAATGAGCATCATTGGGAACATTCAGGGGTGGGCCGGGTTTTTTGGCGTTTTGCAGGGGGGTGGGGGGGTAGAATTTTGAAATCTCAGATTACCCCCCTCACCCCGAAAAGTGGGGGGGGGGGGGTAAGGTCGGGAAGAGGGGGGTAGAAACTTTGTTTCGCGTGTCGGTGCAGCGGGTTATATCTTGTAAATCTGTTGCCATACAGTTCCCGAAATCAAGTTATTCACCAATTAAGGTCTGACGCACCTTTTCGGTTAGCAATACCACTAACACTAAAAATGTTGTTCTTACTCATGAAACATCCCTTTACTACCAGTTTATAGACGGTGTACGTTCTCGTCCTTTTTTCTGCCCGCGATATATACAATTTTATTACTATTATTATAACTGAAACGGTGTCCCAGAACCCATTCCATATCCCCACCAATTGTTATCATCATATTTTAGTTATGATCAGAGAAAAAATTAAATTTTAGGAAGTATATGGCAACAGTTTTGAAAGACATAACCCGATGCGCCGACTGCACATTCTGCTTCCCTTGTTCTCATTAAGCAGTAACCACATTCATTATATCAACTGGAGAGTTTTTGTTTATTTTCAATTCTCTCCTCTTCCTCTGTTACTATGATTTTTACTCAAAGATCTCCTGAAGTCCAATTAGTGAGTTTAGCTTCACCTATTTCAACTTACAAATTTGAAATTTGGTATTTTTATTACATTTGGCAGCGTTTACATTACGGTCATTCTGAATTCACCACCGTAATCAGAAGGTTCGATTTAGTCTGGTAAACTATTTTCACGTAAATCGAATCATTATTGAAAGTTTGAAAAAAAGGTTATTTTGCACTTTGATGCACAAAATGACTGTCGAAGTTGAAATTGACACTTTCTCACTGACTCACTCACTCATCATGGGTATACTACATATCTTGGTCGATCAGCCAATCAACCCAGAAACTGGGTTACGGTAGGTGAACACCGCGGGGTGAAAAGACACCGCTCTCGTGGGTGTCAAACTCAAATTTTAGCGGTGTCCTTTCACCCCGCGAGAACCACATTTTCTCGCGGGGTGAAAAGACCTCAAAATCGAGGGGTGAAAGTTCCCCGGGGTGAAACTACACGGACTCATCCCTAACATGGTAGAATGGCTCTTCCGCTGAATGAGCTGGTTATTTCACTAATGGACAAGAAGGAGAGGGAAAAATGGAATTTCCTCTTTGGCGGTTTCAAAAAGTAGTGGTTCCTCCTTAAGGTGTAGGTAAAATGGCCTAATTTCTGCCAATTCCCCCCCTCTTCGGCAAAATTTCCTTCTCTTTGGAGGTATGACTGGTCCGCCAATGGGTTATTTGGATCTGCTTGTTACTGACGGGGTTGTCTTGACGAAATTGGAGGTTTCCAACTGATAAACCCTTCAATCATCGTGTATTTCCGCCTTTCTGGTCGGTGATCGATTGGGTTTCTGTGCGGAAGTGAATTGTCTCACGATAAGAGAAGCAACAGGTGGTTGAGCGGGTGTAGGTAGACTAATTTTCGTATATTCTTTTCGTAGCATGCCGATTTATCGTTTGATGACACAAGCGGACGAGAAGGGGTGAGTAAATGGAATTCCCCCCTCTTGGTGTATTCAAAAAGTAGTATTTTTTCCTAAAGTGTAGGTAATATGGCCTGAAAACTGCCAATTCCCCCCTTTTTGGAGAAAATCCTCTTCTTTGCAGGATCGCCAGTGTGTGATGATTTCGAAAACCATTCATGTGAAGGATCCCGGTTACAGGGCTACTGTATATAAACAGGTAGAGTGTCTTACTTATGGTAAATGTTTCATGAAAAAATCGGATTTTGTAAAGTCATTGAAAAGATGAAACCATCGCGAGCCAGAAAACAAAATAAATTTGCATAATTGAGTCACTCAATTAGAATAGCATGACACTCAAGCATATGCTCCCTCGAATCTTGCCATGAATGCCACGCGTCATGATGTCACACACTCAGTTACTCAGTCAGTCGCCATGTCACTCATTCAAAAGACGTCTAAATTCAATTATTCGTTGGTCAGAGTTTCGATTTCGAAAGATTCTATAGGCCATATGTCATATGAATGTGTTTAATCGTCCATTATTCCAGAGATGCCAAGGAAACCAGTCAATCAATCACAATCTTGGGTCAGTCAGTCAGTCAGTCAGTCAGTCAGCCAGTCAGTCAGTCAGTCAGTCAGTCAGTCAGTCAGTCAGTCAGTCAGCCAGTCAGTCAGTCAGTCAGTCAGTCAGTCAGTCAGTCAGCCAGTCAGCCAGCCAGTCAGTCAGTCAGTCAGTCAGTCAGTCAGTCAGTCAGTCAGTCAGTCAGTCAGTCAGCCAGTCAGTCAACCAGTCAGTCTGTCAGTCAGATTCTAAGACATTCAGCTAATTGGGATTCATGGTCAAAAGGTCAGAAACGCGACGCTCGGTTATGTAACATTAGTTAAACCAGCAACCAATGGTTGATCGGTCAAATAAGGTCAGTCATTTAATCTGGCGTCAAAATCCTCCTAGCGGAATATACTCTGATTTTATTTCGTCTTTGGGTAGGGACTGTCTGCGACTCGCTCACTCAATCACTCACTCAATCATTCACTCAATCACTCACTTACTCATTCACTCACTCAGTCACTCACTCACTCACTCACTCACTCACTCACTCACTCACTCACTCACTCACTCACTCAAAACGGAAAGGTCAGAAAAAAGAGATTTGTCTATGCCACTTAAAAACGAAGTTCAAACGGACATGTACGCACGCTGAAATGTATCGAGCGTTACGTGCACGCATTGTTATATTATTTTGCGCTTTACACGCGCATGTGAATGCAGTTTTGTTGTGTGTAAAATGTTGAGTGCACGCAGATGAGTCATGTTGGGGGCGCACTGCAGTGTGAACAGTTGAGAGTGTTTGGATGGGGGTTTGGTTAATTTAAACGATGGAATGCGTTGGAATGTTTGAGAGTTGTTGAAAAGTTGTACTTGCAAACGTTTGAATCAGAAAACCCAACAAGAAGTAATGTTGGGAAAATTAATTTTTTTTAATTTGCAATCGACATCAAGGGAAGTGAAAAACAGTATTCATTTCCCACAATTAAAATGTGATTCATGCAAAACTCATCGCTCAAAACGGATACCAAAAAATAGACACACACACGTACATGTTTGTACCAGACCAGTTTGAAAAGACTTTGTCATGGTTATAATAAAGTTAATCGAACTAAGTACCATTCTTATCAAAGCCATGTACTTCCGTACCGTGTGTCCTTCGATACCTCACGCACTCTCACGGTCATCCTCACCCAATATCGCATGTATTTCATGTATAACGTCGGACGACAAATGTAAAAACGCATGAATTTTTCGACCACAACAACGCGTGCTCAGTGCATTGTTGCACGCATTCACTCATTGAGCCGTGAGCGGATAAGAAAAAATTATACAAAAGTGAACTCGCTTATTTTTTGTTGTTGGTATAATTGAAAAAATTGCGTTGTTTTTAGAATAGTTTCACAAATGCGTGAGAACAGTAAACTATGTACCAATGTACTTAATAATTTCAACGGGTTCGTACATGTTTTGGCTTGATTCAGTTTTCCATGACCACATGCATTGTTGTAAGTCATGTTAGTGAGGCTACTGAAGGGGGTGTTTTACACTTGCTAATGGATGTGCAACTTGCATTTTTTCCTTCAAATACATACTAGGTTTGTTGTTCCCTGCAGTTTTCTATTACAACTTGTAAACACTAGCGGACGAGAAGGGGAGAGAAAAGTGGAATTCCCTGCTCTTTGGTGGTTTAAAAAAGTAGTTTCTTCCTCAAGGGTAGGTTATTTGAAGGGTAAGGTTAATGATTTCTGCCCATTCCCCCCTCTTTGAAGAAATGTAAATATTGTATACAAAAGGTCAATAGTTTTCAGCCGACTGCGAGTGTGAATAAACAAATGCAATTTTTGGTAATCGACTTGGATTAAAAAATATTCAATTACCCATTCAATCATCAAATATTTGCACATTATAAAACACTTCTTTTGAACTGGGGGTGTACGAAAAACCGTACTCAAACAGACCAACACTGACCGTGAATTGAACTCGAACCTTATTTGAATCATTTGAGTGTTTGCGTTGACTCATCATCATAGCACATTGTGAACAATAAAACACAAATCAAACAACCCGAAATGAATATTCAAAAGTACATTTCACGCTTTTTTCGTGGGAGAACCAGCCGTATGTATAAGTTAAACATTATATGTTTGATGGGGGTGAGCATTAAAACAAATTTCCTGCATATGAGAACAAAAACTCTGTTCATGTTTCAGATGGCAAATTGATGGTTTCAGCAGTTTGTTCCGGACAGTATGCTGTGAATCTCGATGAAACATCAATCTGTATAAATACAAAATGAGCCTGAATGAAATTTTGCTCGCTCGCTCGGTCGCTCGCTCTCTCATTCACTCACTCACTCACTCACTCACTCACTCACTCACTCACTCACTCACTCACTCACTCACTCACTCACTCACTCACTCACTCACTCACTCACTCACTCACTCACTCACTCACTCACTCACTCACTCACTCACTCACTCACTCACTCACTCACTCACTCACTCACTCACTCACTCACTCACTCACTCACTCACTCACTCACTCACTCACTCACTCACTCACTCACTCACTCACTCACTCACTCACTCACTCACTCACTTCCATAAAAAACGTGTTAAGTCAGGGCTCTCAAAATCCGTACCATACCAGTGTACCCGCGATATAACGATCATTCGATGTCATGTGCTTTATTACAAATTCATGATATCTGGGAACACGACTGCAGTGTGTGCGCGTTCGTATGTAGAATATTAGTATTTCATGGTCAGGTACGTGTTTCCGATTTAGTACTAGTGGTCCATGGCATATGTACGTGTCCGTGAAAGGGGTGCTATTTTATGGAATAGTAGGCTATTTTACGTAATAGTAGACTATTTTAAGGAATAGTAGAATTAATTACTAACCTAAACATTTACTCACTAAACCGAACCAGGTGTCTTGAGGTCAGATAGTCTTGAATGGCAAAGGTGAAGAGGTCAAGACAGCCAAACATACTGTAGCGGTCGTGAAACATATGAAGTCTGAAAACGTGGACGAAACACAGTTTACTGTTGCTACACTCGCACGATTCAGACGAATCAATCAATCAATCAATCAATCAATCAATCAATTAATCAATCAGTCAATTAATCATTCCTTTGCAAACAGCCCACTACGATACACAAGCACAGAGGAAACCAATATTTATTTTACCAGCATTCAATTTCCTAAATGTGTTCATCGATCATTTGGTTTGGGCTGCCAGTCGGTTAGTCTGTCAGCATGTCAACGTTTTCGGCAGTAAGGTTACATCAAATTTTCAATCAATCAATCAATCAATCAATCAAACATTCAATCAATCAATCAATCAACCAACCAAGTAATCAAACGACAAATAAACTTCTTACCATTGAACTAGCAGTCAGCTGTGATTCAGTAAAGCAACTCTCACTCACTAACTCTTTGAAGATACTAAAAGAATCAGCAGTCTTTCATTCAGTAAATTGCTGTGCTGCTCAACCACTCTCAAAGAATTCATATTTGTTCTATGACAAACCAATCAACATTTCTCAGTGATGGGATTTCCAAACAAATTGAGTTACCATTATTTATCAGGGATGGTGATGATTACCTTTCCCATCAGCTGTTCAGTCAGACCCTTCTTATGTGTGAGTTGAGTTGAGGGGTGTTGTCAGGGATAAAGGGAAACAACGGCTCAGGTGCAGTTATGAGGAAAGGGGGTACATGATGACCAATAAATGACCAGGTGACAATCCAGTGTTAACCGGCGGACGAGCAAATCCTCCCAAGGGAGAGGAATTTTCCCAAAGAAGAGGAATTATAAAAAACTCGGTTTTTCCTACACTTTAGGGAACAATATTTTTCCTTTTTGGACACGTCAAAGAGGGGGTAATTTCGCTTTTCCCTCCCCTTCTCGTTCGCTAGTGCCAGTGTCTGATGACAGCCCGCATTTTGGATACCTGAGTGCGTGCAGGCAGATGTTTGAGTGATGGGGTGTGTTGTGCTGTGTTGATGGGGGTGATGATGACTGATATTGCATGTTTACATGCGAGAGAAGAGGGGGAATCAGCTTTTCCAGAAATTCATGTGACCGTTTTTAATAAAAGATCGTTTTGATTTATTTTTTTACAACCCTAATCTGTACATAAGCTTAAAGGCAAGCAATGAGTCTGCATGAAGAAAAAACAAGAAAGATGAATGGCGCACAACTATATAAATAAAGGATGATAGGTGAAACTAAGCAGACTTTACTTTACACAAAAACACAACAAAATAAAACATCAATACAACATACCACTAAATAATTATATGTCAGCGCTGTTTGTGGTGTCTTCACTAAACTAATGGTTTGCTCAAAAAATTTAAATGTATTCCTCATCGATCCCGGACCCGATAAAAAAGAAAAGTTATTGCAAACCGGCTAAATTATGAAATGAAAAAAAAAAACATAAAAAACCAAAAAAAGTGCAAAATGGATCAAATAAACAAAAAAATTAAGAAAGTAAAAAAACTACGTTTTTCAGGTTGTGGTGTTCGTGACGGACGTGAACGATGAATCGCCAGTATTCGAGC
>OZ038442.1:185621-190358 GCA_964036265.1 Daptonema setosum
TTATAAAAGTAAGGGGGCGATCATGAAAAAAAACTTACATTAGAAATCACAAATGACGTATGGCGCAGGTGAAGATTCTGCGTTAGTAGCCAACTCATACAACGATTTAATTTTCTATTCTAAACATAAACCCCAATCGATGTTCAGTTTGTGTTTCGGAAAAAACGTCTCCTATAGCTTATGATCTATCCGGTTACTGAAATGCACACCGACTGTAAAAGTCAACCAAGGGTGAGGTGAAAACGAAATGTTCTCAAAAAATTTACTGCGCGTAAAAAAGTGATTTGAACTCAAACTGGACAACAACATTCCGAGTTACAAGAATACATGGGTATGCTACATTAATAATCTTAAAAATAACAATAGTAATTTCTAAAATAACAATTATAATCTTTAAAAAACAAGAATAATCTTAAAAATAACAATAATAATATTCTTAAAATTCTTGCAGATGCGCCTCGTCACCACTCAAGCACACCCGTCATCATTACCGTAACCGACACCAATGACAACGACCCCATTTTTGCTCAGGTTAACTTTCTTTGAAAAAAGAATCCAGTTTTCTGTGTTTTGTTTTACAGCATTGCATTTTTATTGTATTAATGATATTTTTTTCGACATGACATATATAAGACCGTGAACTTCCATTAATTTCGTGACGTTATATACAATATGTAAAACAACATGGTATGGACACACTTTGAGGCCAGCAGAAAGATTCACCCGGCTTCAAAATTTCATTGATAGATTTTCTTTGCGTTAATCATGATATTTTGTACAATTCATAGATGAAATATTGTCAGAAAGTAAGTGAAAGGGTCATGATTTTCTGAACATTTGCACTACACTACAGCTCAACTACACCAATACGCATCGTGTTGTGAATTATAAGTTTTGTCCCCATCACTTGTTCATTTAAATTTCTGTTTCCAGCGTACAAAGAAAGTGTAAACATACGCTACAAACAAATTACACAGTTTGAGCCAAACTATTCAAGGGTTATCTGATAAGATAAAGATAAGATATGTTGTATCACAGGGAAGAAAGTTGGCAGTTTTCCATGCAAGGAACTACGCAACCTATGGTTAAAGATATCAGTTTACTTGAAATTTTGTTTATAAAAATGGCGTTTAGAAAAATGGAGGTAAATGCATGATCAATCATCTGTTGTTCTCCACAATTCCGTTAGAATGCTTGAATAACACCGATGAAAAACTATTCGGCAATCAAAAGTCAAAAACCATTTTACACTAGTTCTTCTCTGTGATACATATAAGTGACAGAGTGCCTTTAATAAAACTACAGATTTGTTCAGGTAATTGATCCCTAAACGAATTTAATAGAAAGCCGCGATTCACATAGTTATCGTTGATACTACAATCTATCTTCATTAACTTACTGTATATATTTGCTCACAAATAAAACACTAAAGTTATAATAAAGAAATGATTAAAAATATAAAAAATTAAATGTAATTAGTTAATTAATGTCAGGACACGTACGTGTGGCACATCAGTGAAACAGTGCCCGTCGGTAGTGTGCTCGGTCAGGTCGTGGCCACCGACGTTGATCAGGCTGAGAACTCCCTGCTCAGGTTAACAATAAACAATAAAATAGTTGTATATTTTTTATGTTTTTATAATAATGAATTTTTTTTATCCTATTCAGATACGATCTGATAGCCAACGGCTCGGTGCCGTTTGTGATCGACTCGATGGACGGCGTTGTGACCACGATCAGACCGGTGGATAGAGAGGCCGTGGCCACGTACAGATGTCAGGTGAGTTAGTGAGTGAGTGAGGTAGTGAGTGAGTAAGTGAGTGAGTGAGTGAGTGAGTGAGTGAGCGAGTGGGTGAGTGAGCATTTGACTGAATGACGGACATAGAAAAAATTGCAAAAAGACAGGATTGCGGACAACCTCATTTGAGTATTGTTTGTATGCTAGATTTAATGATCGGCTGACTGACTGTCTGACTGATTGCCTCAATGACTGACCAATGTTTCACTGAATGACTGACTAACTGACGCAATGAATAACTCAGGTCCGAGCCACTGATCATGGCGAAGGCGTTCCACGTTTTACACTGGTTGAGCTCATAGTCCACATTGATGATGTGAACGACAACGCACCGTTCATCAGAAACCCCTCGATGGATGTTTATATCAGCGATTTACTCAGTACGGGTTAGTGAGTGAGTGAGTGAGTGAGTGAGTGAGTGAGTGAGTGAGTGAGTGAGTGAGTGAGTGAGTGAGTGAGTGAGTGAGTGAGTGAGTGAGTGAGTGGGTGAGTGAGTGAGTGAGTGAGTAAGTGAGTGAGTGAGTGAGTGAGTGAGTGAGTGAGTGAGTGAGTGAGTGAGTGAGTGAGTGAGTGAGTGAGTGAGTGAGTGAGTGAGTGAGTGAGTGAGTGAGTGAGTGAGTGAGTGAGTGAGTGAGTGAGTGAGTGAGTGAGTGAGTGAGTGAGTGAGTGAGTGTCATACTGACAAGTTGAGCAAACTATGATGTATAGGAAAAACATGACCGACTGAATAACGCATGAATGACTAAATTTAGGTGACTTTGTATTTGCCATGGACGTAGTTGATAAAGACAGTGGTGACAACGGACGTTTGACCTACAGCCTTTCGGGTGACGATGCACCCCTGTTTCAGATGGATGAAACATCAGGTGACTGATTGAATGACTGATTGACTAACTGACTGACTGACTGACTGACTGACTGACTGACTGACTGACTGAATGACTGATTGACTAACTGACTGACTGACTGACTGACTGACTGACTGACTGACTGACTGACTGACTGACTGACTGACTGACTGACTGACTGACTGACTAACTGACTGACTGACTGACTGACTGACTGAATGACTGACTGACTGACTGACTAAATGAATTATTCTTATAAAGGTGTTATTCGAGCTGCCAGAAGCATTCGACCTGATCAGGAATATTCTCTACAAATCAATGTTGCTGACAACCCGAGCAGACGGGAGGAGATTAAAGTGAGTGAGTGAGTGAGCGAGCGAGTGAGTGAATGAGTGAGTAAGTTTGTGAGTGAGTGAATGAGTTAGTGAGTGAGTGAGTGAGTGAGCGAGCGAGTGAGTGAGTGAGTGAGTAAGTTTGCGAGTTTGTGAATGGATCAAAAAGTTCCAGAGCGCTCAAACGAGTCTTAAGTTCTACGCGCGGTCAGCTCATTTGTTCCCGACCTTTGAGCTTTCGAGGAACAACCCGTCGTTGAGCTTCAAACTTGCCGAAGACCAGTTCAATCATGAACTCACACAATTGCATGCACGGTCAGTCAGTCAGTCAGTCAGTCAGTCAGTCAGTCAGTCAGTCAGTCAGTCAGTCAGTCAGTCAGTCAGTCAGTCAGTCAGTCAGTCGGTCAGTCAGTCAGTCAGTCAGTCAGTCAGTCAGTCTGTCAGTCAGTCAGTCAGTCAGTCAGTCAGTCAGTCAGTCAGTCAGTTAGTCAGTCAATCAGTCAGTCAGTCATTCGTTCGTTCATTCATTAAGTCAGTCAGTCAGTCAGCCAGTCATTTAGTCAGTCAGTCAGTCATTCAGTCAGTCAGTTGTTTCAGGTCTCCATCAACCGGTTCACTTCGTTACTCAATCGCCAGTGGAAACAATAATGACGAGTTCGTGATCAACCGAGAAACGGGTGTCCTTTCGACTACTGGTAAGTCAGTCAGTCAGTCAGTCTGTCAGACAGACATTCATTCATTGAATTAGCAATCAGTCAATCATTCAGTCAATCAGACATCAGGATAGTCAGTCTGTCACCCCGTTATTTCGTCCGTTAATCTGGCTAAAACTAAACATAAAACCAGTCAAATAGAAAGTATGCATCATGTTTAGCTCCAGAAAAAGCAGGAACCTACATATACCTTTGAACAACACATAATAAACATATAGGCTTCGTAGTTGGTTATAAGAAAATCCAAAACGTGGCACAAAAAATTCCCTACTTGAGAATCCGGTTCTAGACTTGAAAATCTGGTTCTAAGAAATTTTAAAAAGTGGCCAAAACGTGGCACAGAAAATTCATTACTTGAGAATCCGGTTCTGGACTTGAGAATCTGGTTCTGGCCATGCCATGGATTCTCGCAGTTTTACACCATTTCTTATAATCAATTATGAGACCTATATCACGGCCTCAGAAGTTGTGTGTCAAGTACGTTTTTTTAGTATCCTGAATCCAAAATTTAACTCCAGACCGTTTGGATCGCGAGCGTCAGGCACTATTCATATTGTGGATTTCGGCGACGGACAATTCAGTGCCTCCCTTGTCGTCGTATCTGCCCGTGAAAATCCAACTGACCGACGTGAACGATAACCAACCAGAATTCGTGAGATCCACGTACGAAGCTGAAATCTCGGAAAATCTCGGCGCCGGCCTGAGTGTAGTGAAGGTTGGTAATGGATAAGGGCGATTCGAGTGATTGGATCTGGTTTGATGTACAGGGTTTTTGTAAGAAGAATCACAAATAAACAGTTCAGTCTGAAGTTTTTATTTTGCATCAGGTATGTAGGTGACATGAAAATTTTTTCTTGGATTGCTGTGAAAAAGTTTGACCGAAAAAAAACACAGTTGACGGACTTCTTTTACAAGTATCCATTTTCCAGAGTAATGCTGGCAGTTCACGTTTCACCCGTTATTCTGAATGCAAAAGACTTTGAAATCATTCAGTTCCTGATTCAACTTCAACTCTCTTAATTCTTAACAAACTTTTAAGTATACGT
>OZ038442.1:190558-213058 GCA_964036265.1 Daptonema setosum
ATTCAAAGTCTTTAGTTTTGTCACCCAATCTGGCTGTTAATCAGTAAATTTTGCGGTTCTACTGAAGGTGAGTTTGACTTTGAGTATGTGAAATCTTTATTCATGAAAACATTGAATCATATCAGAAAAACTAATGTCCTATGATGTTTCAAATTTCAAAATTATATCTCCGATGAACGATGAGCAGACTGGATATGCACCCCCGGATCGATGCATTGAACTTAAAGATTTGTATTGCCAAATTATGAACCTCCGAATTGAATCCAATAACGGACTGGACTCGGCTGAATTAAATACCCCGATCAATGTATCCGTTAATTCGTAGTTGGTGGTTAACATTGATCGAATAGACTGACTTTATAATCGTCTTCAGAAGTGTGAAATTCAATTCAAGGGTTGATTCATTTTCAACATAAAGATAGAAGCGTATACGCATAATACAAAAGAAATTATAGGTTAGCATAGATTGAACCAACGTGTTTCGATGAATTTAGAAGGAATTTCATATTCTTTCGCCATTAACCTGTTTATCACATGCACATCACTAAGTCTTGATCTAAAAATAATCAGTCTGAACCTCATAGTTAACCGATCCTTAAACCAAACAACTTTCTTATCTCTATGGTTAGACTCGTTTAACGTCTAAGGAACGGATGTCAAATCTGGTTGCATGACTTTTAGGGGCATGTCTATTCCCATCTACAATGACCTAAGAATAAACAACCTAATCCCTTCCGTTAATTGGTCAAACGTGCTACGTAATAACAACAAACGTGCTTTATATATCACACCAAAGATCAGTAAATGTAAAGGAAAAGTATAAGACGTTGGTTAAACTTTCATAACGTAAATCTATTTTAATGTTAACAAAAACAACTTCATAAATCCTCATCATGATGTTAGCGGATTATCCCATAACCCACCGAAATTCATCCGCCTCTCCCTGTCCCATCGGCACCAAATCCCCCTCTTTCCAAGAAAAACAATCACATGTGTTGGTATGTTATCAGGCTTTATCTGCCAGTAAAACATCCTAATTATCCGTGGTGTATCAAAAATCATAAATGAGGGCTTTCAATTATCCAATTTAGCTCCCCGATATCCGTCGGATATGCGTGGTACCCATGGGAGGCTGTTAAGGGCAACAAAAGTTAGGGTAATTCAGAAAACACCAAATGTTTCTGGTTTGCGAATTACTGACCAAGTTTTTTCCCTTCCCTCCCACCTAAGTTTGATTTATGAAGTTAACTGACTTTTCCTCATCCGCTAATAGGATGGTTATTATGAAGAACATGTGCAGTAATTTAGTGTAAGGATTTATGAGCAAAGATTGGGTAATGAAGCAGCACTGGATTAGCTGACCAGTTAGTGTTAACCCCCAAAATGTGGACCATTTTCATTAAGATCTTTACTCGAGATAACAGCAAACAATGTCGTATGTATTATAGTAGTTCATTCAGTTAATAATACTCACTCGAAAGACGAAATGACTGACTGACTGACTGGCTGACTGACTGACTGACTGACTGACTGACTGACTGACTGACTGACTGACTGACTGACTGACTGACTGACTGACTGACTGACTGACTGACTGACTGACTGACTGACTGACTGACTGACTGACTGACTGACTGACTGACTGACTGACTGACTGATTGACTGGTTGACTGGTTGACTGCTGACTGATTGACTGACTGACTGGCTGGCTGGCTGACGGACTGACTGACTAACTAAGTGATTGATTAACTGACAGACTGCCGGTCAAAGTGATAGACTGACCATCAATGTTCTACTGGTCACTAAACTTCCGGTGCCGATACAGTGAGAGTGACCAGTACTTGGGTTTGAGTAGCCTCTCTCGTTCAATCAAATCAAGTGCTGGTCAAATGCGCTCATCTAGCATCCCAGTGCCCTGAAACAAATCAGGACCCCTCCAATTTAGACGTCAAGCCTAACCCTTTAACGGGACCTCCAACTCTAACGAAGGGTCATTCGGAAGGTTATTGAATTAGAGCGGACGCATATATTGTTGGTGGTATATAGGGCATTACGATAATCAGTACCGAGGTACGGCTTGATGGCACAACAACCTTCTATATCTACATTACAGAAAGATGATCAGACACTTTGGGATGGGTAGATGAGGCAGGGTCCGGCATAACTTGAAGTCGGCATTGTGAACTTCTTTATCATAAGTCGAATTGATCATTATTGCATATAAAATGTGAACATGGCTTTATAAAATGTGAAAATATTCATTCAGTCTTGTCTTCGTGATTGTAACTTTAGGAATGACCGTTATTTCACTTTGTAACTTGGTATTCCTCATATGGCGCGGAAAAGAAATAAAATCTGAATCTGAATCTGATAAAATGTGAACATGGCTTTGGAAAACACATTTAAATGCTGAAAATACTTACTGAAAATGAATTCAACCATTTGTATCAGATTTTTTTTCAATTTTACACAACAGAAAAAGACATGAATTTGTTAAGTGGTACTTCAACCGAGCGGGATTTCTTAAATGTCTCATTTTCAAGAATGTCATCATTTCTCAAATATCAAATATTGCCCATATAAAGCAATTATTTATCAGTATGAAATTCACTTCTATTTTTTACACACCACATTCAACAATTCAACACAAACGTATTTTTTTGCAAACGCTTCCTTCCGTGTAAACTTGTCTCTGAACAAAAGCAAAGCATTCATCTACTGACCGCTGACATTCAAATCCACCCACCACGTACATTAAAGCTTCGTGTTTCTACAACGGTACACAACATGACAAGTGCAGATTCCTTATAAAACAACGACAAAAACAACAACAACAACAACATCAACAACAACAACAACTATAACAACAACAACAACAACAACTACTACAAGAGCAGTAACAACAACAATGGCACCCAAAGAATGTCAGCTAAGTGTCGGTCAAAGAATCAACTCGTGGACCGTGACCAACAAGCTCGGAGAAGGTGCATTCGGGGGCTGTTTACAAGGTTGTTATTGTTGTTGTTGGTTGTGATTGTTGTTGGTTGTGGTTGTTGTTGTTGTTGTTGTTGTTGTTGTTGTTGTTGTTGTTGTAATGCTTACTTCAGGTAAAACACGATGACGGGCGATGGGCAGCCATAAAAACCGAATCATTAGTTGGAGGGCATGTTAGTTTATGCTTGTTGTTGTTAGACGTACATTGAATATATGAAAACTGCGTTACTTTCCATGTAATACCTACATATAAATGTAAGATGTATTTATTTAAATACAGGCGGGCGCCCTGCTGCAAGTTGAAGTCAATGTTCTCAGTGAACTTCAGAAAAGTGGTTGGTATTTGCTGCCACACATCACATACTGTATGTAATATACATACTCACTCACTCACTCACTCACTCACTCACTCATTCACCACCCACTCACTCACTCTGCCACTCACTCACTCAATCACTCACTCACTCACATACTAACTCACTCACTCTCTCACTCACTCACTCTCTCACTCACTAACTCACTCACTCACTGACCCATTGTCTCGCTCATTCGCTTGGTCGCTATTTCGTACCTTCGTTTGTTCGGTCATTCGTTTATAAATGGTTCAAACATTGCAACAAACAACTTAACATTAAATTTCCGGTGACGGATCAATATTCGGTCTACGTAAAGAATGAGCATCTTTACAGATAGTAATAGACTCACCGCTTACGGTCACGTCGGCAGTATAGCCGAGCTGTTAACAATTCTGGTTGTATTGAGCAGATCCCAAGTTCGATTCTCGCCAACTTTTTCATAACTCAGATATCTCCTGTTTTTGGATAACGAACATTCTTACTTTTTTTCTCAAAAACAAATCAGATATCTCCTGTTTTTGGATAACGAACATTCTTACTTTTTTTCTCAAAAACTTCATTTCATTTACTTTTTTACCAGTCAGTCAGTCACTCACTCACTCACTCATTCACTCACTCACTCACTCTCTCACTCACTCACTCTACCACTCACTCACTCATTCACTCACTCACTCACGTACTAACTCACTCACTCACTCACTCACTCACTCACTCACTCACTCACTCACTCACTCACTCACTCACTCACTCACTCACTCACTCACTCACTCACTCACTCTCTCACTCTCTCACTCACTAACTCACTCACTCACTGACTCATTGTCTCGCTCATTCGCTTGGTCGCTGGTTCGTACCTTCGTTTGTCCAGTCGTTGTTGTTGTTGTTGTTGAGGGTCGGTCGCACGGTTTAAAGTCGGCGGCCGTCGCGCAGCTCCATAATTGCAGGTGCTATTGCGAATTACCCTGGATTTGGTTAGTTAATGAGTTAACCTCTCACTTGCCCTAGTGTAGGGTTCTTAATCTAAAATTGTGTATTTTAGTTCTTGAACATAGCGGGGAGATTTATTGAAATCTGCCCGTGCTTTTGATGTATTTTATAAGGTTAGATATGGACTGTTTCGTCTCAAGTTTCCATCCTCTGCTTATGCTGTTTTTAGCTCTTTGTTTCCTGAAGGCCGGACACTCGAAAAGGAAGCGTTCCGAGGTCTCCTCAGCCTTTCCGCATTGGTCGCATGAGGGTCATCCCTCCTTAACATCTTTGATAGGTGCTTGTTTAGGGTTGAATGTCCAGTGGTTTTTCCCATTAGTAACCTCAACTCATTCTTGGGGAGCTTGATAATGCGTTTTATCGCAGTTTTTCCAGGCTTGCCTATTAGCAGCCTAGATTGTCTGGTTAGGCTTGTGCCTTTCCACTGATTAACCCACAGCACTTCCATATGGGAGGTTAAGAGTTTGCCTAGGTAGTCTTTCGATGGATTGATTCTCCATCTGACCATCCCCTCATTTCTGCATGCCTCTTTAGCAAGTCGGTCTGCAGTTTCATTACCTGGGTACCCTGCGTGAGCGGGTATCCATTCTATGGTGACTTCGTTTTTTGAAGCCAGTTCGTTTAGTTCCAGTATGCACATTTCTATGCACTTGCTGGAGATCGTTTCACCAATTAGTGAGTATATGACCTTTGAGCTATCAGTATATATGGTAATCTTTTTACTGACCACCCTACTTTCTAAAAGCTGTCGTGTCATAATATATATGCCAGCCGTTTCAGCCTGCAAAACACTGCACCAGGGTTCGAGATTTGTGCACAGTTCGTCCCCGTTGTTCAGTATTATAACGGCCGCTCCGGCTTTTCCCTCTTTATTTTTGGCTCCGTCTGTGTAACAGACTAGATTCAAGTCGGAGGGTTGTTCCGGGGAGTGGTGTTCCCACCATTCTCTGGATCTTATGGATGCTTGAAACCTACGGGTTACGGGCAGCCTTTTACCGTCGTCTAGTAAGGTTCTTGTGTTCGTCAGCGCACTATTGGTCCACTGTTTTATTTTAGTGTGTCCAATTGTGTCTGTAGAATTCCTCCACTCTCCGTTAGCCACCAGTCTTAGGTAGGCTTTAGATGCCTCTCTCTTGACTAGTAGGTCTAAGGGTAGTGTGTATATAAGTCTTTCCAAGCTTGAGCATGGAGTTGATTTCATGCAGCCTGTAATTGAATACAGGTTTTTGTGCTGTATTTTAGTGATTGCCTTGTTGGGTTTCACTCCTTCTATCTTGTGCCACCAGACTATCGCCGCATATACAATTGTGGGGATAATCATGGTTTTGTAAATCCACAGGTAGGATTTGGGTGATAGTCCCATGTTCTATCTATGGCTCGTTGACACATTTTCCAGATTGTTTCTGCCTTTGCGGCTTTCTGGTTTATGTGATTATTAAAGTTGAGTCTGCTGCCTAGGATGACACCTAGATATTTGACTTCTTTTTGTTCTTGCCTACGGGTTGTGGGGCTGTGGGCAGGCATTTACCGTCATCCAAGACGGTTGTTGTGTTCGCCAGAGCACTTCTGGTCCACTTTTTTAAAGTGAGCCCAGTTGTGCCTGTCTAGTTCCTTGGTATGTGTCTATGTCCTTAGGATAGGAAAGGAGACCATGTGATAGGTATGTCCAATCTTATCCCTAGGTCACCAACACAAAACCTCTTATTGGGTTCGGCGGGGCTCGGTGGCCTCAGGCTGGTTAGCCGGGTCACACCTTACCTTACTTTGCCATCACTTCTATCGTTAAACTTTTCTTTTGCTTTGGACAGTTCACAGATCGTCTCAGCAGCGCTTCAAGCAGATAGATCAGATCTGCAATCTTAATCTTGAGACATGGGTATGTGTTCTTATGGTAGACAGTGGAAGATCTTAACCTACAAGATCAATTACCTCTAGCTACCTTCTTGCAAGGTGGTTTAGCCGCTAGCCAGGTGCCAGGTAGGAGGTTTATAAAGCGGAGCTATTTTGAGCTTCTCCCGGACCACCGATGAACTGATTGAATAACACCAACTTCAGAAATTTTGTGATTTCATACATTAATAATAATTTATGGATTTCTTTTATTCAATGGTTAACAAGATCTTATGTAAATATGAATGTGCATTTGTGAAAATGAGCAATGTATGGCTTCATCCAATTTGAATGTGATACTCTGAAAATTCAACAAAAAATTATCAAAACTCAGGAAGGCCACCTCACAAACTAATGAACCGGAATCGTGTATATGTATGTTAGGTACTGCATGTACAGGGTGAGCCGAAAATTGGTTATCGTTTCAGGCCTGACCACTTGAGTTCCAATGAGTATGTGACTTTTGAGCACATACTGTTTAATTGCAATTGACTTATGATGCTCAGTATAACGTGCATTTACAGTCCAAGATGTGCTGCAGCAAACCTTTTTATTGGCCCACCCTGTACGTAATGTACATGTTGTTATCATGTTCCAGGGTTTCACGGCAATGAAATCAAGAGTACAAATGTACGTATGTACAGTATGTGTATCCCAAAGTTGATTAGTGGTCATGTACGCAGCTAAAATGTCATCCTGCAATCAACAAACTACATACATATGTACATATTTGTGTAAATGCAAAACTTCACATTATTATCAATATTTTCCCGTCAAAGAAAAGAAAATTCGATTTGTATCGCATCCGCTAAAGATGACAAATAATGTTTCAGGAGCGACAGCTGTTCAGTTGTTCAATGGGTTATAAGATGATAAACGCTCAAGAAGCTCACCGGATACAGTATAGTTTGTTTGTATATATGTATGTTTATGTACATACAGGGTGGGCCAATTAAAACCACACAACTTTCGAATGTAATAACTCAGGGACTAAGAATCGGATTGAACTGCAGTTTTCATTTTTTCAACTGGTATATCTTTGACTTTCATTCATATAATTATTTTGGATAATTTTAAATTTTTCGAAAAGATATCAAACTTCTACTGAAAAGTTTCAGTTTTTCTGCTGAGAACCCATACAATTTCATTTCCTACAATAATAAATTTACACAAAGAGTACAGAAATTACACGTAAAACTAAAAAAAAACAATGTTTTTGACAAGTTTCAGACACAAATAAAGCATATTAAAGTTGATGACATGCTCAATATGGACGTTCTGTGCTCAACGCTCAACAGCCTGTTTTCTATCATGAATGGTAAATTTCAAAATGTTAAAAACAGTCTGAGTTAGTAAAAATATTGTTTTAAACAGTTTCATTAACTTGGTTTTAACTGAATAACGCTAAAGAAACCAAAACAGTTCGTCTGAGCCACATAAAACGTTATTAAATACAGTATCTATTGAAACCCAAATGTATGAAAACTCCCGCCCGGTTGGAAAAAGGGTATTTTAAAGAAATCGTTGCGTAACTTCTGATTGCATAGATTTTTTTAAATAAAATTAGAGTTACGAAATTTCATATATATACTGATAAAAATGACGCACACCCGTTAATTAATCCAATTCGTATACACAGAGTTATTAACCTTCAAAGTTGTGTGGTTTTTCTTGGCCCACCCTGTATATATGTACATGCTTCTCTTCAACACAACTATTATTGTAACAGACTGACAATGGTGCTATACACGTATCACTGACGGACTTGATTAGGACAAAAGTGAAGGCGGTGTGGTTGTATGAAGGAATATAATCGAGTACAGTACATGTGCATTTGAGTATTGCTATCCCACAGTATTAACTACTGGTTTTGGCCCGTGGCTTACAATCTGAATCATGGCACATCACAACCATCGGTACATTCACACATTACATACAGTATGTATGTACATACTGTATGTAAAACTTTTTTCTGGTTACAATACAACATATAATCACGAATTAAAAATCATCAATCTATTGAAATTTATATAACTATGTATATCTGACGCACTCATATACATATTACGTCTCGTCAAACTTTTATCGGATAAAAAAATTTGAATTTACATATGTATACATGTATGGTTATTGTGACAGAATTTTGGACACCAAGTCACAAATGTACTGAATAAAATAAAAATATTATATATGAGACTCGACTATATAAACGTTCGTAAAATCACACCCCATGAATGGTAATCCAAAAGTTATATGTACGTATAAAGCTACATTTCATATGAGGAAACTAATTTTTTAGTTCCTGAAAACAGCCGAGTTTTTACAGCTGCGCAAAGATTTTGGTTGATCAGTTATCCACTCAAGTATCACAATTCACAAGTCTCTAGCCGGTATCTTTTTTAATGCGAATTTTCTAAAAGGGGTTTCTAAGCAAAGCGATTTACAATAAACAACCAGTTATACGAAATGTTGAGCAGTTAAATCAAATAAAGTTACATAAAGTAACAATGATATGTAAACAAAGGTATGAGTGTGTTTGACTAATGTTGCACTCAAGGCAGAATCAACACTCGGGTGACTGAGGCAGTGTACACAACAATTACTACCTCTATTTCCATCCTACCTATCGTTTATGGATGTTTGTACAGGACATGATTCATGTATTGAAGATATGTAACTCATTGCAATCATGACCTGACCATCGCATACATTCACAACTCATTCAATGTTCCTAGGCTTTTATACATTACAAATAATGTATATTTTCAGCTTTCATTATCTTATTATTAGAGTTCAAACTTTGAATTAGGGTGTGCGGTCCGACACGTGTGAAACCAAACAAACTTTGGTGACCGTTTAAACGATTTAATAATACATTATAGTATGCATGAGATGTTTCACAAATGAACAACCGTCTGGTGCGTTTACCATCGAGCTAAGTTAAGTCCAGTAAGAAGAAACAAAAATCGGTTTGTCTACAGCAAGAACGTATGAACAGGAAAGTTTATTGACAGATGAATCATAATAAATTATCATCTGCACGGTTACGGACTTTGTAACAGAAATTCTGTGCTTGAACAAACTAAAAATACCTCTGATTCAATTAGCATGTTCTTTGATAAAAACAATTACTCGAACAAGAATAGATTATTGCATTTAATGATTGAAAGTGAACCTGCGAAGTCAGTCCGGTTCAAAACTAATAAACATCATTATTCTAAGTTAGCCGGTTTTGAAATAATGAAACAGAAAGAATGAAACTGCGCTATTCCTAAATTTGAAATAGTATAATGTAATTGTGGGAATCGGTCATCTTTGCCACCGAGACAAGTTTGCCACTCTAAATCGAGACAAGTTTGCCACTTTTTTGGGGGGGTTTTCAGTGGCAAACTTGTCTCACTCAAAAAGTGGCAAACTTGTCTCGGTATTTCTCGAGGCATGTTTGCCACTGAAAATTCAGGAAATGAGTGGCAAACCTGTCTCAGGATAAAAGTGGCAAACATGTCTCACATCGTGAACCAAATTTCATGAGACAAGTTTGCCGTTCTGACTACCGTAATCCAAGAGAGTACTTGTCAGTGAGTCATAATTATCATCCGATGAGATGACATGGAATATGTACGTTGACAACAGCGCCTCATTTAAAGCTCAAATTGATAATCACAAAAATTGAAAACTTTAATAATTCTGACATTTTACAATAAAAATAAAGTAGATAGATTAATTCGAACATGAGGAACGCGATTTACTTACTTAATCTTACATACCGTGAGTAATTTAATCAATTTTTTCACCAGAGTGAGTGAGTGAGTGAGTGAGTAAGTGAGTGAGTGAGTTAGTGAGTTAGCGTATGAGTGAGTGAGTGAGTGAGTGAGTGAGTGAGTGAGTGAGTGAGTGAGTGAGTGAGTGAGTGAGTGAGTGACTGAGTGACTGAGTGACTGAGTGAGTGAGTGAGCAAGTGAGTGTGTGAGTGACTGATAAGTGAGTAAGTGAGTGAGTCATTGAGTGAGTCATTGAGTGAGTGAATAAGTGAGTGAGTGACAGGGTGAGTGACTGGGTGAGTGAATGATTGAGTGACTGAGTGGGTGAGTAGTGACAGTGAGCGAGTGAGTGAGTGAGAGAATGACGGAGTGAATTTCAAGAAGGCGGGTGAGTGAGTGTAAGAATTATAAACCATAATCACTCAGTAAGAGAGTATAAGAGTCATGGTACGGGAGAATAAGTGAGAAAATCGCGTTCCTAAATGAATCGCGTTCCTGAATTTTTCAGTTATTGTGATTATCAATTTGAGCGTCAAATGAGGTGCTGTTGTCAACGTACATATTCCATGTCATCTCATCGGATGATAATTATGACTCACTGACAAAGAGATGCCGCCTTGGATTACGGTAGTCAGAGTGGCACACTTGTCTCA
Source organism: Daptonema setosum (assembly GCA_964036265.1). Lineage (NCBI taxonomy): Eukaryota > Metazoa > Nematoda > Chromadorea > Monhysterida > Xyalidae > Daptonema > Daptonema setosum. Next base: position 201,200 of record OZ038442.1, read on the forward strand.
TGGAATTTGGTTCGCGATGTGGGACATGTTTGCCACTTTTATCCTGAGACAGGTTTGCCACTCTTTCCTGAATTTTGAGTGGCAAACATGTCTCGTGAAATACCGAGACAAGTTTGCCACTTTTTGGGTGAGACAAGTTTGCCACTGAAAACCCCCAAAAAAAGTGGCAAACTTGTCTCGATTTAGAGTGGCAAACTTGTCTCGGTGGCAAAGATGACACACAGTCGTTATTGTGTACCTCTGTATAGTTGCATTTGCTTTGTGTGATTGCGGTCACATCACAATTGATTTATAGTGATTTGTTGCGTCCGTAACAAACGTGGCAGAGTAACGCTTAAATGTTATGTTGCATCCGGTTACGCATAACAATTATGAAATGCAACAATACAAACAGTGAACAGAAGATGTATTGTATGTATGTATGTATTTCATTCGGTCAAAAACAGACACTGGTTTCAAGCAAGTATCAAAAGATTGATAACAAGGGAGCAAAAAACCAAAGAAATCTGAAATAGAACGTGATAGTTAAGATAAAGCTTCAATAATAATAAAATTTCACAAATCCAAAATTTTTACAATATGTGATGATTCTGGAATGGCACGTACAGAAAGCTGTTTCAGAAAGTTGGTAATAAATTCAGTTTTAGATATGGCAGTTTTGAAAGCACGTTTACTTAACTATTTTTTGGCACGGGAAACTGTTACGTTTATGTGATAAGAGAAATTTAGGTTGTTATCGAGAAAAACGCCAAGATATTTTACAACATCAGAGACAGCAATTACATGTTCAGCTAGGTTTAATTGTGGGATTTCAGCAGGATTTGAGCCAATGCGTCTGAATATTTGGAATTGGGTTTTAATTGGATTGATTTGTAGGTAATTTGTATTGGTAATGTGAGAAGCAATGGCATCAATGTCCTTCTGAATGTGATCAGCTTTAGAGAGAGAGTTAAGACCGTGCATATACACCAAATCATCAGCATACATGATTATTTTTGATCCTGGACTGAGTTGAAGGGAAGCTAGGCTGTTAATATATGCAATAAATAGAGTGGGGCCAAGAATTGATCCTTGAGGTACAGATGCCGTAATTGAATGTGGGTCAGATAGTACACCATTACATCTTACAGTAATCATTCGATCTGATAAATATGGGAGAATAAGAAGATTATTAGGTATATCGAATTCATCACTAAGTATATTGAGTAAATGATTATGGTTTACGTTATCAAAAGCACGTGAAACATCAACATAAATAGCGGTTACATAAGGGAATTTATCGAGAGTTGAGTTAATGAAATTAGTCAGACAGAATAATGCATCGGTGGTACACGAGTGATCTCGAAACCCGAATTGGTTTGATGACAATTTAGCTGCGATGAAAGGTTTGATGAGATGTAATAAATGGGATTCAGTGACTTTACTGGCAATTGGTAATAAGCTGATAGGACGAAAATGTTTTGGATTGGATGGGTTGTTTATCTTAGGCAATGGGCATACAATAGCAGTTTTAATTTCAGATGGGAATATACAGTCGCGGATGGATCTATTAATCAGAGTAGCCAATGCAGGAGCTATATGAAGAACACCCTTTTGGAGTAGAATTACGGGAATGGAATCGATGCCTTCACTTTTACGAACCGACATCTTTGATATATAGGTAGTGACAAAATCGACATTGACAAAATGTTCAACTGGGACGTCTCCAACTTGATGGTCTGCGAACGTGACTTGGCTGCTGCTGCTACACGAGTCTTGGAAGTGGACGGCCAACAGATTGGCGAGAGCACCGTCGTCGTCGACCACGACCAAAGACGAATCGAGTAGTGGCGGCACGGCAGTGGCGTTCGGCTTGACCAGCTTGTTGAAGGTGCCCCAGAACGAGGAGGAACTACAATTAACAAATGTTTCAGTATAGAATACACATTTATCGAAACGAAGACGTTTTTGACATTTGGAACGGAGTTTACGATATTTGTGATAATCAGTGAGACAAGTGGTACGTTTCCAGGTTTTAAAAGCTCTATCTTTACGGATAATAAGTTTTTTGAGCTCAGGACTAATCCATTGTTTCCATGAACGAGAAGATGAGGAACCAGAATGTTTAGGAATACATAAATTTGCACAACTAATGACAGCATCTCGAAGTCGGGTCCAGGCAGAGTCGATGCACTCAGCGTCGCAGACCATGTTGACCAGGTTCGTGGCACAGAGGAGAGTAGTGAAACGCGGCCAGTCAGCCCGAGAAAAGCACCAGCGAGGGCGGACGGGAGGGCGAGACGTGGTGAAGCCAGGTACGACGAGACGCACAGAGACAAGCGCATGATGACGTTCCACCGGATCGAGAAGTTGAACAGAAGATGCTGACAAATGGCCATCATGCACGCTTTTCTTGCCCGTCTTTTGATATACTGTATGTACGGTTTGTATAAGTGATGACGGCTATTCTTACGACAATTGGACTTTTTTCTTGTAAATAGGTCGCGCGCACGGATTTTATTTTGATGCGAATTCCATTTTTTGAACTTCTCAAAAGTTTTTCTGGTCGGTGACCTCGGTTCACATTAATTTAGAGACTTTTTGGAAAGTTTTATTTCAGATTCGAGTTCTCCATCAAATTTGGAGCCTGCATGACTTTTTCGAGCATAAGTCAACCGATTTGCAACTTTTTATTTTCATCAAGAAACGGCAAGAAGAAAACGAAAACCGTTGAAACCGTGAAGTACGAAGATGAAAAAATTTATGCAGGCCCCAAATTTGATGGAGAATCCGAATATGACATACAATTGTCAAAAATGTCACAAAATTAATGTGAACAGAAGTCACCAACCCAAAAAACTTTTGAGAAAGTGAAAAAATTGAAATCGCGCCAAAATAAAATCCGTACCTTTTTACAAGAAAAAAAGTTCAACTCTCGTAAGAATAGCCGTCATCACGTATACTTGTGGTCTACATACATAGCGTATGTACGGCCATCCTTGTGTCCTCCAGAGCCCAGTTTCTAAGAATTACCGAATGGTAAAGGTAAAAGTAAACTGACAAATTTTGATATCAAGCGTTATGTGAGTATCAGAAATGTTCCGGAAATTGAAAAATAAGATTTCGAGTCCACCAAAATATTTTTTGAGTTACCTTTTACCCGGTCTGCCATCCAAAACTTTTTCCTGCTTTTGGGGACGGTAAAGTTTTGTATGGAAGCCGGGTAAAAGGTGATTATAAATATTTTGATAGATTCGAAAACTTATTTTTCAATTTCCGGAACATTTCTGTTACTCATAAAGCTTGATTCTAAAATTTTTCAATTTACCTTTACTTTTACCATTCGGTAATTCTTAGGAACTGGTATACCTGCATATTTGGAAACTGTACCGGTTTTCTGTCAGATTCCCAAAATCGACGATTTTTTTGGATTCACGAAGAGACTAAGCTATACTATCTCCTTTACTAACGTACAGTCTGTGTTCGGAACTAAGCCGAAGCCGTACAAACAATCAAATGGTTATTAGCTGTCGTTGGGTCACACGGATTCTGACAAAAAACAGGTACAGTTTCCAAATATCCGTCCTGGCAACAAAAACGTGAAAACCGAACATTTGTATGCCATCGTCGAGTGTACCCAGGTTTGAAAAAGTTAGCATTTGATAGAACCACGGTAAGGTTAATTAGAAGGTCAACTTTACGTACATATTTATGTATGTGTGGCATATTGCAGCTGCATTTGTGACCGACAAGGCAGTCATTACATCTGAACGCCATCCAAACCCTGAACATATGAGTGATCGCTGTCCAACACTACTTAATCATAACAACCACACCATTGTTTCCAACCCTACCCAACTATAATGAGCAAAACTTACATATATGTATAAAAAAGGGGTGAAACAAATCACACAAAGAAGAGTATGGAGCTTGCATTTCGGCTGAACTTAAAGTAAATAATTGCAAGTCCTGGCAGTAGACATCAGGCAACTTTAGGGGGCTACTCCCTAAAGTTCTCTTACGGGTCGGGTCTAAGTTTAGTTTACTAACTGCACTATTCTGAGAATCCAAAATTGCCAAACCTATAATTTGCGAGTTTTTTTAGAACGAAAGTGTTTTGGAGAATTGCAATTCTCAAATTGTTTATATTTTCGACCCTTTACTTATATTTTTCAAACGGATCCCACCTCTGCGCTCCGCGCGTTGCTAACGCGCTTGTCCTCCTATCCCTCGGACAAGCCAGCCTCACGATAGGTTATCGGGGTTAACGAACAGTAAAACTTCGAAGGGAATAGTAAAACTTCGAAAAAACTCGTCTGCGGCCAGTAATTTACCAATATTTTACAAAAGGTTTTGAACCCATAACCTCTCACATGCGTGGTCAACACCTTAACCACCAGGCCATACCTGCTTTGGTTGATAAGTGATAAACGCTGGTGTCAACAACATATGACGGTAGAAGCATGCGTCGGTTGCATTCACTGCACGTGTAGAATTTTGGATTCTCAGAATAGTGCAGTTAGAAATCTTGCGGTCGGGTCATGTTTGTATGTTTGATGTTGAAAACATTCTAATCAAACACGCTAGTTCCATCTACATACACATATTATATGTAGGTAGATGGAACGGTTTTTACCCATTGAAACTTGAGTTTCAGGTTTTTGCCCAATTGTACGCGTCCTCGCGCGCTTTTATTACACTCAATAAATTAATTATGCCTCAAGCCAATAATCCTGATTGCCATGAATGCAAGGGTTGTGCGCAACTCTCCAACGCCGTGGCTGAGTGCTTTAAATGCCATAATTGGCTTTGCGCATCATGCCTGCATTTTGGAGAATCCGCCGTCACTAAAACGGGGCATTTCGTCAAACCATTCGCTGCTTTCCTGCAACTGGCCTCTGTTCTCATCTGCTGTCAAGTTTGTCGATCGGATGCTGATGGCTCGACTTCGTTCACTTGTACTACGCCGCTGAATGGGGGTGGCGCGGCGTGTTTGGATCCTGGAAAGACCACCCCAGATGCGGCCTTAATCGGTTTGTTGGATTCTGAGAAATTGGATTTCATTATTCAATCTGTTAAACGCATCGAGAAACATGTCAACAAATCTTTTGCCTCGGTCGTTGCTTCCTCGCCTTCAGGCTCTCGTGTGCCCTTCTCTGCGGTGGTCGATCAGCCCGACGCGGTGAGCAAACTCGGCGCGAATCACAAACGAAACGACAGTCTACAGATGAACACCACGGTCCGTTCCCTCAAAGAATCGTCCAATCGTGAAGCGAAGCTGCTATCCGTTCCCTCATTCGGACTGCCATTCAACACCCAGGCATCCAACACTGAGTTACTCATTCAGTGTCGTAAGTACTTTCCCTCTTTCTCGAATTCGATCACTGAGGTTAAAAAGTTCGGCCCTGACTCTGCTAACAATTATCTCAGGCTTAAACTGTTCTTTGACGTTCTTGAGAACAAGAAGACATTCATGTCTACCTTCCACTCACTTTTAACCGAAAAAAATGTTGATACTCGTAACATTTACTGTCGTCATGATTTCACTGCTGATCAATTGCAGCAACAACATCACGCCAGGTCGTTGGTGACTGCTCTCCGTAGCCGTAAACCGTTGGGTGGTAACCGTGACTACGTTGTGCGATATTCGGACGATACTGAGCGATTCAGGGTGGTGTCGATCGAGCGTGGCGCCAACGGACGCCCTGTTAAGGGTACCTACCGCACTGTGTTCGATGACTCCTCGCTGATCGATCTGGATGGTCAGATTAGTACCCCGGGTCAGGTTCACACTAAAGAGGCCACCACACCCTCCGAGTGACTTTATAAGGGCGATAAACTTACTGTTTGGCTCTTCAATTCTAGATCCATAAAAAATAAATCTAATAAGTTCAGTGTTTATTTAAGCCAAAACAGTAATGATATTGTGCTTGTTACCGAAACATGGCTAAACAGTAATATTCCTAACTTCCGTTTATGTCAAACATCTAGTCACTCAATTATTCGTACTGATCGTAAACACTCTGGCGGTGGTGGTGTACTCGCAGCGGTTCCTACTACTATGGAGTCAGAAAAAATTGCAAGGCTATCCAAAACTACTGAATTCTTTGACACTCTAGTGATCAAAACAACACAAAATAAAATTAGCCATCATCTTGCAATAATTTACCGACCTCCTTCCGTAATCATTGTTGATGAATTTATTTGTTTACTCAATCAAATTCTGTTACTACCGAATCTGGTCATTAGTGGCGACTTTAATATACCTCTATTTTGGCCAAACTTCCCTGTTTTAGTCACACCTCCTTGCTATCAAAACTTTGTTGACTCTATGACCAATTCTGGATTATTACAATTTGTAAATTCTCCAACCAGAGGTAGAAATTATCTTGACCTTGTATTTGCTCTCCCACTTGATATCACTAATTGTCATGTCCAAAACGAATATTTTGGTGAGAATTCTTCATTCACTGACCATCGAACAATTAAATTCTCAATTAATGCACCTAAGCCTATGAACAAATATGATCAATCAGTTCCGTCTTACAAAAATTTCCGTAAAATTGATCACCTCAGTTCTATGAATTATTTAAATTCCATAAATTGGCATACTGAATTTTATAATTGTGTCACTGCCAATGACTTTTATTCTAAAAGAATATTTCACCTGGATCATATTGTTGATAATTTTGTTCCAATTACTAAGCCAAAATTTGGTTTTGATTTTGGTTTTAGCAAAAAGTGTATTAACTTATACCACTGTGCCGAAAGACTTCGCAGGAAACTACATAATAATCCGAACTCACTTGATCTTAAAATCAGCCATTATTTAGCTGAGAAGGCTTTCATAACTCGCAAAAAGGCTGATGACACCTTTTATGATAATAAACAGCTTCAAAATCAAGACTCTCGTACCTTCTGGAAATTTATTAAACAAAGATTACCAAATATGACATCTTCCAGACCTTCAGTTAACACCAATGGTTTACCAATCAATGATGATACTTCTGCGGCTAGAGCCTTCTCAGAATTCTTTTCGTCCACTTTCAATCATATGGACTATACTGATACTGATGTCTTAATTTGTAGCTCATTTGATCTTCACCCAATTGATATTGTGGAGCCCATACCTTTATTCACACCCGATCATGTTTTAAAATATATTAACATGCTTCCAAATAAACTGACTTCTGTAACTAATGATTTCTCACCATTTTTACTTAAAAAATTATCTACTGGTTTGTTGGTGCCTCTCTCGAAATTGTTCAATATAATTATTTGTAATCACATTATTCCTGATGCTTGGCGACTCAGCACCATTACTCCAATACCAAAATCACCTTCACCTGATACAATCACTCAGTTTAGACCTTTTTCAATAACGTGTGCTGACGGCAAGCTCTTTGAGTATTTTATCAAAGATTTATTACTCGAACACTTCAATGTAAATAATCTCATTTCCCCTCACCAATTTGGTTTCTTAACAGGAAGATCTACTTGTGGGAACCTTCTATCGTATTTACACAATATTCTTACCTATCTTGATTTGCGCATACCTGTTGATGTTATATATCTTGATTTTGCCAAAGCCTTCGACAAGGTTTCCCACAAGTTACTCATAGCTAAACTCGTAAAATACAATGTTAACCCTCAACTTGTTAATATTATCCAAAACTGGTTAACCAATAGATCACAGGCCGTTCGCTTTAACAATTCCACATCTGATCATATGCCGGTTCTCAGTGGTGTTCCCCAAGGAACAGTACTTGGGCCAATACTTTTTGTTATTTTCACCTTTGATTTAATTAAAATCATTAAATGTCCATTCTTTTATGCAGATGATTCCAAAATTCTACAACCTATTCACTCACTTGATGATTTCCATCAACTTCAGTCCGATATTAATAATATACTTCGTTGGTGCAACCACAACGGCATGTTCCTTAATAACTCCAAATCCCTCATTTTGCATTTTGGAACTAATAATCCTGAACATGTATATGAAGTGGATGGACAACCGATAAATGCAGTTGATCAAGTTAGAGATCTAGGCATAATAGTTGACTCAAAGCTTTCATTCAAACAACATATCACTAATCTCTGTCACAAAGCCAACCAAAAAGTAGCTATTCTACGAAACACCTTTTATGCCAAAGATACAGCCTTTCATTTACAACTTTATAAATGTTTCATTCTGCCACTCATTGATTACTGTTCGCCTGTTATTATATATAGTACCAAAAAGCAGCTCAACGATCTTGAAACTATTCAAAGGAAATTCACTCTATACACTCTCAATCTTTTTGATATTCCCTATAATGATAGACTAAAATCTATTAATTTGCCTACTATTGAAACAAGATTGCTGACTAATGATTTGGTTACAACTCGCGACTATTTCTCCGGTTCGTTATACTTGAATTTTTATCCATTTACTCATTCTGCTGATTATACTCGTAGCGCCCTTTTTAAACCTCGATGCCAAACATCTACATTTGCTAATTTTTGGTCTAATAGAATTATCAACGTTTACGAAAAGGTTCCTAAAGACACCCTCAAAACCCGTAAATCTATAATTAATTACATAAAACAGCATGAGTTGAAATTCTCTTGATCGATTTTCCACTTTGAATTATTTTTTTTGTTCACACCTATTACACTATTTTACATTCCATTCGTCCCTACATTTATTCTACTATTAATACCATCTCCATTTAACACACACTTATACTCGAATGTGCCGAATAAAATAAAAAAAAAATAAAAAAAATAGGTGCATATACATATATGTGGTTGATCTCAAAGTTTATAGAAAAATGTCCTGACAGAAAAATAAAGTAATACTTTCCGTTCTGTGTGTATTCCCGTATGTATGTTAATTATGCACATAATGGAAGTTACAAACTTGTATTGAATAATTGAGTCTGAGAATGAGCGAATTTTAAGCGAACGAATGCGAGGGTGTTATCTGGCCAACACATTTTTGTACATCTAAAAATGTACTGATGTACATACAGTATGTACTACGTATACATATGTACATCTGTACATACAATACATATGTACATGTATGGACCGTATCGTTTATATGGGTCCGTCTTGCCTCACACCTTCACTCCCAACAAAATACATCAATCACTTTTAATCTTTCCTCACTGCGCGTGAAATCACGTTTCACAGACGGCAGCGCAAACCATGGATAAAATGAAAGACATGAGCGACTGGGTGAACCAATATTGAAACATTGATAGAGATGAGTGACTGTGCGAAAATATTGAAACAACGATAGAGGTGAGCGACTGGATGAACCAATATTGAAAGATTAATAGAGATGAGCGACTGTGTGAAAATATTGAAACATTGATAGAGATGGCGACTGGGTGAACCAATATTGAAACATTGGTAGAGATGAGCGACTGGGTGAACCAATATTGAAAGATTAATAGAGATGAGCGACTGTGTGAAAATATTGAAACATTGATAGAGATGGCGACTGGGTGAACCAATATTGAAACATTGATAGAGATGAGCGACTGGGTGAACCAATATTGAAACATTGGTAGAGATGAGCGACTGGGTGAACCAATATTGAAACATTGATAGAGATGAGCGACTGGGCGAACCAATATTGAAACATTGATAGAGATGAGCGACTGGGTGAACCAATATTGAAACATTGATAGAGGTGAGTGACTGGATGAACCAATTTTTAAACATTGATAGTGATGAGCGACTGGATGAACCAATACTGAAACATTGATAGAGGTGAGCGACTGGATGAACCAATTTTGAAAAATTGATAGAGATGAGCGACTGGGTGAACCAATATTGAAACATTGGTAGAGATGAGCGACTGGGTGAACCAATATTGAAACATTGATAGAGATGAGCGACTGGGTGAACCAATATTGAAACATTGGTAGAGATGAGCGACTATTCACCCGGTTGCTAAGCCTACGCCTAAGCCTAAGCCTAACGAGGAACTGAGTGATCCAATAGCAACACGTACAGTCCCTGCTCTAATAAACGGCACACCAAGCTTGGTCCAAGGTTGGCCCAAGGAAATTTCCTTGGTGCGTGTTATAACATAGAGAAATGCTCGCCAAGGAACACCAAGGTTGGCCCAAGGGTGGGCCAAGATCTCACCAAGGATCACCAAGAGAAACCATGACGCCACCAAGGAGTTTGAAACATTATGCTCATATTTCTTCATAGTATTTGGGCGAAACTAAATTTAGAAATACACAATTCGGAGCTGAGTTGTTGAAATTTAGGGACATAAATTGTTTTCTAATTGTTATTCACGAATATCGGTGCTGGAGTCGATTTAAAGGGGTTTTAAGGTCGAACGGGAAATAAGGGTTTTTATATTGGAATCCAACTGTCTATTTTCGGTTTCATTTATGGTGATTCTATGAACTGATAATCCGACGGATAATTATCCAACTAAAAGATTAACGTTTTTATCCACGCACACTCAAACTAACCACTCATAAAAAGATGGAAATTCCGAAAACAGAGTGTTAATGAAAGCCAATATGTGAACCACCTTGTAGTATTGGTGTGATTTTCTTGCTATTAATTGCTTATCTTCAAGGTGTAAAATAATTATAAAAAACATGGTTGGGAGTGGTGTGTGTTTTCGTTTGCATGGGGAATAGTAGGGTGGCGTGGGTAGGTAGTTGGGCGAGTTTAGAAATGTTCAATTCTGTTATTTTTGTGTTTGAGCTCGTCTAAACCTCATGTTGCCTTTGGTGATGTTGTAAAATTACATTTTATAGCTTGAAAACTATGTATGTAGCCGCGATGGTTTGAAGTCGAACTGTATTTGACTCTATCATATCAAAAATCTGATAATTTTTCTTAAATGCGGACCTGAAACATTAGCCTTTTGTTCACGACCATGAAATAATTCATGGGAAAGCTTTGACCAACCATGGTTTCTCATGGGCGAAGCATGGCCCATCTTGGCCAATCCTTGGTCAGTGCTTGGTGTAATTTCACTATGCTTATACACGCGATGCACCAAGGAATCACCATGAACTGACCAAGAAAACACCAAGCACATGCCAACATGGCCCATGCTTGGTCCAACCTTGGACCAAGGTACAGTGCCGTTTATTAGGGCAGGGACTGTAGCTCTTGACAAAAATCATGTAGTTGGGTTATAATGCAGTGTATTAATACGCTCATCAATAATTGTAGTATATGTTTTTATATATGTACGCAATAAAGTACTTGTACATATTTATATGCAACATCTGGTGCCATCAATGATCAAGTGCTTATAATTTCGAGACGTAGAATACTTTAGTCTTTGATGTGCCAACCGCTGAATGACCGATACAACGCAATTACATGGCTACTATAGTTGTACAGGGTGTTCCATTAAAAATTGAACATTTTGATTAGCCTTAGTACCCGCAATTTTGATTAGATTTTTAAAGTTTAGAGTCAAATTTCAGAAGATTCTCGGCCTTTCTGTTTTTTTACTAAATCGAAGGAACGAATCGGTAATAATGACGGATTCCCTAATATTATGGGGTTTCATCATTTTTCAAATAATCGGTGGTGGTTTCAATGTGCAGTATGACCACTGTAGCCGCGAGTTAAACCATTATTCATACTGTATAAGTGCATCAAGACAAATGTTGCTAGTCGTCATATTATCATAGAAAACGGGGAAACCGAATTTGCGCCTAACATACATACATAACTGTTGCGAGGTTCGACTTTGAATAGCAACCCCGAACTGTGTGATACAGTACACCAAAAAGATGTGTCGATTGTCGCAGAATTATGCGAGGAGCACGTTTTTGCCAATTATTCCCCCCAAAACAGTTCTATAAAGTTGAATCTTTCAAATCATAATCTGATCAC
>OZ038442.1:218058-275558 GCA_964036265.1 Daptonema setosum
TATCGAAGACTACACCCCAGTTCACTTCATGACCACCGGGCCGTTTTTCGGCTAAGGAGCACAGTAATCGCCGCACTGTGCTCCTTATTACTGATCGACGGCGACGTAAATCCCAAAATCCCAACCCCGGCCCATGGCCATGCACAAAGTGCAGCAAAAACTGCGACTGGCGAACATTCTCTTACCCATGTGGGAAGTGCACGCACTACACCCACGTCAAATGCGATAACACCTTACCGAAAAAGCCTACCAATCGCCAACTCACGAGTCGATTATGCCCAAGATGCGTAGCGACAGCGACACCAGCTCGTCCTATCGACCATCCTCTCAGATTCATTCAACATCAACAGCATCCAGAACAAAACCACCGAGTTGTCAAACATCCTAAACGACAACAAAATCGACATCGCAGCTGTTCAAGAAACGAAGCTGAATCCAAATATCCCTCTTAACATCCAGGGATACCACACACATCGAGAAGATCGAAACAGCAACGGAGGTGGCCTAGTCGTGAACGTGAAGATATCACCGTCACACGCACAAAAACCACAGCACATCACGGCGTCGAATATCTATCAATGAGTATCAGCCTGAACAATAACAACAGCATGTATGCACCGCAAAACTCCCCACAACACACTAAGTCAAATAGTGGGAGGAGGCTCAACCATCATACTGGGCGACGCTAATGCTCACCATAGTCTAATGGACAACAACATATTTACCAGAAGATGCAAGAGGCCAAGACCTGGCCAACACAATTTATGATCTAAAACTGGTCGTCCTCAACGACGGTCAGCCAAAACGCACATCGCCAATCATCAACAACAACAACTCAGCGCCTGATGTCACCATAACAACCCCCGATTTTGCACTCAGTACGGAATGGGCCGTCCTAAGTCACAGACTTAGCGATCACTTGCCTATTCTAACTGTACTAAACACTGTGCTCACCCCCAGGCTCCAAGCAGGTCAAAATCAACAGCCTGAACTGGAAGAAGGCAAACTGGCAACTCTTCACCCAAGAAGTAGAAACCGAATCTGCCGGCTCTCACACACCGATCGACGCCATAAACGGTTACTCGCGCTTCAAGGAGATCATCAACATGGCGTCCCGTCACGACATACCTACAGGCCGGTACCATCAGTCCACCCCAAAGTATCAGCAGAAGTTCGCGCACTGATTAGCAAAAGAGACAATAAACTCCTAAACCAGGCCGAAGTGTCCGAACTCAATGTCCAGATTCGTGAGATGATTGCTGCCAGCAACAGGAAAAAAACCCTAGAATTCGTCGAAAGCAACGGCAAACCAATGACTTCTCAACTATGGATGTTCATTGGAAAACTGTCCAACAACAACAACGCTACAGCAAACACATCTATTACATTCGGCAACTCGGTGGGGCCCAAAAGTGACAGCATAGCCTAACGCTTCGATCTGCAGTTCATCAACGTCTACAAAACAACAAGATCGAAGGTTTCAAGAACGATAAAACGCAAAATCATCCGCCTGTTCAAAGAAAAAAACCAGCAAATACCTCACCATCATAACTACACGTATGGTTAGCGCGGCAATAACAGCTGCAAGCGCTAGTAAATGCCTAGAACCTGATGGTATCGCTAACCTACACCTGAAGCACCTGGGCCCCATTGCCAAACAGTTCATCACGGACATCTACAATGCGTCCATCAACACCGGCTGCATACCATCCGCATGGAAGTTTGGCAAAATAATACCAGCTTCAAAACCAGGCAAACCAGCAGACAACTCAATAAGCTACCGACCTATCAACATTACCTGCACAACCGCGAAGCTCCTTGAGCGCGTCATCATCAGAGATGCAATACAGTTGTCAGATAGCCCACATGGCTTCCGTCCACGCCACTCAACCACAACGGCCCTTGCAAGAGTCATCGGTATAGCGGCGGACGGCATCAATAAGAAGAAATTGGAGCGTAAGGTCATCACTGCGTTGGATCTCGAATCCGCGTTCGACACAATGTCAACAGAAAATCTAAGGGGAAAGATACTACAAAGTGACATCCCAAACAACCTGAAGCACTGGCTCTTCAACTACATCAGTAAGCGAACACTCTAGAAAGGCTGCACGTCAAAACCAGCAACTGCTAAATCGGGTGTCCCTCAGGGAGGCAATTTTACAAACACCACAGATTTTTCGAAAATTTACATTTTTTATCAAAAATCTGGGAAACGAACCCGAGCCGCTCGCATGCTAGGCAAGCGCTATTGCGCTGTGCTACTGAGCCGATGCTACTAAGCTGCATAAACTCGACTATAACTGGCTCGCTACGCTCGCATGCTCTCCACAACATAGTGCCTATGCTACAACACGTGCAGGAACAAATATTTAAATCTCCCCTGCGGGGCCTAACGCGCTTGTCCTCGCTACGCTCGGACAAGCCAGCCTTACGTTAGGTTATCGGGCGCTCGCAGACAGTAAAACTTTACATGGAATAGTAATGTTGCTCGAGAAAATTCGAATTCGAAAAATCTGTGGGGTTTGTAATCATGCCTCAGGGAGCGGTACTATCACCACTACTATTCGCGTGGTGCCTCTCTGACATGCCGAACCCCCCGCCTGACGTCGAGGTGGTGGCCTACGCCGATGACATCACAGTAGTCGCCAGTGCACGGGACATCAACACGGCTGTTTCCAATACCAACAGTTACCTGCAACAACTGAACGTTTTCTTCAATCAACACCAACTCTATCCGTCACCAAAAAAGTGGAGCACCTTTATATGCTCAACTTACAACAAAGACTACAACAAAACACTTTATGTGGTCATAGGAGGTGAGACAATTCCAACAACACCAACACTCCGTCTCCTGGGTGTGACATTAGATCACAGTCTCACATTCAAAACCCATGTTCAGCAAACCTCAGGTCAAGCCGGGAAGCGCAACAACATCACACGCGCACTGACATCTCGCCAAGCCGGTCTACAGAAAGAAGAACTCTTTCGGGTTTACAAAGCCATCACTCGATCGGTGATTGAATATGCTGCCCCAGCCTGAACCCCCACCCTCAGCGAAACCAGCTGGAAGACCCTACAAGTCCAACAAAACGAGGGACTAAGAATGCTACTGGCTGCCTGAAAATAACTGCAATTGGCTATCTGCATCAGGAAACAAGAGTGCAACCAGTCAAACAACACTGCACCCTCAAAACAGCGCAGTTCGGGGCCAAAGCAACTGAAAGTCATTATCCAAACAACATCGACTGCAAAAGAACAAACTACAGAAACATCAAGCACACTAACGTGAGCACACGACTAAGCTGCTTCCAAGCATCGATATCGATGAAGAACAACCAGCCACCATCCAATCCAAACAGCTGCACACCAACATCGTCAAGACAAAAATCAGCCAGTACCATCCTAACAAGCTGATCAACAAACCGCCACCTAAACCTCCCGACAAAGTCGACATACTCGAGAGGGGCCTTAGCAGAGCTGCAGATGCAGATAGCCCAGATGCAAGAAGACAGAAGAGACAACGATACACGCACTGGAATGCCGAGGCATCGACCCCATACTCTTGTGGGAGGCGCCCGCCGACGTAATCGCAAAATGGTGAAACGACAACAAGGGGTGAAGTCTTCGCCTACTACAACAACAACAACATTTGTTACGAGCATATCCACACGCATATTATCTCCATAATATGCATACACTTTTCGTCAGTTTTTTGACCCACAAACTAAGTTAAGGGCCTGAACTAAGTTGTTCTTGTAATTTAATAAAAACGCTGTTAAGTTGGTCCCAGAAAAAAACTCGTGAATTTTTTTCAGTATTAGTTTTGACCCAAATTTAAAGTGACTCTGGAAAGCATCACGTCTTTTAGGGCACAAATTGATAGTCTTGAAGACAGCATAGAAACATCTGAATCATTCAATAATGTCATACAGAGCGACCAACCAGTGTCCAGCAGGACGAAACGCGTCCACCAATTTTTGTAATATGTTTCGGGCCGGTGAGTTTTCCGTGTATCCGACCTCACAATTGACACGCATTCCGTAAATGGGGTATTTTTTGTGTCGAATCACCACTAGAAAAAACAATCCGACTTAGCGCAATAAAACTTATGATTAGGTTGTACCACAAAACTTAGGATATCACAACAGAACCTTCACAAAAAATCAAGCCTGAACGTCAGCTAACCGGGGATTTCGTTGTCCACTGTCGAGATGATCGTCGTGAACTTGTGATTAGTAAATGACTGGTTCAATACAGTCATTTGTGGTTGCCTACAATTAGGAATTTTTTGATAATGGCACTGCACACGTAAGAAGCGCGCGCCCAAAGTTGATACCCTCAGTACTGAGATTGGTTATTGGGTGGGGTCAGGTGTCGAATCGGGTGCCAAACATGGAAATACGTATATTCCGATCCTCACATGCCAACTGGACTATATGTATATGCCAATCATGGATTGACAACATGGATTAACACCAACCGACTGAATTGCCCGATTATCGGGTCGTTGTCGGCCGTGTTTCTGCATATATGCGTTTTTGCATCCAGTTCTTCATACCTCCCCGGCGAAGATGAATGATCGAAGATCTGAAACGGAGCAAAAAAATACACTTGACTAAAAACAACATATGTATAGCATTGATAGAATGAATATATTTTTTCTGAATAGATCCAAGAACAAAAAATCTGGCTTCTTTTAAAGCTTATTTGTTCATGTCAGTGGCATATGTTCCACGTATCGCACATGCGAAATTCCAAACCCCAAAAGTTTCTGTAGAATTTTTTCCAAACGCCAAATTTTTTTGTCACCGAAAATAAATTCCACATGAAGTTTTACTGTCCGTTAACCCCCGATTACCTATCGTGAGGCTGGCTTATCCGAGCGGTAGCGAGGATAAGCGCGTTAGGCCCGCGCAACGTTGGTATTTCAGTGGTTATCCACCTTAGTATGCGAAAATAAAATTTCGCGTTTGGGAAAAATCCTAGAAAAATTTCTGGGTTTTGGGAAGATGCATCGCACATCATGCTAATCTGTTCCGTTGATCATTCAAATTACCGTCAAAACTGGGTATACTAAAAATAATTTTACAGAAAATTCAACTATAATAAACGCGTAGATTGTAAGAACGTCCAGGTTATATAAAACAAACTGTTTTTATAGTGAAAACCATGTTTCCAATTTCAGTAGTCAAGTAATTTAAAATTAGTCATTTGGTTATTCTGATCATGAACATTAACCAGAAAACAAGAAAAAGGGCATTCCCTAATATTAAGAAAAGAAGACTCTTACACAAAAACATTTGCCCACTGCGAACTATTCTAAAAATTTAGAATTATCTAGAAAGCTAGATTCACTGACCTGTACCGCACGACATATAAACAAGAATGGCATGCCACTGCCTGCTGTGCGGAAAATTTGTTTTAATGGCGGCAAGATGGTGTTCTGTGCGTTCGAGTTAATGATGATCAAGCTGAAAAATGAATTTCCTACTCAAACAAGTTTTTTCTTAAGAGTATTAAGGGTGCATTCAAGTTAACTTCGACCGCTGTCGACCGCTAGGTGGGTCATGAAAATAGTAACGCTAAACTTTTCGAGTTTTTGGGCTCAATGGATCCGCTAAGGCCTATAGATCAAATCTGTAGGTAGCTCAAGTTTATGAATTTTCGGAAGATTGCGGTTTTGGTGACACAAAATGTACCATTGGTAGTCTAAATGTAGCCTACTTTGGGGTGATTTTTCAATGTGTGCTGGAATGTTTCAGAAGCTGATACTTTCACAAAAGAACCGCCGTGCATCAAGCTATCTCTGGTTGAAATTTTTTGGGGGTGCTCTTTCCTCTAAAGTGTCGAATTTTCAACGTACTTTTCAAATCCGTGCGATCTTTGCCACACGTAAACGACAACCACTTTTATTCACAATCTGTTTCTTCGACTAGCGAGTAGTTAAGTCATTCTTGAATTGGCTTGTCCAAATGAAAGCGTCTTATTGTTATTTTATAAAGAAATTAATGATAATGAAGAAACAAATAAATGAATGGAAATAAAAAATGAAAAAATTCTTTAAAACTCGTTAGCGCTAAAAATTTGACGGCAAACAAAGTATGTGTGTTGTAAAACTGTTCCCTATTCATCAGTATCAATTTTAAAACGAGAATGAAGGATAGAAAAGTACACGAATTAATTTGTTTTTAGTCAATAAAAGACAAACTTATAGGATGGGCTAGAAAACACGACGATTCTTTGATCTGACTTAGAGGTGACCGTGTTCAACGTTTTGGCTTGTCGTTTTCACCATATAAACAAACTTAGTTTTACTGCAATTTCTCATATGATTTGTGAATCTAAGCAGTGAAGTTATGCGAGTCCAACTAAAAAAACGTCAAATGCATTTTTTCAATGGACACGAAAATTTCTCCAATATTCTGTCATTTCCACTAAATAGTACAAAATCAGTCATGAAACACAAAATTTCTTATTATGAAGATCATAGTCAAAAACACGCTTGAAAATAGGTCTGAGAGTCTTAGGTTTTTCAGTTAGTTCGATCGAATTTTTTATTTTCAGTTTCGAGTAAGCCCACATTCAAACACATACTGTTCCTACATATTTATGCCTGAATGAAACGAAGCCACACATTAAACGAATCAAATAATGTACATTCAAGATTTAAACGTTTAATAAAATGATAAAGACGCAGCCATACCGATAGACAGAAATACAGACTGTTCATGTTTATGTTTGAGTTTGTATTTCTGTGTATGCCTGTTTGAACAGAGTATAACAGTTATTTTTGTCTGTTCAGCTGCCACTTTGTCTGTCAGACTTACTTTCTGCTTGACTGAATATTGTATGTAATGCAACCCTGTATGTCGCAAATTTCCAAAACCCAAAAATTTTCCTAGATTCTTTTTCACACACGAATTTTATGCCTGCATAATAAAGTGGTTGAACCGCTGAAATATCACCACTGCGCGGGCCTAACGCGCTTGTCCTCGCTCATGTTCAGACAAGCCAGCCTCAAGATAAGTAATCGGGGGTTAACGGGCAGTAAAAAATTATATAGAAAATAATTTTGGTGAGAGAAAGTTTATCGGATAAAAATCTAGGAAAAGTTTAGGGTTTTGGAATTTCGTCTCTTGGAATGTCTGTCTGATGGGTATCTGTAATGCAATACTATCTGCTGTATGTTTCTCTGACTGTCTGCCTGTCGGTCTGTTGCACTGACTGTCGCTCTGTAGGTTTTGCTGATTGTTGTTTGTACTGTGATTCTGCGCGTCTGTCTGTCTGACTGTCTGTCTGATGAGCGTCTGTATTGTATTTCTGTGTTTGTCGGTCTTTCAGTTTTTTATGTCTGTCTGACTGTTTTTCTCTCTCTCTCTGTCTGTTTGTCTGTTTATCTGTTTCTTTGTTTATCTGTCTGTTTGTCTCTATCAATCTGTATGCACATACGTGTCGTGTTGCCATGTTTCTGACTTCCATGTTTGAATTAAGAATTTTCGTTTTCCTGACGTTGATAAACTTCAAGAAATCTGAGTTTGTTTGTTGTTGATATATGGTGAAAACGACAAGCCAAGACGATGAACACGGTCACCTCTAAGTCAGATCAAAGAATCGTCGTTTTTTCTAGCCCACCCTATAAGTTTGTCTTTCATTGACTAAAAACAAATTAATTCGTGTACTTTTCTATCTTTCATTCTCGTTTTCACATTGATACTGATGAACAGGGAACAGTTTTACAACACAAATATTTTGTTTGCCGTCAAAGTTTTTTGCGCTAACGAGTTTTGAAGAATTTTGTTTTTATTTTTTGTTTTCATTTATTTTTTTTTTTTTTATTATCATTAATTTCTTTATAAAATAATAATGAGACGCTTTAACAATAAGACGCTTCAATTTGGACAAGCCAATTCAAGAATGACTGAACTACGCGCTAGTCGAAGAAACAGATTGTGAATAAAAGTGGTTGTCGTTTACGTGTGGCAAGGATCGCACGGATTTGAAAAGTATGTTGAAAATTCGACACTTTAGAAGAAAGAGCACCCCCAAAAAATTTTAACCGGAGATAGCTTGATGCACGGCGGTTCTTTTGTGAAAGTATCAGCTTCTGAAACATTCCAGCACACATTGAAAAATCACCCCAAAATAGGCTACTTTTCGACTACCAATGGTACATTTTGTGTCACCAAAACCGCAATCTTCCGAAAATTCATAAACTAGAGCTACAGATATGATCTATAGGCCTTAGCGGATCCATTGAGCCCAAAAACTCGAGAAGTTTAGCGTTACGGTTTTCATGACCCACTCAGCGGTCGAAGTTAACTTGAATGCACCCTTAAGAGGACTTATACTTCAGCGCAAGGTGCACAGAGTACGCTTACTCTGCACCGATTTCGGCGCACATGCGAAGCGCCATGTTTCTACAGGTGTGCGAGCACTCGGATAATTATACTTCTTAAATTAGTGCATAGGCGCACTCTCTGAATCATTCATGGAGACACAGACACATTAAAATATGAAATTTCGTTCAAAATAGACCGTTGGCAACTGCTGGGTTCTCCGGAAAACTGTTTTTGACGTTGAAAGGAGACCAAAAGCACGTTTCACCATTCTGTGAAATTCAGGTGCATTATGCTAAACTTAGCTCTTTCTTCATGAATAAGTGATATCTCAGTTGTTTAAGCAACCTTTCAAACATATTTTCCTGAATTCCGTTAAAAAAATCAACAGATTAGGAACTATACCGACCAAAATGTTTACTGGGTTTTGTAAATTCGCATAACTTGCGCTTCATGTTTAGAATTGCGTGTAAAAAGTGTTCCGTCTTCTGACGACAAAATTACTAAGAACAATAGATTTATGTCAATATAAATTTGTAGACGGAGAAAACAATCGGATTGAAAATAAAATTGTTTATAATTTATTTTAGGCTTAATAATGTAAATGTACAGGGTGTCTCATCCTTTTGTCCCGATGTTGACGGCTCCGCATTTGAGTTGTACAATACCAATATGGTTGAAATTTTTTTCTGGAATAGAGGAGGCTTTGGCAATTTGTTTGATAACTACCAGAAGTTTATTCGACGTCTGTAGGTAATTTTACAAGCCATCGAAAAAAACGTCATTTTTGGCCAATATTTTTTAATATTTTCAATTTATGGAGCAAGACACATAATAGAAAAGAATCAATCACAAGTCACCGTGAACAGAAAATCACAGGCAATAACCATATAAAAAGAAAATAACTCGACTTGTTAACTTCTCGACTTGGGTACTACCGAGGTCTCGGCATCGTTCCCATCGCTGAGGCACAGCTTTCAGGGCTGCATGGCGTGTGTCCACAGAAATAGCATCAATCTCTTCAGTGATAAAGAGACGTAACTTGCCGAAGTTCTCGGGATTCCTCGCTAATATGCGCTGCTTCAAGTCACCCGACAACCAAAAGTCCAGAAGGGTCAGATCTGGTGACCTGGCATGTCAATGGAGTGATCCTCTTCTGTTGACTGTCTTTCTCGTCAAGCTAATCTCGGGTGGTCACCAGATCTGGCCCCGATAGACTTCTGGTTGTGGGGTGGTTTAAAGGAGTGCGTGTACGCGAGAAGTCCAGAGATTTCGGGCCAATTACGTCTCTTTATCACGGAAGAGATTGGTGCCATTCCCGCGGACACATGTCTTGCAGTCGTGGAAGCTCTGCCTCGTCACTGGGAATGATCCCGAGATCTCGGTGGTATTCAACTCGAGAAGTGAACAAGTCGGTTATTTGCTTTTTTCTTTTCATGTGGTTATTACCTGTGATTTTCTGTTCACGGTGACTTGTGATTGATTCTTTTCTATTATGTGTCTTGCTCCATAAATTGAAAATATTAAAAAATATTAGCCAAAATTGACGTTTTTTTCGATGGCTTGTAAAAGTACCTACATACGTCGAATAAACTTCTGGTAGGTATCAAACAAATTGCCAAAGCCTCCTCTATTCCAGAAAAAAATTTCAACCTAAATGGTTCTGTACAACTCAAATGCGGAGCCGTCAACATCGGGACAATAGGATGGGACACCCTGTATATGTTGAGAGGTTTCGCAAGTAATTCAGAGTTTCTAAATAGTTCTTGTAATAAATCACCGCATCGGAAACAATGTTGGAAAATAACCTGCATTTTAGCTGCAACGCTTCCTTTATAGTATCAACTCTTATCGACCCATCGATCACATCCAATATAGCCTGCAAATCAAACAAAACTGAAATGCAAAAATAGATTGTTCTGAAACATCTTTCCATTTCGGGTATCGGAGTACTGTTTGATCATTAGCTTTTACTTTCAGTAAATCGTAGACTTTTCAAATTCACTCATGAACGGAGTTATATGACAGGGTGCAAGTTTAATAACTGCACTACTCATAGCATTACGTTGACTGTAAATTTACGAACTCGTGGAAAAAAGTTCCTCTTCCTCGCAAATGAGAATTGCCATACGTTATATCTGTGGCAATCCGTTACTTTCACTTCTTAAGCGCTTCCCACCTCCGCGCCCGGCGGCAAGATTACTAACTGCACTACACTGAGAATCAAAAATTCAACACGTACATTTAAAATGCAACCAACGCATGCTGCTACTGTCATGAGTTGACATAGCATTTATTCCATATCAAACAAATGACCCTCGTATGACCCGATGGTTAGCGAGGTAGCATCGCATATAGGAGGTTCTGGTTCCATAACCTTTCATGAAAATTTGGTAAAAGGTTGGCTGCAGACGAGTTTTTTTTTCAAAGTGCTACTATTCACTTTGAATTTTTACTGTTGGTTAACCCCGGATAACTTATCGTACTGCTGGCTTGTCAGATCAGAGCGAGGACAAGCCTCTTAGCTTCGTGCGGATCGCGGCGGTGGGATCCGTTTGAAAAATATAAGTGAAATAACAAAAAAAACATGCAATTTGAAAATTTCGATTTCTCAAAATACTGTTTTTTTCCTGGAAAACTCGCAAACTACAGTTTTGGCAATATTGGCTTCCAAGAATAGTGCATTAAGTAAACTCGCCGCCCTGCGGCATCTTTGTAAATGTACCAGTTTTTTGTTAGAATTTGTGCGACCCAACGACAGCTAATAACCGTTTGATTGTTTGATTAGCTTCGGCTTAGTTCCGAACACAGACTGCAAGTTAGTAAAGGAGATATACTAACTTAGCCTCTTCGTGAATCCAAAATAAGAAAGTAGAATTTGGGATTTTGACAAAAAAACCGGTACAGTTTCCAAATACGCCGCCCAGCGCGATGCTACTGGGCAGGCTTACGCTAGGTTATCGGGGATTAACAAGCAGTAACACTACGAAATAAATAGAAAACCTGCGGCTAGTATTTTATCGAAAGTAAAAAAAGTTATGAACCCAGAAGCTTTTAAATCAGGGATAATTTTCAAATGTCTTATTATGCTTACCAATATAGCGTTCAAGTTTTCATCACATGACAACACGGCGATCGGCTTTATCACCGAACTGGTATCGATTTGTTGGCGCCGTCGATGTCGCGCCCCCTGTAATGAAAACTAGCATGTTTGACCATACTAATCAACCAAGTAATGTGATACGTGACGGTGACTAGCCGGTGTGTGCACGTCACAGACGTGACGTGATGCGTGACGGTGATTGGACCACAACTCTACTAGCAAATCACCATCACCCAAGTTTAGTCAACCACGCGAAACAACAGCACTGCACTGACTAGCTATTTAGCTAATTAGCGTTAATTCCACGAATTAAGTTGTCAACCTGATGTTTTATGGTCTAAGTAAAAACGGTATTTAATATTACACTAGAATCTCGAGAGCGTTCTAATTATTTTTTTATTTACGTTTTTTTGCCTTTGGTTTCGGTAATGGATATGAGCAACCGATATGATATTGATATGACATTCTAAGATAATCGGAAGTGAGCAGAAGCGAAAGAATATCAAAAAAAGGTGGGAGGTTATGTTTTAATTTTACAATATAAACCGGAACAATGCCAGCCAACCATAGCCTTTTGCGCTCCCACACTGGCTGTATACCGGCAGTCCACATACACATTAGTGTGAACATCGTTGTATCCTTTGTTTATCTCGGTTCGGAGAGCCTCTGAAGAGACGTCGCCCAGAACATTGGAAATCACTTGATGGACATCCCTTCGCTCGCTATCGGTTTGCACAGGCGGATACTGAAATTAAGCAGTTACGCTTGATTTCACACTCACGGATTTTTTCGTTTTACTTTTTTCGACGCAAGCGGCCTTCAATTAAGCGGTATTTCAACTTATTTGCGATATAGGCAATCCAGAATTTTATGTTAGCCGAAAATTTTTGGCGCGCAGTTTGAATTAATTAATTAAGTTTCAAACAAGGAAAATAACAAACCCCTCTAATCTCGATCCTTTCATATTTGGCAAGCACGTTAGGACCTATTTGGTGAATGACATTGACCGTTCGTGGACTTTGTATCTGGAACTGCTGTTGTGGTTGCACTTGTTGTTGTTGTTGTTGTTGTTGTTGTTGTTGTTGTTGTTGTTGTTGTTGCTGTTGTTGTTGTTGTTGTTGTTGTTGTTGTTGTTGTTGTTGTTGTTGTTGTTGTTGTTGTTGTTGTTGTTGTTGTTGTTGTTGTTGTTGTTGTTGTTGTTGCTGTTGTTGTTGTTGGGGTTGTTGTTGCTGTTGTTGTTGTTGTTGTTGTTGTTGTTGTTGTTGTTGTTGTGGTTGTTGTTGTTGTGGATGTGGTTGTTGTTGCTGCTGTTGTATTTCCTGAAATTTTTTTAAAGGCGATAATAATTTTACGATCCACGTTGCCATGCAACACTAATCATATCAACCACGTTCTTCTATATCAATTATAAGTTTGTATCTACTAAACAGTAAACGAAAACGACTATGGGCTCTATCAAGTTTCTCTGGCAGCTGGTACGCATCTTCTAGCCCGAATTCAGCTCTAAACCTAAAGCGGGAGTTATACTTCCGTGCGCCTGCACGAGTGCGCTGTCCCGTTTCGTTCTCGTGCGCTGAAAATCAAAAGGATTTGATATTTTCATGCATGCGCTGTCTGAATAAAATTGAATTTACGAATAACTGTTTGAAAGGTTACTCAGACAACTGGGATAACATTTTTTCATGAAAAAAAGAGCTGTTTCAGCATGTTTGCACCTGAATTTCACAGATTGGTGAAACGTATTTTTGGTCCTTTTTCAATGCTAAAAAATTTTCCGGGGTAACCAGCAGTTGCCAACAATCTAGTTCGACCCAAATTCATATTTCAACGTGTTTCCATGAGTGTTTCAGTGCGTGTGCCAGATTACTATTTCAAGAAGTCTAACTCTCCGAGCGCACGCGCACCTCCTATAGAAAAAGTGCTCTGCGCACGTGCACCGAAATCGGTGCTCCGTGCGCTAAAGTAAAACTCCCGCTTCAGGGCTATTTAATCCGGTTATGGTTGTATTGTATGTAGGATAAATCTTTCTAGTGTTTCGGATTGCCTCGGAACTAGAGTTATAAAACTATTATGACGCTGTAGATTTACTTACGATAAACAAAAATTAAAAATTTTACAAACTGATAAAGATGCCAAATACTGTCAACAATGTCGATAAATAAGGATATAAACTCACGTCATCTACTAAAACGTGAATTTTTCCACCGTCGGCCACAGGAATGTTATCGCCGTTCACCAGAGAAAACGAAAACCGGATGTAACGTTGACCTTCGAAGTTCTGAAATCAAATTTTGAATGAAAAAAGAAATCACTGGATGTTTCAAGACGCTGAAGATATATCGCCGAGCAAATGGATAAGAGTTAGTTTTCAGTTTTAAATCGTATGGCCTACGGAGATCCTACGGTTCGAATGGTGGTATGCATCTTTTGAGCTCTTAGCGGTTGTCGAACTCTAAATGGTGAAGAATAATCGACCATAGTAGCAGGGACCGACTGGACCCTGCCCAACCGCTGCAGGCGTTTAACGGGTAATATCACTATGAAATTGTCGTTGAATTGCATCGGTGTAGTGCTCAAAATGACCGCAAAAAACAATGAAATAAGCGAATAAACTTTCAGGTTGATACGTTCACGTCATCTTTTGATATAGCCATCGGATTTTAAGAGGACGTTTTAGAAATAAGTTTTTTTTCAGAGTCGCCGTTCTAAAAATTTAAACATCTGTGAACCCTGATACTATGATCGCTTCCTACCCACTATATAAGTGATACTGATATCGCCAAACTAAACTTGTTGACACAGAACTCTATCAAATTCGAATTTTATAGCGTTTTGGAAGGCTTTGGCTCAGGTTTAGACCCTCCATTTGGGATGAGTTTGGGCGCGTAGCGAATGTGAACCGTTTCGCAGCGAATATTTCAATGACACCTCACACAAAAACAGGTTCTAAATGCGCTTTAGCTGGGCCTAGGCTAGGTTAGCCAATGCTAATCTAGAATAGCTAGGATTTGGACGTGTGTGGGGTCTAACTCATGCAAACTAAAAAAACTAAAAAAGAACCAAGAAGAAATCACAAGCCAAGAAAGAACTAAAATTTCGTTAACGAACCGGTGTTAAACTGAAACTGAAAATGTATACACTGCCGGGATGCAGCGTTTTGTTTGTCCAGCTTGTGGTCACCCCAGCGGTGCTCAGCGTACATTCTCTCGGTTTAATTCGATTGTTTTTCGCGAGGGAAATCAGAACCTGAAAAAAATCAAAACAACGAATAAAATCGGTCCAATTGCTGCACAAGCATTATCTACTCAATTAACCACAACGATGAAACATGTACATAGTTCTTGAAACTTTTGTGAATTGGCGATTCAAGTGTTAACTATGCGTAATCTGTTCTGAAATGACGTTCCCGAAAAATCTTATTTTTATATCATATACAATGGAATGAGAATGAGGATGACAATTGGAATAAGAATTTTTATTATATCACCTGATGATCCTGGTGTTGACCAGGCACAATCGTCCATAACGGGCCACATATCGTTACGGGATTATCATTGTGAAGATAAGCGATCGATACGCAATTGTTGTTTCGACCGAGACGAAAACCCGGCATTGCTGAAATTTCATAATTTTTTTTCACACACCCGATATAAAAATAATAATAATTTCATAATTTCCAATATAAAAATATTGTGCGGGCCATTCTTCGAACTAGAAGTTTTACCTTTTTATAGTCGAAAAGTGTGACTTTCCGTCATTGCTATATCATATAATAATATATTACTTTATCATTATAATACCAAATCAAACCAATTATCAGTTTCGGTCATAAGGTTCTTTCATAAGACTTTCAAGATCAAATAAGAGTTCAACAGAACAGGCCAGCGGCCAATCTGAAAACAGACAAAACAAACGTTTTGTTTACACGGAGTGGCAGCCGAAAAATATTCAGTGGCTAGAAGCGAGCTATTTACTGTGAACTGCGATCGTGCTGAACAGACAGGATGTAAGAGTGAACAAAATTATTAGACATTACCTGTGTAACCAGATGATTATAAAGCTGCATGTTTTCACCGGGTGACGCACAACCAAAATGGTAGATCACGCGCCATAGCGCCTTTCGATCGAATCCGTCGATCACATCGGCCGGTCGTTCCACGTACAAAGCACCGATTGTACCTGAAGTTAACGTGATTCAATATTGATGAAAATTTTTGGTGACTGGTAATAAAACAACTTGATTGACAACGTGACAAACTTGATTGATTTGTAAACGGCAATGTTAGACGAAACATCTTGCACCATTCAACTAAGTATCTTATATACTAAAACACTAGGGTAGGTATGTTTGTTTGTTTGTATGTCCGCAAGTCAATAGGTATAAATATCAAAAGTGAAACGCTGAAAAACTCTTTTATTAATTTCTTTCCACGAGTGTAATCATCATCACCTTCTTTCACAAAAGTTGAGGAGAGATGGTCATCGACACCCTTGAAGGGTGTTCCCAATATGCTGATCTGGAAATACCAACCTCAACTGAACTGACCTCAACTGAAGGTTTCGTAAAAGTTGTGCCACGGGTGCCAATCTTTCTAATTCGTTCATCTATATCGGGAATCATTAACCACCATGGAAAAAATATGCCGAACTGCTGAACGGGATTATATTTTTCAGCTGAAGATCTGTGTTCAAATCAATTATTTAAGAACGGGTCGGGTCAAGTTATTTAAGCTGCTACTACTCTTCACTACTGATTAAGGGTCGGGTGATGAGGTTGGGTCAAGTTAATTAAGCTATTACTGCTTTTCAGTACTGATTAGAGGTCGGGTAATGAGATAAAAAATGCTATGCTTTTCAACGAGCGGGTGAAAAGAGTATAGTTTATTGATGAAAAGCAGGCGCTAAAAAGTTGTTAAAAACGTTTATGGGTGGCTCTTTTTTTTCCACGGGTTTTTATCACTGTATTTTTGAATTTTAACTTATCTCACGACAAGTCAGACTAAACACGCTTAATTTAACAACAAACTTTCATATTATGTAATGAAAAAAATCTTTAATTCATTTTAACGGGTCGGGTCATGTTATTCAGGCTACGACTACTCTTCACTTCTCATCAGATTTCGGGTAATGAGATAAAAATAGGCTATGGTTTTCAACGGGACAAGTGAAAAGATCAGAGTTTATTGACGAAAAATAGGCGCTCAAAAAGTTACTTTCATGGTTGGCTGTGTGTTTTTTCCACGGGTTTTTATTACTGTAATTATGTATTTGAACTTATCTAGAAACAATTCGAATTATTATAGCTTATCTTCATTGCAGATTATCATGTCAGGCCACGGATTAAAAAGATGTTAGGCATTACCAATGAGACAGTAAAAAAACGGTAAGCCACGAAGGAAAAACAAGTGGTGGGATGTTTGAAATTACAGGTGGCTTTAAAATATTCCACGGGTTTTCTCACTGTAATTATGTAATTTGAACTAATATGAAAATAAAAACGTAAACAATTAAGTCAGATTTAAATGGATCGGGTAAATTTAACGTATTTAAACAACGGGTTATATCGGCGGGTTTGTTCGAATAATAATCTTTGATAACTTAACAGACAGTTGCGTAGCAACGGGTTTACCCTAGTTATATAATAACACAACATGGAGTATCGCCCGTTAGTATGATGACATAACACCTAATAATAAGAATGTTTATGTGAACGGGTCAGACGGCAAATTAATTTTTTTAAGTTTCAAGCAAAACAATCACGTGCCGTCTAACATTTTTACAAAAAACTTCACCGTCATTATTATTAGGTGTCCCTGTCATCACAAATAATTTAACATTATTGTGATGATGTACAACGACAGATGTGTCTGGCGGTGTAACACAACTGCTCGGTATAATCAAGCCAGAAGTGTAATAACCCAGTCGGACACGGTGCAGATGCCTAATACAGCGTATTTATACTGCTCCAGACAGCACAGGTCGGCGATCATTGTGTCACGCTCGTCCAGTTAGGTGCATAGGTCACTGAAATTCTATATAGGTCAAGTTTTTTCACGACAACTTAGTCTGAGACTCAGTGTTATACTGTTACAGTCAGAAAAAAGTTCGGTAAACTTTTAAGTACAAGTGAAAAACGGTGCGTAAAATGAACCACAGGCGGACGAGGTTATCCTCTAAAGGGAGGGAAATTTCGTAAAAGAGGGGGGAATCAACAGGAAGAAGGTTATTTTACATACACCTTGGGAACAAATTCCACTTCTTGAAACCGCCAAAGAGGGGGGAATTCCGCTTTTTCCACCCCTTCTCGTCCGTTAGTGAGATGAACACTATGGAAAGTTTGAGAACCTGCTGCAAACCCTGGCTGGATAAGTTTGATCTCTAGACTTCAGAGAAAATATGAAAAAACGAACGACAACCAACGTGATCACGGTTATCTGCGAACGGCGCTGAAGCAGTCAGCAGTTCCAACTCGAGCGCATCCGTGGCGTCCAGACCTGAAAACAGAACCATTGAACGACAACCAACGCACCCAATGTGTACCGGTTAACTCACCCGAGTTTCGAGTCCTCTAAGTTAGATGTACATATGAATGCGCGTTGTATACATATACTGCTCATGATTGATTATGCAAATTCCCCGAATCGAGTTCACAAGCAAAGAAAACTACATCAGTAAGATTTTTCCTTCAGGGTCAGTTGCATACAAAATTTCAAATTCTGGAAATGGCTCAAAATGAAAGAATTTTTTTCAATTCTGAAGTATTTTGATCATCAGTTTAATAACCCGTCATTCTAATATTTTTACGCATGTTTCTGAATTAAACTTACATATCTCTTGCTTCGAAGATGTGAGCGCAGCCAATTTCCCCAGTAAGACTTTACTCCTTCAACAATGATCGAAAGTGTTACAACGTATTGCATAATGAAACACGAGCAGTATATGTACATGTACGATAATACATACATGTGTGTTAGATACACAGGCACATGCATAATGGACGATATAGTAGTGTGTCACTAATAAATGCCATTGCGAAATATTTAGTTATTGAGTCATAAAATAAGCAATGAAGCTATTAGCCAGCCTGCAACGTTAATCAGTAACCTTGAACGAATGTACGCCCAATGAACATCTTCTTCTGGCCCTTGAATTCTGGTCGCACCCGATTCAGCACCTTCAGGAACTCGCCCGTCTTGTAGCACATAAGTGAGTGGATGTACGCCTAGAAATTAGGAAAACGGTTAACAAAACAATCAAAAACAACAACCAGAACAATGAAAAGGTAATCACTCAATGATATAGCATGCACATTTATGCGATTCAATAACATCAACAAGTGGACAGCTCAAATTCGAACCAAATAACATTTTAGTGGCCTCCAACCTTAAATCACTTGATGTGGTATTGCAAACAAATTTTTTTTTTTTTTTTTTTTGAATTTTTTTGATTAACGAATAATGAAAATACGATTATTTTTAGGCACAAATGTCTTACTTGGCTTACTGTTGTTGTTGTGGGTTGTTGTCGTTGTGGGTTGTTGTTGGTTGTAGTTGTAGTTTTAGTAGTAGTAGTTGTTGTTGTTGCAAATTTCTTTTCAAATATCAACTTGAATATCAGAATATAATGTTGTAACCTGATGATGACTTGCTGTGACACGTCTTCACAAATGCTCACTTTCAGCAGGTGGTGTTGCAACTGAACTGTAGGGTTGTACGGCACTACCTGTAACAATATTGACCATTTATATGACCACACCCTAGAAAAAAATTTAACTTCTCCTACGGCAAACCAGACTTTAGATAATTATGCCAATAAATTGCTCCACCTAACATAACTTCATAGAGTTTGTATAAGGCGTAAATAACTCATCCGTTTTGGCACCTTCAAAAAATATTTAATTCACAATCCAAACTGTGTGGATGAAAGTATTAAATCTGTATATTCCATCTTCTTATGGAATTTTTGTTAAGCTGGTTTGGAGTGAAATGCATGGTTGGTTGCCCCTCCCGCTCACCACGAAAAAAAAGAGAAACACACAGGGGACACCAGTGAGGCCAACAACAACAACAATGACATGACAGTAATCAGGTGGGACAAGCAGAGCATATAATTGTGGATGATAGGATAAGTTAAAACAATACAGACCTATCTCATGGTATCCTCCTGTTTGGTACCCAGTGGAAGACACGAATCGGGCAGTGATGGTGCACCGATCTTGACCAGTTTTACTTCGTCAAAGCTGAGTTGGAATGTGTGCGGATAGAAGGGCTGGCGGGGGAGACCGTAGAAATACTGAAAACAAATAGCACGCAAGTAGTTGTACGCTATTGCTGTGTTTATACCAGTAAAATTGCTGTAATTATTTTTTTGTATTTTCTCGCTCTAAAATCTGCCACGTTTTCTCACACGACACAACTAATTGTTTTTGTTAACGGTACGTTTATAGTTGTCCCTGGCCTTTCCCGAAACTTTCCAGGAAAAATTTTTGTACAGGAAAATTTTCCAGGGAAAATTTAGGGAATTTCCAGAGAAAGTCCAGGTAAAGTCCAGGGAAGACTATAAACGTACCCCAAATCACATTAAAAAATTTACACGAAATTTTTATAGACAGACATTTTATTTTGGTTTTTCAACAGTAACCTAAGATTATATGGCCCTTTTCATAAAACAAAACGAACCGAACGTTGTTGACAACCAACCGTCTTAACTTTGTTTGAACGGGCGCGTGTGCAGTCCTCCGAACCCCAGACGATTTCCACATTTCCACATCTCCGTTAAACACCTTTCCTGAGACCCAAAATTAGTGGGAAAAACACTTGACGAAAACTTTGTCGACCGGTATTTTCGAAAATAATGCAGGTGCCCCCTCTTTTAACTATTCTATTTTAGATTCAGTTACTTAAGAGTTGAGTGAGTGAGTTAGGTGAGTTAGTGAGTGACTAAGGAAGATACTCAGTGACTGAATGAGTGAGCAAGTGATTCAGTGAGTGAGTGACTGAGTGGGTGAGTGAGTGAGACGGTGAGGGAGTTAGTAGGCGAGTGAGTGAATTAGTGAGTGAGTAAGTGAGTCAGACTGAATGAGTGAGTGAGTAAGGCAGTTGGTGAGAGAGAGTATGTGTGTGAGTGAGTGTTCAAATGAGTTATAAAATGAGTCAGTGAGTCAGTCAGTAGGCCAGTCAGTCAGTGAGTCAGAGACTCAGTGTGTCCGAGAGTCAGTCAGTGCGAGAGTCAGTGATTGAGTTGGGAGTATGGTGGTGAGTGAGCAAGCGAGTGAGTGAGTCATTGAGTGAGTCAATTTGAGTTTGAATAAGCTGAGACTTCCTTAGAGAAATCAAACTTTACATAAAAGATGTATTAAAAACGGTGTTATGAATCAAACGGCACTATCAATCAAAATGGCGCTATCAATCAAGGTGATTGATAGCGCCACTCGTAGTTAGAAGCGTGAACTCCAATAATGCAGTGTGAATTGAAACGTGAATTCTAAAATTAAATAACGAAATAATCGAAACAGGTAAAAAACACTTGAAGTGAATTTCGAACTTATTAGTTTCATCAAAGTTTTTTCCATCAATCTCAATCATCAATCAAGTGTTTTTCTGTTTTTCTTCAGTTGTTCATCGTACAGCTCGTGGTGACATTGTTTACCACGCTGAACACCGCCGCTTCGCGGTGCCCGGAAATTCGGCCTACGGCCGAAGCCTAACAATAGGTTATCGGGGGTTAACGAACAGTAAAGCTTTGCATGAACATTTAAACCCTGTCACCTCGAGCTGTTCCGAAAAAAATATAGAAACGCAATCAAATCAGTTTGAAGTAAGGGTTAAGGTTAGTTCGAAATAACTTCATGGACGGAAAAGCAACAAACACATTTTAGTAGCTGATTTTTCCAAAAAAAACATAAAAATCGTCATAAACCTACATATTTAAGTTTGAAAACGATTAGGAGTAAGAGTGAGTACCTTGATTCAGTCAATTTTCTGATTTGAAATCACGGCAACTTTAGTCGGGGGTTTTCTACGGAGCTTTATCAACGACATGTTTTACACTGACCCGGCGGTTTCTCGACAGGCGCCGGAGAGGGTTTTGGTTTGGATTAAAAATAAAACAATCAATTTCAATTCTATTGATGAAACTGAACATAATAAACAATGAAGAACGTTCGTTGCCCCAATATAATAACGCAATCGTTAAAACAAAAGTCAATCAGATGCTTGACAAGGAAGGAAAAAGTACATTTCAAACTGACCTTAAACTTTAGTTTTCCGCTCTTGAATCAACTTTGTTGTTTTAATTGACTATACCGTGGCACATCAATCAAACAACTTGATCGTGGGATGCGTGACTTAATATATCCGCCTTTTTCGGGGAGAACACGCATCACCACAACAAGCAGGTGATCAACGCCTTAGTCCGTAAATATATTAACATTGGTATTTTATTCACTTCATAAATTGCATTGGATTATTGTCGACATTTTTTTAATTATTCTCAATTTATGAACCGATTTAATTTTATTTTTGAAATTTCATTCTTAAAATTTTTTGAAAAAACGGTCGACAGAATTTTCGTTTTTATTTGGGTTTCAGGAAAGGTGTTTAACGCATGTGGAAATCGTCTGGGGTTTGCGGTACTGCGGCGCGTGTTCTCATTTGTCTCGATTGCTCCTCGACCCCACCAGATTTTGGTTGATACACGATCTTGACGAACGAAGGCAGGTCGTGCTGAACACAACATATTACATACAATTCGCTAACCGAAAACAGATACATTATTTTCTGAATTATAAAAACATGCCATGCCAACTACTTTACGTTACACTGTGGTTGAAATGACTAAGATTCCAAAAGGCCTAATACATACTTTAAATGAACTTATACACCTGCAGGTCGTTGTACAGACGTTCATGATCGAGTACCACGACCACCTCAACTTCGACCCCGATTTGGTTTGAAATATCAAAGAGCAATGCAATACCGTGTGAATGCAGTAATCGACAGCTTATTACGTAAATCCTCGGCTTATCACAAATTATATCACGCACAACATTTTTCGTAGCTTTTTCCGTAGCTTTAGCTTCCGCGAGCTGCCGAATTCTTTTGCAAAGACTGACACAAGAAATGTTCCGTAGAAAATTCCGCACCCAAAGCAATATGAAAAACACAATATCGAGCAACAACACAATACATTGTATACTCAATCTTATTAAAGTTATCATCCATTTCATTTCACCTACAGGCATCAATTTAGTCATATTTTTACAACATTTTAAACTTCGAAATAAATAAAGAAATGGGCCACCACACCATTCTTTGCTAAGCAAGGCAATACTACAGTCAATTGTCAATAATATTTGTCAATAGCAAGTGTCAATTGCTAAAGTGTATATAATAATCCCAATCAACACTTTTTGTTGTTAATGAACCAACCGATTTCCGATGTTCTCATCGAAATTGAGATCGTTCTTGGTGAAAGCAAATATGTTGACGAGTTTCATTTTGTAGGTCATGTGCGTGGGTGCATGTGTTTGCAGCAGTGCACATTCGATCGCCTTGTAGTCAGGGTCTGACGGGCACATCGCCTCCATCGTACACTCCATCGCCAGATAACGCTGGTCTATCGGATTCACCTCAAACATTTACTATCAATTTATTGTAATCAAACGCAAAAAAAATTTAAACGTTGAAAGAAATGGTGAAAAATCAAAATACAGAGTGTCTAATCCTAATCAAAGTGTACAGCATTGATTTTTGAGACAAAATTCGAAAAAAATATGTTTGCTAAAAAATGTTGAAAACTATGAAGCGAATTAAGATCAGCGTGTTTATTTTTGAATTCTGAAGTTCTGGGAATTCAAGTGGAATTTCGAAAGGTGCCTTATTAAAACAACAGGAACAAACAGTGAAGATGTGGTTATTTTGCCAGAGCAGGGGCCTGTGTCTTGCATTTTGATTTGTCTTCTTCTTCGTTGAAACAAATAAATGATGAATACCTGTCGAATTTTTCTGAATTTCCGCAGTCTCAGAATTGCTCAAATCGAATGAAAAATTTGGTGATTTTTTCTAATTTGTCAATACAAAAAAGCGTATTCGTAATTTTTCGACAAAAATGCTATGTTATCTGACCCCCGCACTTGCTTCCCCTTCGTCCAAATCTCGTGATGATAGACGGGACTAACTACCAATAGGCTAACCACCACCACCACCGGTGGGCGAGGTGGTTTCCACCCTAACTTGAACTACCAAGGTTTGTAATAATCAATTCCCACAGAATAGCGAACATCAAAGTGTCGATTACAATGGTCAGAAAAGGCCACAGCTCGAGCAAGTGACCGCAGAGGCTGGTCATTATATCATAATATACCAACCTTAACATCGCCCGAAGTTGTCTGTAGTACGCGCATGGCCACTTCGATGTCGGACAGGGTCTCCATCAAATCCATCTCGCGTTTCAGTGCCTCCGTCGTCTGAATCAACGGCGGCTGCTGGAAACTGAAACAAAAAAAAACAATTATTGCTCTCGAAATGCTTGCGACGACATTTCTTTTCTACGATAAGTGCATTCTTTTTTACATGAGTGCATTGTAGCTTAATTCTAATGATAGCCCATTGACTCGAAAATGCCGGTTAGTCCCCATTTCATAGTAACACTTTTTGAACTGACATTCGACAGTGATGGAAAAATATCAATGACAAAATAAACAGTATCGATGATGAAATGAAACAGTACTGACTGCCCATTGGTGATGAAACAAACGCAGACGAACAGTAGTATTTTTTTCGAGTGAATTTGAATGGAGATAATTTGTTCGACTAAACTGAACTTTTATAGGAAAGTACAGAATGCGATGAAATCAAATGGGTATACAAGTAAATAAAATGAGTTAACAATTCGAAGTAATGCGGGACTCGTGTGTAGTAGACACTAACCCGAAGTAATGCGGGATTCGGGTGTAGTAGGCGCTAACCCGAAGTAATGCGGGACTCGGGTGTAGTAGGCAAGACACTAACCCGAAGTAATGCGGCATTCGTGTGTAGTAGGTACTAACCCAAAGTAATGCGGCATTCGTGTGTAGTAGGTACTAACCCGAAGTAATGCGGCATTCGGGTGTAGTAGGCACTAACCCGAAGTAATGCGGCATTCGGGTGTAGCAGGCACTAACCCGAAGTAATGCGGCATTCGCGTGTAGTAGGCACTAACCCGAAGTAATGCGGCATTCGGGTGTAGTAGGCACTAACCCGAAGTAATGCGGGACTCGGGTGTAGTAGACACCAACCCGAAGTAATGCGGCATTCGGGTGTAGTAGGCACTAACCCGAAGTAATGCGGCATTCGGGTGTAGTAGGCACTAACCCGAAGTAATGCGGCATTCGTGTGTAGTAGGCACTAACCCGAAGTAATGCGGCATTCGTGTGTAGTAGGCACTAACCCGAAGTAATGCGGCATTCGTGTGTAGTAGGCACTAACCCGAAGTAATGCGGCATTCGGGTGTAGTAGGCACTAACCCGAAGTAATGCGGGACTCGGGTGTAGTAGGCACTGCACACCTGCTCGAAGTTTCGGCCGGATTTTTTTTGTCCTGATCAACTCCTGGATCTGTTTCAGTGCGGAGTAACGGCCTTGATTTGCTGGGGTGTCAGTTTGCCTGAAAACACACTCACAATCACTTGCATACTCCAATTGCAACTAAAACATTCAGTTAATCAATCAAATAATCAATCAATCAATCAACCCAACGGTGCACGATCGGCGTCGTACTCGAGTTCTCGCACATCAGCCTCCATGTTCTTGATGTCGCAGATGGTCTGCAACAACAACAGCTTACATTTACAACAACAACAACAACAGTATAAAAAGCACCAACAGCAACAAGATCAACAACTACAATAACATTACTAAACCACACCAGCAATGGTATGTTTTTAATCTTCCCTGGAAAACTTTCTATACAAAAAATTTCCCTGCAAAGTCCAGGAAAGACTATAAACACACCAGCCACGGGTGCATGTATGTGCCTATTGCAATTACCTGGCTGTATTCTTAAGTATGCAAGAAACAAAATGATGACAATAACTAGATCAATAAAAACAACACACAACAACAAACAAACAGAAACAGCTTAAACAGTACCTGCATTAATTTCTGTAATGTCTCATCCAGCTGACTGGGCGGTATTTCGACAGGCTCCTGTTTGACACCGGGATCAGCGGGTGCAGCCGTGGATGTAGCGCTGCCGTTGATGGCATAGTCCACCTGTTCAAGCAATTGTTACCGTTAGTATTACTCCACAGAGGTACCTAATTCAACAACGAAATCAGCCGATACAGAAACTTACTAACTTAAACTTGAAATAACCAGAACTTAATATGTAGTCAGTGATTTGCACTTCATGATCTCAAACCACAGTTAACGCTAACACACGTTGATCAGGTTGGTAACATTTCTGAAATGAATTACCAACTTATCAATACTAAGTTAATAAAATACTACTTAATGTTAAACTCTGGTTGTTCACCACAATGCCAAATGTAAACAGTTCCAGCAGTCAAGTAAGACATGAATTAATCACGCAGCTCACTTCTGCCTTGATTTCACCAATAAAAAAATAAATCCCCGTTTTTTATTTAACAAACCCTGTTTGGGATTTGTCCTAGAACTCAAGATACTGTTCACGCAGATTTTGTTACGAACCTCGACCAGATCGTACATTCCAGCCACCTTCTCAAAGTCCTTCCTGTCGGTCCAGTCGTTTTGGGTTTTGTCATGAAACTTGCGGCAAAATACCCGTTTGACACCCTCCAGGTCGGCACCGAACGCCAACAGACGGTTCTGGCCCTGAACACACAAACACAATCAACTACTACAATCCAGAATAGAGCAATCATGTTACAGCGTTTGGCAACATATATTCACGGAACAACTTAATGGAATATAAAACCAAATACAGTTCTCACGATACCAAATTCTGAAACTAGGACGAGAAGAACGCTGTATTGTTGTATCAATCGTTGTCGAGTCATTTAAACATATCCTTTAAGAATAAAAGCTTGTGGCTAACATTGATGAATCATTATTGGTGACTGGTAATAAAACAACTTGATTGACATCGTGACAAACTTGATTGATTTGCAACTGGCAATTTTAGACAGAACATATTGCACTATTCAGCTAAGTATTATATAATG
Source organism: Daptonema setosum (assembly GCA_964036265.1). Lineage (NCBI taxonomy): Eukaryota > Metazoa > Nematoda > Chromadorea > Monhysterida > Xyalidae > Daptonema > Daptonema setosum. The sequence goes on from OZ038442.1 coordinate 244,681, forward strand.
ACCTGATATATCGCCCGTTAGTATTATGACATGACACCTAGACTGTTTATGTGAACGGGCCAGACGGCAATTTTTTTTAATTTTCTTGCAAAACAATCACGTGCCGTCTAAAATGTTTATAAAAAAACTTCACCGTCATTAATATTAGGTGTCCCTGTCATCAGAAATAATTTAACATTCAACGACAGATGTGTCTGGCGGTGTAACACAACTGCTCGGTATAATCAGATCAGACGTGTATTAACCCAGTCGGACACGGTGCTGATGCCTAATACAGCATATTTATACTGCTCCGAACGGCACAGGTCGGCGATCATTGTGTCACGCTCGTCCAGTTAGGTGCATAGGTCACTGAAATTCTATATAGGTCAAGATTTTTCACGAAAACTTAGTCTGAGGCTCAGTGTTATACTGTTGTAGTCAAGAAAAGTTCGGTAAACTTTCAATTAGAAAACGGTACGTAAGATGAACTGATACTGAACACTACAGAAAGTTTAAGAAACTGGTGCAAAGCCTGGCTGGATAAGGGTAAAAATCACCTCATGGTAGCAGTGCAACCACACCCATCTTAAAGTTTGACCTCTAGACTTATAATAATACAATAATGAAAAACAAACGACAACCAACGTGATTAACTGCGAACGGCGCTGTCGCAGTCAGCACAATTCCAACTCGAGCGCATCCGTGGCGTCCAGACCTGAGAACAGCCTTTGAACGACAACCAACGCTTCAAATGGTTCCGGTTAACTCACCCGAGTTCCGAGTCCTTTAAGTTAGATGCTGTGCATATGCGCATTGTATGTGAGCTCCAGTCAGTAAGAATCGACAAGTCCAGGAAGAAAATCATTTTTCGTGAAACCACCTCCGATTCCAGTGAAAATGAGTTTCTATAGTAAATCGATATCACTGATCACGATTCACATAGTCTCATGCTTCAAAACTCACTCAAAATAAAGATAATTGCGAATCAATAGCCTAAAGCGCACCCAATTTTTTTCCAAACGCATGCATTCGCTACAAAGGCTTGTGACAAGAAATTCCTCAGAGCTCGGTACTCCATATTTCATACAGCTAATTGTTAGAGTCTTACGATACTCGTATGAAATTTTCAAGGAAAATGAACGGACCAAATTTTTTATTTACAGGTTTGACCGTTGCCGATTGAGCACTTTTTTCGCCTCTTCTCCGCGTTTTCCACACAGATTTTGTAGAAAAACATTTCGGTTCAGGTTTGAACGAACATTCAGCGTGAGTTTTATCCGCAACGTTCGTATGAACAAGTCTATAACAGAACTCGGAGCCCAAACTCTGTTAGAAATATTTTTGAGATCGGTTTCAAACGCGCGCCTGTGCAAATTAACCTGTACATGGCAAGTTGAAGAGGCGGGCCAGTGGCGGGCGAGAAAATCGTAGGGAATTTTGATGAAAACATGAAATAACGGTAGAAGATCATTCAATTTTGCCCTAGATAATAATTTCGATTCTTGAATACACTAAAAGTTCGAGATATTCAGTCATTCACACTTCTTCCCTTCCGCTAATTCGATTATACGCCAGACCAAATGTATCAATTTCTGAGACGTCAACCAATCCTACTAGAGCGACTGAAAAGGAATAAAATAGCGGAACGCCTCCTTTTTCTGAGTTAAAACAACCAAACGGTTCTTCATTTCATACTTATTAATTTATTTGATACTTGTTTTCACTACAAAAGTTTTATGTTTTTGTCAAAATTCTCTATGTTTGAGTCATTTTCTCGCCCGCCACTCGCCCGCCACTAACCCTCCTCTTCAACTTGCCATGTACAGGTTAATTTGCACAGGCGCGCGTTTGAAACCGATCTCAAAAATATTTCTAACAGAGTTTGGGCTCCGAGTTCTGTTATAGACTTGTTCATACGAACGTTGCGGATAAAACTCACGCTGAATTTTCGTTCAAACCTGAACCGAAATGTTTTTCTACAAAATCTGTGTGGAAAACGCGAAGAAGAGACGAAAAAAGTGCTCAATCGGCAACGGTCAAACCTGTAAATAAAAAATTTGGTCCGTTCATTTTCCTTGAAAATTTCATACGAGTATCATAAGACTCTAACAATTAGCTGTATGAAATATGGAGTACCGAGCTCTGAGGAATTTCTTGTCACAAGCCTTTGTAGCGAATGCATGCGTTTGGAAAAAAATTTAGTGCGCTCTAGGCTATTGATTCGCAATAATCTTTATTTTGAGTGAGTTTTGAAGCATGGGACCATGTGAATCGTGATCAGTGACATCGATTTACTATAGAAACTCATTTTTACTGGCATTGGAGGTCGTTTCACGAAAAATGATTTTCTTCCTGGACTTGTCGATTCTTACTGACTGGAGCTCATATGTACATGTACGATAAAACATACATGTGTGTTAAATACACAGGCACATGCATAATGGACAATATAGTAGTGTGTCACTAATGAATGCCATTGCAAAATATTTAGTTATTGAGTCATAAAATAAGCAATGAAGCCATTAGCCAGCCTGCAACGTTAATCAGTAACCTTGAACGAATGTACGCCCAATGAACATCTTCTTCTGGCCCTTGAATTCTGGTCGCGCCCGATTCAGCACCTTCAGGAACTCGCCTGTCTTGGAGCACATACGTGAGTGGTGAGTGGATGTACGCCTAGAAATTAGGAAAATGGTTAACAACAGTGGTGGGCAGCGAGGGCGGGCGGGGGGCCCCCCAAAAAAACAAGGCGGGAGGGTGCCCTTGATCGATCGACCGTAAGAGAGATTTCCAGAATTGACCCATTGACCGTAACGGTCAAAACTTAAGAGAATTCACTGTCAAAATGACCTAAAATTACACGAAATCGCTTAAAAAAGACCAAAAATTGGTCAAAAACGTTTCAAATTTGAAAAAATTAACCAAAAATTGGTCGAAAACATTTAAAGTTTAAAAAAATCAACCAAAAATTGACCGAAAACGTTTCAAGTTTTGAATTCAGTGTTCGTTGAATCGATTTGATGCACGATACGATGATTGATGTATGGTGATGGATGTTATACTCAGTACTGTATTATCAACACAACATCAAACAGCATTATATCACTAGATACGTTTCTAATACAAATCAGTGGGCTAAATGCTGAAGTTTCGACGCTGTGCACTCAACTTGTCAGTTTTCAGATATTTCTGATACAAATCTGCGGGCTTCAAAATGCAAAAATTTCGGCGCTGGGCACCACTCAGCCTGTCACTTTTCAGCTATGTTTCCAATACTAATCAACGGGCTTCAGATGCTAAAATTTCGGAGCTGTGCATCACTCAGCCTGTCAGTTTTCAGATATGTTTCTAATACAAATCAGTGCACTTAAATTGCTAAAATTTCGGCGCTGCGCGCCAGTCAGCCTGGCAGTTTTCAGATGTTTCTTACACGAATCAGCGGGTTTCAAAATGCTCAAGTTTCGACGGTGTGCATCACTCAGCCTGTCACTTTTCAGCTATGTTTCCAATACTAATCAACGGGCTTCAGATGCTAAAATTTCGGAGCTGTGCACCAGTCAGCCTGTCAGTTTTTAGATATGTTTCTAATACAAATCAGTGCACTTAAATTGCTAAAATTTCGGCGCTGCGCGCCAGTCAGCCTGGCAGTTTTCAGATGTTTCTTACACGAATCAGCGGGTTTCAAAATGCTCAAGTTTCGACGGTGTGCATCACTCAGCCTGTCAGTTTTCAGATACGTTTCTAATACAAATCAGCGCGCTTCAAATGCTAAGATTTCGGCGCTGCGCGCCAGTCAGCCTGTCAGTTTTTAGATATGTTTCTTACACGAATCAGCGGGCTTCAAAATGCTCAAGTTTCGACGCTGTGCATCACTCAGCATGTCAGTTTTCAGCTATGTTTCCAATACTAATCAACGGGCTTCAGATGCTAAAATTTCGGAGCTGTGCACCACTCAGCCTGTCAGTTTTCAGATATGTTTCCAATACAAATCAGTGCACTTAAAATGCTAAAATTTCGGCGCTGCGCGCCAGTCAGCCTTTCAGGTTTCAGATATGTTTCAAATACAAATCAGCGGGCTTCTAAATGCCAAAATTTCGGTGCTGCGCGCACTCAGTCTGTCTATTTTCTGTTATGTTTCTTATACAAATCAGCGGCTTTAAAAACCCAAATTTTGGGTATTATTTCAAGCCATTATTGATGTTTTTGAGTTAAAAATTCGACTTCATTTAACGTTGACCGTCATGCCCCCCCCAAAATCGGAAACCGGCAGGCATATTTGTAAACTGTAAAGCCTATCCTCGGATTCTCCCTGCCAGAAGGAACACAAAATATTTCACCACTGAAACATCAGTGTAGATGAAAAAACGTTTCGAAAAAGTGAACGTTCGAACAAATGAATAAAAAAACTACCGAAAAAAGTTGTTGAAAATTTTGTATTTTTTTTCCGGGAATTTTTATTTTCATTGTATAGATCTTGTTTCGCTGATTTTTTTCATGTGTTTTTCATGGAAATATGTTGACTTTTGAAAGGTTAAAATAATTTTCAAAGTTTAATTAGAAATCTTTAAAAATTATTTTAACCTATCAATAATCAACGTATTTCCATGAAAAACACATGAAAAAAATCAGCGAAACAAGATCTATACAATGGAAATAAACATTCCCGGAAAAAAAATAAAAAAAATTTCAACAACTTTTTTCGGTAGTTTTTTTATTCATTTATTCGAAGGTTCACTTTTTCGAAACGTTTTGCCGCCTACACTGATGTTTCAGTGGTGAAATATTTTGTGTTCCTTCTGGCAGGGAGAATCCGAGGATAGGCTTTACCGGTTTTTTGTCAAAATTCGTGTGACCCAATGACAGCTAAAGCTAATAACTATTTGATTGTTTGTACGGCTTAGGCTTAGTTCCGAACATAGACTGTACGTTAGTGAAAAAGATAGCCTAGTTTAGCCTCTCCGTGAATCCAAAATAAAAAAGTCTAATTTGGAATTTTGACAAAAAACCGGTACAGTTTCCAAATATGCAACGGCAAGATTTCTAACTGCTCTATTCTGAGAATCCAAAATTCAGCGCGTGCATTCAATGCAACCAACGTGTGCTTCCACCGTCATGTATTGACACCTGCGTTTATTACATATCAACTAAAGCAGGCATGGCCTGGTGGTTAGAGTGTTGGCTTCGCATGCAAGAGGTTGCAGGTTCAAAACCTTTTGAAAAAATTTTGGAAAAATACTGACTGCAGATGAGCTTCTTCGAACTTTTACTATTCCATTTGAAGCTTTCCTGCTCGTTAACCCCCGATAACCTATCGTAAGGCTGGCTTGTCCGAGCGGTAGCGAGGACAAGCGCGTTAGCACCGCGCGGAGCGCGGAGGTTTGATCCGTTTGAAAAATATATGTAAAGGATCGAAAATACATACAATTTAAAAATTTCGATTCTCCAAAAAACTTTTTTCCTTAGAAAACTCACAAATTACAATTTTAACAATTTTGGATTCTCAGGATAGTGCAGTTAGTAAACTCGCGTTCACGGGAGTCAAGTGAGTCGCTTTGCATCCAAATCTAATTTTTTTCAAAATTTCATTTTGTCCCAATTTTCATGATGTTTTGGTCGATCGCGCCTACGGAGCGGAACTCTTAAAAGCGCACCGTTCATTTGCGGAACTATATTAGCGGAACTGTTCGCATCGGAACCGTTAAGTGGGGATCAATACCCAGCGGAATTGTTATAAGCGGATCCGTAAAAATCGGATTTTTATAAACCGGATCGTTTTTTAGCGGAACTGTACCCAGCGGATTTTTTCATTTCCGGATATTTCAAAGTAAAAAATCGGAAGTATGAAAATCGGAAGTGTTAAAATCGGAAACGTCAAAAGCGGAACTTTAAAAAGCGTAACCGTCAAAAGCGGAACTGTTCTAAAAGCACCCTTCATGAGTGAAAAACCACGCTGGACACCTCCGCTTCGCGGTGCTAACGGTCCAAGGCGGGGGCATAAAACTTAGGTTTCAGTGTAGGCTTAGGCTTAGGCTTAGCCTTTAAAGAAGGGCTCGGGCGCTACGCGCCCAAGCCCTTCCCAAACCCTAAGCCTAATCCTAAGCCTAAACTGAAAACTAACTCTTAGCCTCATGCTCGGCGATCTCGCTTAGAACGAACAGTCTGTGCTAATGACTAAGCCGAAGCCTTATAAACAATGAAATAGGCCCTCCAATTGTTAATAGCTAAAAAAATTTACTCCACCGATTTCCGCAAAACTAAATTCCGGAACTTAAGGTTCCGCTGTCGTAAGTTCCGCTAAAAACACATCCGCAAACAACGCTTCCGGAAACAAAATATCCGCAAATAAACTTCCGCTGGCAAGACTTCCGCTTTTAATAATTCCGATTTTAACAGTTCCGATGAAAAAAAATCCGATCCATACAGTTCCGCTAACAAACAATCCGCACGTAACAGTTCCGGAGAAAATACTTCCGCTAATAAACTTCCGCAAACGAACGATCCCTATTATACAGCTCCGTAGATATGGGTACACCTTTTGGTCGTCGCTTACGTGCATCGCTCTACAAATAATTGACCGTGGTCAAATAAAGGGGTGCCCCATGCATAGCGCGCGGTGTACCCATATCTACGGAGCTGTATAATAGGGATCGTTCGTTTGCGGAAGTTTATTAGCGGAAGTCTTTTCTCGGAATTAAGCGGGAGTTATCATTCAGCGCACGGAGCACGGAGCACGCGTGCTCAGCACCGATTTCGGCGCACGTGCGCAGCGCACCGTTTCCATAAAAGGTGCGCGTGCGCTCGGAGAGTTATACTTCTTGAAATAGTGATCTGGCGCACGCACCGAAAAAACTCATGGAAACACATTGAAATAAAAAATTTGGGTCGAACTAGATTGTTGGCAACTGCTGGTTACCCCGGAAAATTTTTGTCAGCGTTGAAAGAGGATGAAAAAGACATATCACCAATCTGTGAAAATCAGGTGCAACGTGCAAACATGCTAAAATGAGCTCTTTCTTTATGAAAACATGTTATCCCAGTTGTTTTAGTAACCTTTGGCTTTCAAACATACTTTCTCAAATTCCGTAGAAAAATTAGTTTCTTCAATTTTATTCAGACAGCGCACGCATGAAAATATCAAATTTTATTATTTTTATTTATTTATTCTCACTTCAAAACAATGTACAAAATTTTGAGAGAGGACGATTAGAAATAAGTGAATAAAGTAATAAGAAATTAGAGAGCATTTAGTTAAAGAACGAACAATCAATGGATTCCAAGAAATTAATAAGAGTACGGCGGTTGGGTGTAGTTTGATTTTGATTTTCAGCGCACGGGAAGAAAACGGGCAGCGCACGCGTGCTGGCGCACAGGCAGGCTGGTGCGCTAGGTGCGCGTGCGCCGGAAGTATAACCACTTTGGCGCACGCGGCGCACCCAGCGCGTGCGCGTGCGCCGTGCGCCGAAGTATAACTCCCGCTTAACAAACAATCAGCACATATCCGGTGAAGACTTCCGCGAATAAACTTCCGCAAACGAACGATCCATATTATGCAGCTCCGAAGATATGGGTACACCTCTGTAGTCGAAAATGATTTAGTTTTCCAAAAAGCTGCGCAAATTCTCGATAAACAACCTAATGTTTTCCGGTGGCAGGTTTTTCGTCGATGAACAATTGTCATATTATTGGATTTTTGATCACCCTGTACCACGTTCAATTTGAATTTGAATTCAAATCGAACAGCCAACCAGCGAAAATGTGTTCACTGGTGCAGGGGATTATCTTCTATGCGTCTAGTGTGCACGTGCGCTCGCCCCCAACCGACCCCCAGCAGTCAACATCTGGACCGCACGTCACCAACAACAACAACAACTGAACTTTGTAGCGGATTCACTTATTTAAACACTATTGTTTACATCTAATTCGAAACTCTTGTGATTACCATAATTACTTCTATTAGATAATGTGATAATGCAACTTCAAATTAAAGTGATTTCATTTACTTATTCGGTGATATAATTGATTCATCCGCTTTATATTAACTGACTGTTATTCACGTGATACCTATTTGACATACAATACATTTTCATAGTCTGCTATTAACCAGCGACTAATCTTCATACACACCAACTGCTATATATTTGACTTCCATAACCGTCAAAGTCAGTCAAGTCACAAGTCGTTTACAAACCCAAATTCCAGTTCATTTTATCAATTCATATTTCCATATAATATTATCATGCTTGCTTTGTCCATCACTTTGAAATATTGAAATGTTTATTGAAATGCTATAACCTAATTCATTCGGTATTCCGATTCTATTGTTTTATATTTCGGAAAAATATTAATGTTTCATGTAACAGTAGTCAAATACATATGAATGCATGATTATAATTAAGAACATTGATCAATTCCTTTTCATGTAACCAAGAACACATAATTAAGAACGAGTCATTTTGTTTCATGTAATTAAGCACAAAGGTTGCCAAATGACAAGTAAAACAGCATTGACGACCATCACTATATTCCGATAGGAATTCAGCTAGTTCATCTGCGAACCAGCTGTACGCTAACCTCATCGGTGGTCGTGATTTACTAGAACTACCTTATTCGGTTCTAGTACGACCAGAAAACCTCGTGGTGATAATCTGTGAAACATCATCACATGCACTCGAATCCACAGAACCATTTCTGTGCGAATTCAGAGAAACAGAACCATAGCTGTTTGAGTGCATCGCCATCATAAGAACAAAACATATTGTTCCTTATTGATCGGTATTGACAGTCAACATCATAAGATCAGAACCGTTGACCTGATTCTTATTGGTTGAACCAATAACAACCGAATTCGACTAATTAGGATATTAGCCCGTTGCTTTTATCCTAAACCTACCTTGACTGCTAGCAGGTCTGTCCTGTCACAGCAGAGCCTGCAAGGCCTAATGCCGCGCTATAATTACTAATTTGCACTGAAACATCTAAAGTGCACATATATTAAACATTAAATTGTGGAAGACGCGCGAGCACATCAGCGATAATAAAATAACACTCGGATTGTGAGATCGCGCGGCGTTGTCACTGGTTTTTATCACATAAAAATCCTACTTTTGTGACACAATTCGTCTGTACAGAGAAGAAAAATCACTTTTATCCGACGATATCTTCATCGACAACAGTCTGACATCGTGAAGCATCAGTTTGCTTATCGAGAATTTTCGGAACAGTATTTCATATTCGATTAAAGCCCGTATGTTGTTTCTGCGAACAAAAATCGTGCCCAAAACTACTTCTGATAATGAAACATCAGACAATCAGTTTCAACATGCACATCAATCATCATCACCCCATGCTCTGGTGTTAAACTATGGTGTCAACCGAGTTGACTTGAGGATACTGATGTTTCATTATCAGATGTTTGGGCAGTACGTTTGCTTGCAGAAATAACATACGGGCTTTAGTTCCATGTCCTTGTTGCTTGAGTCTTGCCTTGCTTCAGTTTTGGCGCGAATTTGAATCATCAACGGAACAGATCAGTCAGCCAGCACTCAGCGGCTTACAAACATATTCACTATTTGAATAATAGCAGTCTAGTGAATAATAGCCGTCGAACAACGCACTGCAGGATTTAAATAAATAATAGCAGCCTGCAGTGCGGCACAAATATTTGGTGTTAAAGGGAAATTCTATAATTTTCATTGAAAAAAATATTTTGGATTTGAAAATAAAAATTGTCTGAATTTGTTGGAAAATAATCGGACTCATGCCAAAATTCACGAAAGAAAGGGTTTTAGCAAAAAAGTTCACGCACTCAACTAATCACTCACTCACTTCAACATTTAATCACTTGATTACTCACTAACTCAATCAATCAATCAATCAATCAATCAATCAATCAATCAACCAATCACTCAATCACTCAACCAATAACTCACTCACTCAATTACTCACTAACTCTTTCAAATAATCATTCAATCATATGTTACTAACTTAACCAATCAATCAATCAATCACTTATTTTCACAGTCACTTAGTCACTCACTCACTTACTCACTCACTCACTCACTCACTCGCTCACTCACTCACTCACTCACTCACTCACTCACTCACTCACTCACTCACTCACCCACTTACTCACTAAGCAATCACTCAGCTACTCACTCATTCGTTCACTCACTCACTCACTCACTCACTCACTCACTCACTGCCTCACTCACTTACTCACCAACTTACCCACTCACCAATCACTCAGCTACTCACTCATTCGTTCACTCACTCAGTCGTTCAATCGATCAATAACTCACCCCCCCCCCCGTCTTTGGAGATAAAAAAGTGGAATTTGTTCCTTTTAAGTAGGTAAAATGACCATAAACTGCCGATTCCTCCCTCTATGACGAATATCGTTCGCCAGAGAACTCACTCAATCACTCATTCACTCCCTCACTCACTCATTAACTCGCCTGTTCTCTCACTTATTCACTCACTCATTACCTCATTCGTTCATCTACTCATTCATTCAGACTTAGTCAATCAATTCCTCACTCACTCATCCCCTCATTCGTATATCTACTCATTTGTTCACTTAGTTACTCACTCATTCAATCAATCAATCATTGAACCGATCAATCAATCAATCATTCAACCACTCACCTACTTACCCAACCTATGACCCATCATTCAACTTCTTTAAAATAAACAACGAACAAAATGAATCCAAAATAGAAAATTTTACATTTTAAATTTCGTAATTTTTTTGTGTAGTTATTTATTATTTCACCTTATGAATAGTCAGTATATATCGAACCACTCAGCGAGCGCAGCACCATATGCTGTCATGCTGAACACGAAACAACAAATTTTTTTAGGTTTTTATATGCAACTGCAACATGAACAAATATAAGCTTAAAAGATGCCAAATTTTTTGTTGAACCATTTCAGCAAATTTCACTTTATTCGCGTAACAACCTTCTTTTAATTTTAATTTTCTCCCTTTTTACTGCCGCTGGTCGGCGTCGTCAGCGTCCAACCCATAGATGTTATAGTATAGACATGTTGGAACATGTTTGAGCGTCTGTGTGCCTCGACCGTTAAAATATTTATATTGTCATGACAACAGGCCTCACCGCCGCAGTGCAGTATTAGAAACAGTAAGTGAACCGCTTCCATTTCGGAAGAAAAGGGTGAAAACAGGTGTATGAATATGCATTTATATCACAGCGTTTTTTTATTACTGAAAGGTATATTTTCAGGTCTCCCCGAAAGGTCCTTTTTTGATAAGAAAGTCCATCGATTTTTGCTCGTCTGTCATTGTCTTTCTGTCTCGTAGTCTGACTGTTTGTGGCTAACAGAGTGTAGTTGAAAAAATTATTAAAGATTATTTACTCGCCCATTTCATGTCAAATAATCTAATACCAGAAACCCAATTCGGTTTTCTTCCAGGCAGAAATACTGCTGGAAATCTGATAACATTACTCCACTATGTCACTGAGGCTTTGGATTCAAGAGTTCCAGTTGACGTCGTATATTTAGATTTTAAAAAGGCCTTTGATAAAGTGCCGCACCAACTAATCATAGCTAAACTATCGCACTACAAAGTGAATAAAAATATTGTCAAGTTGATAGAAAACTGGCTCTCTAACAGACGTCAATTTGTTACTATTGAATCCATGCGCTCAAGAGGTGATTCAGTCATCTCGGGAGTCCCTCAAGGAACAGTCCTTGGACCCATTTTATTCATAATATTCATCATTGACCTTATTAATGGTATCAAACACTCCATTCCTCTTTTCTTCGCTGATGATGCTAAGCTGATTAAACCACGCCATAATGATGTCGATCACATACTGTTGCAATCCGATCTGAATTACATATCTGACTGGTGCCGAAGAAACGGCATGGAACTTAATGCAAAAAAATCTGCTTGCTTGCATTACGGTAAACACTTTGTCAAAAATTTGATCCCATTATACTATATAAATGGTAGCCTACTAGATAGTACAGAATGTATAAAAGATCTGGGACTGTTGTTCGATGATAATTTATCTTTTGCTCCTGCCATTGCCGAAATTTGCCGCAAATCCAATTTGAGGGTTGCCCTTCTACGCAATTCTTTCAAAAACCATTCCATAACCTTTCAAGTAAAACTGTATAAAATTTTTGTTTTGCCTTTAATCACCTATTGCTCCCAGGTACTTATGTTTCATACCAAAGAATCCATGAATAGAATAGAGAATATTCAACATAGATTTACCCGGCTATCGCGACCCGTCGACCCGTCGACCCGTCGACCCAGACTTTTGATATTGTTTGTACGGCTTCGGCTTAGTTCCTAGCACCGACTTAAGTTTACAAAAGTTATTCTGGAGCACTATACTAACAGTTTGGCAGGTGTGAGCATCAAAATTAGGTTTCTGTGTAGGCTTAGGCTTAGGCTTAGGTTTTTGTATGGGCTCGGGCGCGTAGCGCTCGAGCCTATCGCAAAAACCTAAGCTTAAGCCTAAGCCTACACAGAAACCTAATTTTGATGCTCATGCCTAGCCTTCTAAACCTATCCAGCTATGTAGGCAGCCTAAAAACCTCCAAATGGCAGGTCGACCGATCTCGGTCGACGGGTCGCGATTACCGGATTTACCAGACTAAATGTTCATTACGAAGGTGCCGAGGCGAGGGTAACCGCCTGCCATATGAGGAAAGAATAAAAAAATGCAATTTACAGCTACTCGTATATTATTTCACCAAGACAGATTTGATCACAGTCATCAAGCTTACCACAGACCGATTTTACTGTCCTGTACGGTTGATCGATTGGTCACAAATACACTGTAAACGACTAAAGAAACCAAGACACAACAGCCACTTTTGAAAACAGTTTTTTTATGACAGGACCATTAATCATTACAACAGTCTTCCAATAACACCCTGAAAGAAGGAACCATTCGCGTCGCTGATCTGGAAAGGTGGCTGGTCGCTCGTCATATGGAGGAGAAAAAATAGTTAATTTATTTATTACACACACCTAGTGGATGAAGGCTGGTGAATTTGAATATTTTTTTACACATACTATTTCGTTTCTCATATTTAATTATTTGATATTATACTTTATACTCTATTATCTAAAAAGCTCCGACTAACGTAGCTTAAACTCTGGTCCTGTTTCACACACTCTCAATTCATAAAATGCATATGCATATACGTATATACCCATGACACCTATACTGACCACGAATAAAACTAAACTAAACTAGTGTGCCCTCAGATTTACCGCTAATTATCCATATAATGGGTAAGGTGTCGAATCAGGGGCCAAATCCTCATTTACGTATATGCCAGCGTCCGGCATATACGTATATGCCATGCCGATGGCATAGCATATACGTATATGCCAATCCACGTATGCGGACCCGTCCGTTTCTATGATAATGCGATTATCGCAAAGCGTGTTGCAGTAAATATCTAGTACAGCTCGTGGTGTCAGCATTCACTACCCTGGACACCTCCGCTTCGCGGTGCTCGGAAATTCGGCCTATGGCCGAAGCCTCACAATAGGTTGTCGAGAGTTAACGAACAGTGATGCTTCGCAAGAAAATCGGGAAACTTCATGCAAAGCTTCACTGTTCGTTAACCCCCGATAGCCTATTGTGAGGCTTCGGCCGCAGGCCGACTTTCAAGCACCGCGAAGCGGAGGTGTCCAACGTAGTAAATACTGACACCACGAACGAGCTGTACCAGATATCCGAAGCAACATGATTTGCAAAAATCGTATAAGCAGACGAATTGGCATACAATGATCGGCATATATAATAAACGTATACGTATATGCGACGGTACGGCATATATGGATCGGCATATACGTATATGATACGCCATAAATGGATCGGCATATACGTATATGCCAACATACCTGTCGGCAAATACGGATCGGCATATTCGTATATGCCTCTGGAGGCCGTGGCATATATGTATCGGCTCGGCATATCATATACGTATATGCCAGATGTCATATATGGATCGTCATATACGTATTTGGCCCCCGATTCGACACCTGACGACCCCATATTTATTCTATTTTTTTATAATGATTCTTTGTTCCATCAGATATACTCGAATAAAGTTTTATTGATTGTTTGTATCTGGCTGTCTGTAATTCGATCATGCTCTACTACGTCATCATCCGTCTTATCGTCACCCTTGGGTTAAATTAATTTTTAGGTCAATTACACGCGACACGAATAATAAGATGATGCTTCGATGGGAGTTTGAACAGAAGAAGAACCAGTGGACACGATATCCAGATGAGTTATGTGCGCAGATCAATCAACGGTTGACCGAGGAATGCAACAAGACATCGGAAAACATACCCGAATGGATAGAAATCGACAACGATCACTTACAAATCAGGTTGTTCATAAAAAAATGTAATTATTATTCTGACGCGGGAGAGTAATCGGTAATGCCCGAGTTGGGTATGGCAAAAAATTTCAAAATCGATGGGACGTTGGCGCTAAATGATTTTTTGTTTACAGTGAATCGAGTAGCAGATGAACGGACTTGTTCCATTTGAAGTTATACTCAGTTAACTCGTTAGTCTAAGTTAGACCCACAAGTTAGAAACAACTCGTTAAAATTGAATTTAGTTCTATTGCGGTGAGTAGGGGAGGGGAGCAAAGATCAAGGGGGGGGGGGGGGGGTGAGAGGATTTGTCCACCCCATTGAGCCTTAGGGTTATGGCATCAACTTTAGTGTTGAATGTTCACTGGCAACTGGCAGGTCATTTCAGTTTGTCGCTCAAAAGCATGCAAATGAAGTCGGCCTCTGGATTCTTAAAGAGCGCTCGTTGTGCCATTGGGGAAACGTGTTGGTTTTACTGTTTTAACAAGATGGATTTATCATCCTATTTTTAAGTTTATTGTTATATTTTGTCATCAACTGTTTTCTGGCCTCTCTCCGGGTCTCTGAAATCAGTCACGTTTATTGAGCTGACCAACCCCGTCTTAAAGTTAGGGAAGTCACACATTTTGTCTAAATGTTAGGGAACTCACACATTTGTCTAAAAGTTAGGGAACTGACACATTTTGTCTAAAAGTTAGGGAACTTATAATTAAAATTATAGTCCTCAATTAACTTGTTCCAGATCATTCCAGGCAAATCGATACAATATTCGTTGACTTTTGCTTTGTTTTGAGCTTACGGAACTGACATTCTTTCTGAACAGACCTACTTTCTTTGATTGTACTGATCGGGCATTCTTTCCAAACAGAACCACTTTCTCTTGGCTTATTGTAGGGAACTGGCATTCTTTCTAAACTGGCCAACTTAAAAAAAACGTCAATGAACTCAGTTCGGGATCAGGAAACTAAAAAGCATTATGATAATTAGCACGTCTTCAAAACCAGCTTTGAAACTAAACTGTTAAAGTTTATATAAGTTTTAAGCATTTTGAACCGCGAAAACAGTGTTGTTTTGTGGTATTTGAGCGGATGATGTGTACAACTGGGAGTGGTTGGACGAGACTGGTCGATGGCGCAGCTACACACCCGTCCACATTGAACACCTGCACAAGTCTTACATGCAAAACCCGTCGGCCAGGGACGTGGGTCTGGTCATCAACCAGCAGTCGTATGTCATCGACTTCGTTGATTGGAAACAGAGCAATGCCGTCACTGCCGTACACAAATCCGTGAGTTGATACCAATTACTTTAGTGCTACCACCAACCCCGTGTTTACTTTATATATTTTAAATTCTTCCCGGGTTCATGAAAAGTATTATGCATACCTGATCCACATGTAGTTCTTATTCTAAATTTTTGCTGGTGATTACGTTTCAATACAAAATTACTGAATTATGGAGGTTTAAAGTATATTATAAGCATTAAGAAAGTGGATTGTGTAAGCATAGGACTTATGAACACAAGATAACGTTCCGGAAATGGAGCACATCAAAATGGTCATTCTTAGTACAAAAGTAGAAAAGTTACATATTTTAAAAATAGTCATTCGTTAAACAGAAGGGACGTGAACCTGGCCACTGTTTTGTGATCACTGATCAGAGTTTTTCCGTTAACGGTTATTGCTTTCATTCTTCTAAAAAAAAATCTTAGATTTTTTCATTTCTCAATGAAAAATTGTCAAAGCAGCATGATGTTAGATACTCAATAGATTTATCCAACTCGAGCACGAAATAATCGACGCAGTATTATGTTATTATTATATGAAAATGTGTTTTTATATTAAAATGTTTTATTATCAGATTCGTCGATTGGCATCGAATGCGACGCTGGGCGAGCCACCGGCAGTCCGTAAGAGTGCCCGTTCCAAGTCCGACGCAATCAAACGCAACACTTCCTTAGACACCCAAGGTTGCCATAGTTTTTCATTTCATGTTTTGTCGTCCGTTTCATCACTGTTCGTTATACAAAACATCGTAAAACCAGCAACCGCAGGAATGCGAGAAACTTTCTTTAAATATTAATGCTCATTCCATTTCGGATTATAACAGTTGCATATTGAACAAACTTGTGATCCCATCCCAGAGAATTCTAATCTAAGACAACTATTTTCTTATAAACAAGTTGGTTAGCAAGCGATTTTTTTGTATTTTTTCAAAGTTGCGGAGGAGTTACAAAAAAAATAAGTATTTTCCGAAATTTGCTCAAGCAAAAAGTTGACGTGTCTTGATAATGGTTGTCCTCATATATTTTATTTTATTAATCACCCGTTTCATATTCGTGTCGGCCGGATGCCGTTTTAGATAAATGATTGCGGACACACGGTCCCATATTATCATCTAGTTTAGTTACCACTTATCATACTATAAAAATCAATTATTTATGATCCATATTTGTTGAAGAAAAAATATTTAACTCCGCTTGCAGAAGATGTGAAACCGCCAGCCAAGAAGCGTGTGAAGAAAGAGGAGTCAACGTCAGATGCTGGGTCCTTGCCCAAAGTGACCAAACTCAAGTCAACATCGTCCAGCAGATCTTCATCATCCGGTGCTGGCAAAAGTTGGCTAACAGTTTTTATTTTTGAGTTTTTTGGATGGGCCGGAAATAAAGGGATACGTTGAGTTTGGCCCACTTAATTGTGTTGGTATTGTTTTGTTACAGGCATCAGCCAAGAGGATGATGGTGAGTTTTGGTTGTTGTTGTTGTTCTGAAGTGGTCTGGTCTGGGTGGGTTCGTCGTCTGATTAACTATTCACATTTTTCCAGTTTGCTTGCACTATCAATTCGGATCGTTTGTGTGAAAACAAGATTTTAATGTTTGAGTTACAAATTTTAATACGTATGTCATGATATGATTGTTAGGCAGTACAACCTCTAATATAATGTAATGTTTCATGTGGCAAACGTAAGGTGCTTGTCAAGGGTTTGGCCCCTGTCGACCCGGAGTGCCATGAGAAGGTGCAGTCAGCTCACGTGTATGTCCAAGGCACTGATATATACGACTGCATGCTCAATCAGGTTTCATATCATCTATGTTCTTGTTTACTCGTGATTGACACAGTTAAATTTCAAATCTTGAGTTCAAATTTTGTTCCTCACCAGAGTCATCAATAACCTTAGAATATCGAAATAATGTTCGAAAGTACATGTGGTGCTATTGAATCAAATATGTATTTTTCTTCATTCTACGCAATATTCAAGTCAAAAGACATTTTATGGTTAACTGTTGTTTACTCATTAAAAATAGATATGGTTAAGTGAGTGATTTACAGACCAACATCTCAACCAACAACAACAAGTATTACATCATCCAGCTGTTAGAGGAAGACGATGTAAAGTCCTACTCTGTCTGGTTCAGATGGGGTCGGGTCGGATACTCGGTTAGTTGCATCAGTTGTTGATCGGTTGGTTGGTTGGTGTGAGTGGGTTTCAATAATTAATAAAATAATGAATGTGGGATATCGTTCCCGGCACGTTTTCATCGAAATATTTGAGCCACATGCTTTTATTCTTTAGGGATATGTTTAAATGACTCGACAACGATTGATACAACAATACAGCGTTCTTCTCGTCCTAGTTTCAGAATTTTGTTTCGTGAGAACTGTATTTGGTTTTATATTCCATTTATATTCGATTTATGATCGCTCTATTCTGGATTGTAGGGCCAGAACAGTCTGTTGGCGTTCGGTGCCGACCTGGAGGGTGCCAAACGGGCATTTTGCCGCAAGTTTCATGACAAAACCCAAAACGACTGGGCCGACAGGAAGGACTTTGAGAAGGTGGCTGGAAAGTACGATCTGGTTGAGGTTGGTAACAAAATCTGCGTGAACAGTATCTTGAGTTCTAGGACAAATCCCAAACAAAATCTGCGTGAACAGTATCTAGAGTTCTGGGACCAATCTCAAACAACCTTCCACCGTATGTGGTTCACCGATGCTGTGATTTGAGGGCCATTCAAAATTGTAATAAAAAAGGTGTTAGATGAGGGTTGATAAGTTTGTAATTCAATTCAGAAATGTTACCAACCTGATAAACGCGTTAATTGTGGTTTGAAATCATGAAGTGAAAATAAGTTCAGGTTATTTCAAGTTTAAGTTAGAAGGTTTCTGTATCGGCTGATTTCGTTGTTGAATTAGGTACCTCTGTGAAGTAATATTAACGGTAACAATTGGTTGAACAGGTGGACTATGCCATCAACGGCAGCGCTACATCCACGGCTGCACCCGCTGATCCCGGTGTCAAACAGGAGCCGGTCGAAATACCGCCCAGTCAGCTGGATGAGACATTACAGAAATTAATGCAGGTACTGTTTTTGTTGTTTCGATTTTTGTTTGTTTGTTGTTGTGTATTGTTTTCATTGGTCTAGTTATCGTCATCATTTTGTTTCAATAATCATGTAATATCAATGAGTACATACATGCAGGGGTGGGCCGGGTTTTTTGGCGTTTTGCAGGGGAGGGGGGGGGGGTAGCCGACCGAAAACCCCGTCCTACCCGCTCTGTCCGAAAAGTGAAAGGGGGAGTAAGGTCGGGGGGGGGGGGGGTAGGAAAATTTTTTTCCCGCAAAAAAGCTTCGTTTTTTGTTCGTTTTCGCTAAAAAATCTTCTATTATAGGGTATAAACATCACATGTACCAGTTTTTTCAGGTTTTAACCAATAAAATTGACCCAGAAAACGTGTTTGTTCGAAAAAAAATCTCACAGCCAAAAATTTTGGAAAAATGAGCCTCAAAATCGAGGTTTTGAGGCCGATTTTCCCAAAAATTTCGATTAGGGGGGGGAGGGGGTAGGCGACCTAAATTTTTGTCTAGGGGGGAGGGGGTAGGCTAACAGGCGACCCTGAAAAGTGGGGGGGGTAACCCACCCCTACCCCCCCCCCCCCAGCGGCCCACCCCTGCATACATGCACCCGTTGTTGGTGTGTTATTAGTTGTGTTATCGTAGTTGTTGTTACCGTTATTGTTGGTGCTTTTTATACTACTGTTGTTGTTGTTTTTGTAATTGTAAATGTAAGCTGTTGTTGTTGCAGACCATCTGCGACATCAAGAACATGGAGGCTGATGTGCGAGAACTCGAGTACGATGCCGATCGTGCACCACTGGGTTGATTGATTGATTGATTATTTGATTGATTGATTACTTGATTGATTAACTGAATGTTTTCTATCGGAGTATGCAAGTGATTGTGAGTGTGTTATCAGGCAAACTGACACCCCAGCAAATCAAGGCCGGTTACTCCGCACTGAAACAGATCGAGGAGTTGATCAGGACGAAAAAATCCGGCAGAAACTTGGAGCAGGCGTGCAGTGCCTACTACACACGAGTCCCGCATTACTTCGGGTTGTTAACTCATTTTATTTACTTTTATGCCCATTTGAATTCATCGTATTTTGTACTTTCCTCCAAAGTTCAGTTTAGTCAAAAAAATGTTCTCCATTCAAATTCACTCGAAAAAAATACTACTGGTCTGTGTTTGTTTCATCACCAATGGGCAGTCAGTACTGTTTCATTTCATCATTGATACTGTTTCTTTTCGTCATTGATATTTTTCCGTCACTGTCGAATGTCAGTTAAATAAGTTTTACTAAGAAATGGGGACTAATGCGTTTTCGAGTCAATGGGCTATCATTAGAATTAAGCTACAATGCACTCATGTGAAAAAGAATGCACTTATCGTAGAAAAGAAATGTCGTCGCAAGCATTTCGAGAACAATAATTGTGTTTTGTTTCAGTTTCCAGCAGCCGCCGTTGATTCAGACGACGGAGGCACTGAAACGCGAGATGGATTTGATGGAGACCCTGTCCGACATCGAAGTGGCCATGCGCGTACTACAGACAACTTCGGGTGATATTAAGGTTGGTATATTATGATATAATGAACAGCATCTGCGGTCACTTGCTCGAGCTGTGGCCTTTTCTGACCATTGTATTCGACACTTTGATGTTCGCTATTCTGTGGGAAACCATAGTTAAATTGGTTATTACAAAGCTTGGTAGTTCAAGTTAGGGTGGAAACCACCTCGCCCCCCGGTGGTGGTGGTTAGCCTATTGGTAGTTAGTCCCGTCTATCATCACGAGCTTTGGACGAAGGGGAAGCAAGTGCGGGGGTCAGATAACATTACGAATGCGCTTCCTTGTATTGCCAAAGTTAGAAAAAATCCCGAATTTTTTTATTCGATTTGAGCAATTCTGTTCTTGCGGAAATTTAAAAAAATTCGACAAGTAATCATCGTTTGTTTGTTTCAACGAAGATGGAGACAAATCAAAATGCAAGACACAGGCCCCTGCTCTGGCAAAACCAACCATATCTTCTCCGTTTGTTCCTGTTGTTTTAATAAGACACCTTTCGAAATTCCACTTGAATTCTCAGCAGTTTTTCAGAATTCAAAAAAAACCAGCTGATCATAATGCGCTTTGTTAGTTGTCAACATTTTTGAGCAAATATATTTATGCAAATTTGTTTTCAAAAACAAATGTTGTACATATGTATGAGGACGAGACACCCTGTGCTTTGATTGATAACAGTTATCAATTTTTCACCATTTCTTTCAACGTTCCAAGTTTTTTTGCGTTTTGATGACAATAAATTGGGAATAAATGTTTTAGGTGAACCCGATAGACCAGCGTTATCTGGCGATGGAGTGTACGATGAAGGCGATGTGCCCGTCAGACCCTGACTACAAGGCGATCGAATGTGCACTGCTGCAAACACATGCACCCACGCACATGACCTACAAAATGAAACTCGTCAACATATTCGCTTGCGCCAAGAACGATCTCAATTTCGATGAGAAGATCGGAAATCGGTTGGTTCATTGAAAACAACAAGTGTTGATTGGGATAGTTATATCTACTTGATAGTTGATTAGCAATAATTATTGATAATTCACAATTCACATGTACTGTCATGCTTAACGAGCGTGAAACATTTTTAACTATATAAAAATACCTTTGACAACATCATTTTTAATTTTTAAGCGTTTTATTTCATTCTGTAGGGAAGATTAAAAAAGAATAATGAACAAGAAAAACAAACTACAACGGGAAAAACAATTGGCCTCGCCTCATTATTTGTTGTATATGACATACCTTGATTGATTGTGTATTATTGAATTGAAAGGCGAACCAAGTATTGGAATGAGAAGTATCAAAGTGTACTAAGTTTTATGTTTGTGTAAAGAATGTGACACCACTTTCTAGTTTACTGTTGGCTGCTCTCATACTCGATTTTTTTACTTTTCACTTATCGTTGCCTTCATCGTTCATTCTCAACTCAACAAATCATATCCATTAGGTTGTAATATGATTAATTTGATAAATATTGTTATATTATGGCGGCCTTTTTTTCTATGCCTGCAGGTGAAATGAAATGGGTGATAACTTTAATAAGATTGAGCATACAATGTTTTGTGTTGGATTTCCAGGGTTCTTCTGTGGCACGGCTCACGAGTGTCCAACTTCTATGGTATTCTGTCTCGCGGTCTGCGTATCGCGCCACCCGAAGCACCGTCCACCGGCTACATGTTCGGCAAGGGCATATACTTTGCCGACATGTCATCAAAGTCGGCCAACTACTGCTTTGCGAGCAAACACAAGGATGTCGGATATGTCATGCTGTGTGAGGTGGGTTATGTTGTTGGTGGTGGTGTTGTTGTTGTTGTTGTTGTTGTTGTTGTTGTTGTTGTTGTTGTTGTTGTATTTGGTGTTGTTGTTGTTGTTGTTGTTGTTGTTGTTGTTATATTTGGTGTTGTTGTTGTTGATGTTGTTGTTGTGTTAAATAATGATGTTATTGTTATAGGTGATTAAAATGTATAATTATTTTAGGTTGCTCTGGGCAAGTCTCGCGAGCTGTTGGACGCAGACTACAAGGCTGATAAACTGCCGGCCGCATACAACTCCGTAAAGGGACTCGGTAAAATGGCACCCGATCCAAAGGGCATGAAAACACTGTTGGTTCATATATGTTGATTGGGTGTTGTTGTTAATATGGCTTGACTGGTGTTGTTAATATGGCTTGACTGGTGTTGTTACTTACTTCATCGCAAAACAGCTAATACCCTCTCCCGCCAAATGCTCTGCCTTCCTAACATCAACCTGCAGTGCCGAATACAACATCGACCTCCATATCAACATGGCTGGCACCACACCATACCCACTGTGAAATCCCTACGCATCCTTGGCGTCACCTTCGACCACGACCTACACTTTCACCAGCACGTCAACAACATCAACACTATGGCCAAATCCAGAAACAGCGCCATCAGGGCCTTAACGTCTGCAGGTGATGGTCTTCACAAAGAAGAAATCATCACACTCTATAAAACTATCCTGCGCTCATCAATGGAATACGGTGCAGCTGCATGGTTCCCGTTCGTCGCCGACTCCAACTGGGGAAAGCTCGAGGCCAGACAAAACGAGGCACTCAGAACAGCCACAGGCTGCGTGAAGATGACGGACCCCAATCACCTGCGACACGAGACGCGCTGCCTTCCGATCAAGAACCATTGCCAACTGATAACAACACAGTTCGCAGCCATAGCCAAAACTGAGGGTCACCCAAACAACAATGACGTCACAACCGACCCTCCTGAACGCAACATCCGCAGAACTCTTTCTACAACCTATAAAGACTGTATCTCGCGCTTCAACTTCAACGACGATGATGAAGATCCCAAAACCATCGTCAAAGTCCTGCACCAAAAACATGTAGAGCAGGCAATCAACAACTATGGGGACAACAAACTCCTCAACCGGCCCCCACCCAAACCGCCTGACTATGTCGATAAGTTGGAGCGTGGTCTGACGAGATCCGCGCGAGTGCGACTAGCTCAACTACGCTCAAGCTACAGAAGCACACTGACAGCATACCAATATCGCATCGGCATCAACACAAACGACAGGTGTCGCAAATGCAACAACGAACCCGAGACAGCCCTTCACGCCTTAACCTGCAATGGCATCGACCCGATCCTGCTCTGGTCGGATCCAGCCCGCGCAGCCCAGCTGACTGAGGGCATGTGAGACAACGCTTCAACGGCCACCACAACAACAACAACTGGTGTTGTTGTTATTATGGCTTGACTGGTGTTGTTGTTGTTATGGCTTGACTGGTGTTGTTGTTATTATGGCTTGACTGGTGTTGTTGTTATTATGACTTGACTGGTGTTGTTGTTATTATGGCTTGACTGGTGTTGTTGTTATTATGGCTTGACTGGTGTTGTTGTTATTATGGCTTGACTGGTGTTGTTGTTATTATGGCTTGACTGGTGTTGTTGTTATTATGGCTTGACTGGTGTTGTTGTTATTGTGGCTTGACTGGTGTTGTTGTTATTGTGGCTTGACTGATGTTGTTGTTATTATGGCTTGACTGGTGTTGTTGTTATTATGGCTTGACTGGTGTTGTTGTTATTATGGCTTGACTGGTGTTGTTGTTATTGTGGCTTGACTAGTGTTGTTGTTCATGTTATATTAGTTGTACTTTTTATTGTTCTCATGATTTCTGAATACTTTGTCTTTTGCAAGCAATCAGCAGTCAGCATAAGAAAAAAGAATAAGAAAAAAACGAGCAAAAACTTTACCTTAATTATTTCAATTTTATTTAAAAAAGAGATTTTGTGAAGTCAGCTCCTGGTACCCCCCCTCCCCCCCATTACTTTCCGAGTATAAGTCAAAGTATCTTGGAGTGAGAATTTCAAGCCACCCTGTATACTAAACACGAAAGTGCGACTTTCGCCACAAACCTCTGGTCATCCTTGTTATATATAAATGGACCTCAGCAAAGTGTACCTCAATCAGTCAATAACCGCTTTTAATTGCAGGTCGGATTCGTCGGTGCTGCCATGTGGCAAGACGGTGGACACTGGCATCAAGAACGACAAGGGCTACACTCTCCAGTACAACGAATACATCGTATACCGAACACAGCAGGTGCGCATGCGATACCTACTTGAGGTCAAGTTCATATTCTGAATCAAAACCGTCGTCCAATGGTGAACACTGTTGATGTGTGATCGAATGATTCGTGGTTCGACTCTTGATTACAGTGTTGTTGTGTTCTGTATCCGTGTTGTTTCTTTCCATTTTTGCTGCCTGTTCGGGATTTATTATAATTAGGACTGTTTTTGTGATCTTCTTCGCTGGTTGTTTGTTGTCGGCTTTTGAATAAGTTGAAACGTTACCTTCTTCTAACAATTAATTCCCTGTACATTTGTTTTGTTTTCCTGTGGAAATCTGTTGGTTCGCATTTATGTTTTTTTCTCGTTTCTCTGTACGTGTAACCATAATCGTTACACTATTTTGCCTTATTGTTATTATTTTTTTGTTTTCGGGTGTAACTTCATTTAGGATTTGTTAGTTGATCAAACAAATTCAATTTCAACTCTGATAAATTCTTGTATCATCAGAATATACTCAAGTTTGAATCAATATTTTGCGTTATTCGCAAGCCTCCCTGCTTTTTCAGCTCAATGGTTTGAGAATAAATGCTACAATACAATATATTCACCAATCACCAGAATGTCGCTAGTCCATAGGTCGTGTCACGTTTTTTTCATTCCGATTTCTAAGGAATTTAGGAAACGATTACATGTATGCCTTCACAATAATGAATAAATGCCGTGGTTTGCATGAATATAAATTTATGATAATTCAGCTTAAACTTCGTTTATTTCGAAAGTTAGATTTTTTGTGTGCATATTTTTGTGATCATATGCGAAGAGTAATTGTTTTTATTGCATTGTATTGTTCATCATTATATTGTATTGTTCATCATTATCAGTACTTTACGGTCAGCCAATAATGGCAGTATGTTAATTGTACAAGTTCAGTTGTTCAATAAAAACAAATTGGACTGAAAAGCAAGGTCTGCTTTTGTTATGCTTAATTGCCTGATATTGTCACCTGCTACTGGGAGTTTTGGAGTTGAAAAACAAAATAATTTGGGTTCAAAAGATGAGCTCTCGTCGTTGGAAAACCAAAATAAAACTCATGTTGAAAGTGTGCCTCCATCAGCCCACCCTGTATCTAGACACGATTCAATCTGAACATGTTTGCCAAAAAAGGCTGATTTGATGACTAATAATCACAACGGAAACTCTTAATATACGTACCTTATAATTAAAAAAAAATAATTGTGTGATTTTATCAATTCAAAATGGCAATTCAAAAAAAATTATGCGTGAAAGAGCGCCTTACCGTATTCTAACAACGCAACAAATGACATTAACCGAATAGATTTGTATTGCAGCAAAACGTTGAGTATTGAAGTAAAGTGAAAGATGTTACAAAAATAGTATGGGATGATGGCGGCACCACACGATGGGTTGTAACGATAAGACAACTGTGGCCATTCAAACTATCACTGATAACCAAAGTTGTTATCGATGCATCGGGGTGTCCGCTCTATTTATTATACAGAGTGTAGCACAACATCACTTCACTCAAACACATATAATGAAACCATAAACAATCAATGTAGATATAATAGTGTTCTGAACAAGTGAATACATGTGATCTTGATGTAGAAGTTGTGAGGTAGGGTCAGATAAAACAGTTCATGTATAATAGAACATGTGGTCTGCGTCTGCCTGTATGTACATACATACTTCTGATGTTATTGTTTTTGAGAAAGTGATGCGTGGAGGTTACTAAAGTCAACAACAAAATTAACCCGACCAACACGACCATTGCATCCTGTAGTCTTATAATTCATTTGTCACGTTCATTACTACTATCATTATAAGTCGTCACGTTCAATACTTCTATTATGATATGTGGTCACACTAATTACTACTATCATGATAAGTCGTCACGTTCATTACTACTATCATGATAAGTCGTCACGTTCAATACTACTATTATGATATGTGGTCACACTAATTACTACTATCATGTTAAGTCGTCACGTTCATTACTACTATCATGATAAGTCGTCACGTTCAATACTACTATTATGATATGTGGTCACACTAATTACTACTATCATGATAAGTCGTCACGTTCATTAATACTATCATGATAAGTCGTCACGTTCATTACTACTATTATGATAAGTCGTCACACTAATTACTAAAAAACTATTGTGATAAGTCGTCACGTTCAATACTACTATTATGATAAGTCGTCCCGTTCAATACTACTATCATGATAAGTCGTCACGTTCATTACTACTATCATGATAAGTCGTCACGTTCAATACTACTATTATGATATGTGGTCACACTAATTACTACTATCATGTTAAGTCGTCACGTTCATTACTACTATCATGATAAGTCGTCACGTTCAATACTACTATTATGATATGTGGTCACACTAATTACTACTATCATGATAAGTCGTCACGTTCATTACTACTATCATGATAAGTCGTCACGTTCATTACTACTATTATGATAAGTCGTCACACTAATTACTAAAAAAACTATTGTGATAAGTCGTCACGTTCAATACTACTATTATGATAAGTCGTCCCGTTCAATACTACTATCATGATAAGTCGTCAGCATCACGTTCATTACTACTATCATGATAAGTCGTCACGTTCATTACTACTATCATGATATGTCGTCACACTAATTACTAAAATACTATCATGGTAAGTCGTCACGTTCAATACTACTATCATGATAAGTCGTCACGTTCATTACTCCTATCATGATAAGTCGTCCCGTTCAATACTACTATCATGATAAATCGTCACGTTCAATACTTCTATTATGATACGTGGTTACACTAATTACTACTATCATGATAAGTCGTCACGTTCATTACTACTATTATGATAAGTCGTCCCGTTCAATACTACTATCATGATAAGCCGTCACGTTCAATACTACTATCATGATAAGTCGTCACGTTCAAAACTACATACTATCATGATAAATCGTCACGTTCATTACTACTATCATAATAAGTCGTCACGTTCATTACTACTATTATGATAAGTCGTCACCATCTCAGTCACTCTAATTTTCATTGCTTTCCATTTCGCAAATGGAAAGGAGCAACTTCGATTTTATCAAATACGGAAACTCGGTTTCTTCTATCAAAAACAGCAAAAGCACTGTTACAAAACTTTTTTTATTTTGTACGAATAATAGTAGAATCTGAATATGGTCAACTTTACCGATGACCTATTAATCTGATAAAATGATTAAACGAATTTACGACTAGTTGTTCAATCAGTAAAACCTGGATGTTTTTATGATTGCACCCTGTACTTGGTTACCGGTGAAACTTTGAAACCCGTGGTCAGACTGTTTTGCCAATCATGTTGTTGCTGTTGTTGTTGTTGTTGTTGTTGTTGTTGTTGTTGTTGTTGTTGTTGTTGTTGTTGTTGTTGTTGTTGTTGTTCTTGTGGTTGTTGTTGTTGTTGTTGTTGTTGTTGTTGTTGTTGTTGTTTTTGTTTTTGTTGTTGAGGCTGGTTTCTCGTTCGTGAATCTTCGTCACAACTCCATAGAACAATGGTTTTTGAAACCATCATTTTTTACGAGCGCACCTTGAACCCGTTAAACGGATAGTGTCCGATGACTTGTACACCCTGCAAATCACAACTGTTGTCACTAGATGAAAAATACTTCATATGCCTTAACAATTGCATATCAATACCAAATACAAAATAGAAATCAGTATCACAAATTCGCATCGTCGTGTATATATTGGCCCCGTGTACGTTGAACTCTTGGATTTTTTCAGATCCACCGAGGATCAAAAATCAATCCCGATTTGCTAGTGTGTAAGTATAAGCAAAGGTTATTTTTTTATCCGAATCGTATTTTAACTTTAGGAATGACCTTTTATTCATTTTGTGACTTAGGTATTCCTCATTGCTATTATGGCGTGGAAAAAACAATAAAATCGTGAATCTTGAATCTAAAAATAATCCACCGAGGATCGATAATTGAGCCGGGTCTTTTCTTCAACACTAGAGACCGGCTCAATAAATGACGTGGTTATTTGAAAGATCCGACTCAGATGAAAAACCTAACCTCGGATCAAGAAATTATCCGGGTTCAAAGGGTTAAAGAATAGGACTGGGAAAATGTTTTGATCCTCGGTGGATCTAAGAATAATCCAAGGTTTCGACGTGCACGGGGCCATTGTCACCGTAAGCCCTTTTTGGCAGCAGAACTTGTGACGTGGCTTGAACAACGCAATACCTGTTTTCGACTCGTTTTTCTCGTTGCAGTCAACTATGTATGCTAACGGAAACTCATGAGTGGTTGCAAAATGTTATTTTAATTCCGTAATCCAAGTAATAATAAAGTTCTAAATAACGTAGAACAAAAAAGACTGTAATTTTCTTCGTCTTTTTTGGATTTCCAGTCACTCACTCACTCACTCACTCACTCACTCATTCACTCACTCAACCACTCACTAACTCACTCACTCATTCACTCACTCAACCACTATCTTACTCTTTCCCTTACTCATTCATTCTCTCACCCACTCACTCACTCATTCACTAACTCACTCACCTACTCACTCACGCTCTCACTCACTCACTCACTCACTCACTCACTCACTCACTCACTCACTCACTCACTCACTCACTCACTCATTCACTCGCTAACTCACTCACTTACTCTTTCCCTTACTCATCCACTCTCTCACCCACTCACTCACTCATTCACTAACTCACTCACCTACTCACTCACTCATTCACTAACTCACTCACCCACTAACTCACTCACTCACTCACTAACTCACTCACCTACTCACTCTATCATGCACATCAGCTTCGTACCTCACTCACTCACTAACTCACTCACCTACTCACTCTATCATGCACATCAGCTTCGTACCTCACTCACTCACTAACTCACTCACCTACTCTCTCTATCATGCACATCAGCTTCGTACCTCACTCACTCACTAACTCACTCACCTACTCACTCTATCATGCACATCAGCTTCGTACCTCACTCACTCACTAACTCACTCACCTACTCACTCACTCATGCACATCAGCTTCGTACCTCACTCACTCACTAACTCACTCACCTACTCACTCTATCATGCACATCAGCTTCGTACCTCACTCACTCACTAACTCACTCACCTACTCACTCTATCATGCACATCAGCTTCGTACCTCACTCACTCACTAACTCACTCACCTACTCACTCTATCATGCACATCAGCTTCGTACCTCACTCACTCACTAACTCACTCACCTACTCACTCTATCATGCACATCAGCTTCGTACCTCACTCACTCACTAACTCACTCACCTACTCACTCTATCATGCACATCAGCTTCGTACCTCACTCACTCACTAACTCACTCACCTACTCACTCACTCATGCACATCAGCTTCGTACCTCACTCACTCACTAACTCACTCACCTACTCACTCTATCATGCACATCAGCTTCGTACCTCACTCACTCACTAACTCACTCACCTACTCACTCTATCATGCACATCAGCTTCGTACCTCACTCACTCACTAACTCACTCACCTACTCACTCTATCATGCACATCAGCTTCGTACCTCACTCACTCACTGACTCACTCACCTACTCACTCACTCATGCACATCAGCTTCGTACCTCACTCACTCACTAACTCACTCACCTACTCTCTCTATCATGCACATCAGCTTCGTACCTCACTCACTCACTAACTCACTCACCTACTCACTCACTCATGCACATCAGCTTCGTACCTCACTCACTCACTAACTCACTCACCTACTCACTCACTCATGCACATCAGCTTCGTACCTCACTCACTCACTAACTCACTCACCTACTCACTCTATCATGCACATCAGCTTCGTACCTCACTCACTCACTAACTCACTCACCTACTCACTCTATCATGCACATCAGCTTCGTACCTCACTCACTCACTAACTCACTCACCTACTCACTCTATCATGCACATCAGCTTCGTACCTCACTCACTCACTAACTCACTCACCTACTCACTCACTCATGCACATCAGCTTCGTACCTCACTCACTCACTAACTCACTCACCTACTCACTCACTCATGCACATCAGCTTCGTACCTCACTCACTCACTAACTCACTCACCTACTCACTCACTCATGCACATCAGCTTCGTACCTCACTCACTCACTAACTCACTCACCTACTCACTCTATCATGCACATCAGCTTCGTACCTCACTCACTAACTAACTCACTCACCTACTCACTCACTCATGCACATCAGCTTCGTACCTCACTCACTCACTAACTCACTCACCTACTCACTCACTCATGCACATCAGCTTCGTACCTCACTAATGCGCATCAAATATGCCCAGTATGAGTGACGGTCAGCTCAACAAACGTATAAATAATATACAATCGCCGCCGAAATTTCGCAAGATGACTTTAATCACTGTTTTGCTAACACTTTTCCTAATCACGCCAATTTCAACATTTCTTGAACGCGGTGGAGACGGCCAGGACGACTTCAATCCAGACGACATAAAGTTTTACAG
>OZ038442.1:280558-284385 GCA_964036265.1 Daptonema setosum
GCACAGAACCCTGCCCAAGTTGGCCAGATCCACGGCACCCTGTGCCAAATGGGTGACAACCAACGAATCCTCGACCACCATTGGCCCCAAGTACGAGTGCACAAGTCGCGACCCCAAACAACCCATCCTCATACCAAACTGCACTGTCGACTTCAGTAGCATGGTTGGCATTGTAAAAAACTTCTGGAGATTCTAGTGAAAAAATGACACCTTAACGTGTCCAACCCAGTGTAACACCCACTGAACATGATGATTGCATGTTATAGCGTACAGCTGTTGGGAAGGAGTTGAGTCGGACAGCCGACTATTGTGCATCTTCTTTTCTCACGTTTGATGCAGCTAACGATTCACCAGTTGGAGTAATAACACTACAACTTTTCACTTGAATCCCAGACAGCCTTTTATTATCAATTAATTAGCATGGTTGGTATTGTATTGTCAATTAAGTAGCATGGTTGGCATTGTATTATCAATTAAGTAGCATGGTTGGCATTGTATTATCAATTAAGTAGCATGGTTGGCATGCATGGTTGGCATTGTATTATCAGTTAAGTAGCATAGTTGGCATTGTATTATCATTTAAGTAGCATGGTTGGCATTGTATTATCAATTAAGTAGCATGGTTGGAATTGTATTATCAATTAAGTAGCATGGCTGGCATTGTATTATCAGTTAAGTATCATGGTTGGCCCTGTATTATCAGTTTAGTAGCATGGTTGGCATTGTATTATCAGTTTAGTAGCATGGTTGGCATTGTATTATCAGTTAAGTAGCATGGTTGGCATTGTTTTATCAATTAAGTAGCATGGTTGGCATTGTACTATCTGTTAAGTATCATGGTTGGCCCTGTATTATCAGTTTAGTAGCAGGGTTGGCATTGTATTATCATTCAAGTATCATGGTTGGCCCTGTATTATCAGTTAAGTAGCATGGTTGGCATTGTATTATCAGTTAAGTAGCACGGTAGGAATTGTATTATCAATTAAGTAGCATGGCTGGCATTGTATTATCAGTTAAATATCATGGTTGGCCCTGTATTATCAGTTTAGTAGCATGGTCGGCATTGTATTATCAGTTAAGTAGCCTGGTTGGCATTGTATTATCAATTAAGTAGCATGGTTGGCATTGTACTACCTGTTAAGTATCATGGTTGGCCCTGTATTATCAGTTTAGTAGCATGGTTGGCATTGTATTATCATTTAAGTAGCATGGTTGGCATGGTATTATCAGTGAAGTAGCATGGTTTGCATTGTATTATCAGTTAAGTAGCATGGTTTGCATTGTATTATCAGTTAAGTAGCATGGTTTGCATTGTATTATCGGTTAAGTAGCATGGTTTGCATTGTATTATCAGTTAAGTAGCATGGTTTGCATTGTATTATCAGTTAAGTAGCATGGTTTGCATTGTATTATCAGTTAAATAGCATGGTTTGCATTGTATTATCATTTAAGTAGCATGGTTTGCATTGTATTATCAGTTAAGTAGCATGGTTTGCATTGTATTATCAGTTAAGTAGCATGGTTTGCATGGTATTATCAGTTAAGTATATCTTGATTTTCAGCTGATGAGCAATCAGTTACTGAGCTCCAAAAATCCGAACCCGATGAATTGGCGCATATTATTCGTTATGAGCTTTGCCAAGTTGGTCTACTCTTTCACATTGGAGTGAGTGAGTGAGTGAGTGAGTGAGTGAGTGAGTGAGTGAGTGAGTGAGTGAGTGAGTGAGTGAGTGAGTGAGTGAGTGAGTGAGTGAGTGAGTGAGTGAGTGAGTGAGTGAGTGAGTGAGTGAGTGAGTGAGTGAGTGAGTGAGTGAGGGAATGCTATACAAAAAAGGGTCATATTTTTAAATGAAATGGTGTATTCGACGAATGTACGTATTAAGTCGAACGGATTCGATGGGTATCTTCAACGCGACGAAGCATGCAATGATGGGTCAATGGCAGTCGTGTTCCAGCCTGAATGTGAGTGAGTTCCAGTTGATTACACCCAATGACCACGCCACTGGATGGCTCAACGACTCCACTCAAATTGACAACGCCATTCAGGTTAACCATATATAGCTGCCTCACTTTAAACATTCATCAAATTATAAAATTGGTTATTCATTCAGAACAAAAAAAATATATGAGAAAATACCTCCTAAAAATTTTCAAGAAATGAATAATTTTTTACTCAACATTTGAACAACAAACTAACGTTGCAAGTGCGTATGACGGGTTGAGAGAAATATTTTTTAATAACCAGATCCATTGGTCAAGATATAGTATGTCTATGTTGCAGAGTCTGACTCCGGCTCAGGTGCAGATCGACAACAACGGGCTGGATGACACGTCCACGCTACACACACTACGCAAGGCTGCATTCAATTACACATATGCCATGGGCGATCAGTATGATGGCTACTGTGGTGGTACTTATATTGTGCTGGTTGGTGACATGCAAACAGACAGACAGACACACAGACAGACACACAGAGAGACAGACAGATAGACAGACAGACAGACACACATACAGACCCACAGACAGACAGACAGACAGACAGACACACATACAGACACACAGACAGACAGACAGACAGACAGACAGACAGACAGACAGACAGACAGACAGACAGACAGACAGACAGACAGACAGACAGACAGACAGACAGACAGACAGACAGACAGACAGACAGACACACACACGCACACAGACTGACAGACAGATAGACAGACAGACAGACAGACAGACAGACAGACAGACAGACAGACAGACAGACATGTTTTATCCTAGGTGACCGACTTTGTGTCTGACATGATCTCGGCCAACGCGAAATCGCTAGACTGCCTGACGAATGAGCTGCTGGTCGTGAATGTGATTGTGCCCGGGTGTTCGAACACGTGTTAGTGAGTTCGAACATGTGTTAGTGAGTTCGAATACGTGTTAGTGAGTTCGAATACGTGTTAGTGAGTTCGAATACGTGTTAGTGAGTTCGAATACGTGTTAGTGAGTTCGAATACGTGTTAGTGAGTTCGAATACGTGTTAGTGAGTTCGAATACGTGTTAGTGAGTTCGAATACGTGTTAGTGAGTTCGAATACGTGTTGGTGAGTTCGAATACGTGTTAGGGAGTGGATTTCACACTGGATCAACATCCCAGTGTGAAATGCGCATTTTTAGTTTGAATAACAACCGTAATTTTTTTTCGATTCTCCAAATTGTTCTCCAACTTCTACAAGTTACAGACCTTATCTGGCTATTTCGTTTATTTTTTTTTCTGAATTGTTTCCACGGATCGATTTTCATGGAGAAATTACGCATCCACAAGAATGCGTTAGGGCAAGGAGCGTGTTTTCTCTTTGGGAAAGTGCACACATTAGGTTTGTAACGGCAGAATAACGTAACGTAACCCACCATTTTTTCCCGTTATTTTGTCTATTATCTCAATTTTATCCCTTTATTCTCTCATAAGAGGGAAAACCCATGTTCCTTCTTACAAGAGGGAAAACCCCAGCGAATGCTTGCCGATGCGGAACAGCTATCCAAATTATAACGTGTTTTACACGTTATTTGATATAATTAAACAATTCCATTATCAAAATTGCGATCATAACGGTCACAATATCATTTGAAAAACCACCGGCAGAAAAGTGTGTCGGGAAATTTTTCCTCAAATATGATTCGTGATTCACATTAAAAGGGCAAACAAACAAACAAGTAGCCAGGATTTGTTCAAAACCTGGCACACATTTATTTTCAAAATCCTTA
The DNA here is from genome assembly GCA_964036265.1 of Daptonema setosum. Classification (NCBI taxonomy): domain Eukaryota; kingdom Metazoa; phylum Nematoda; class Chromadorea; order Monhysterida; family Xyalidae; genus Daptonema; species Daptonema setosum. Next base: position 284,306 of record OZ038442.1, read on the forward strand.
TTCACAGCAAGATCATCATCGTTGTTCAGGTTTTGTTTTTGCCAGTAGAATGGTTTGATTGCAAATGCAATCATCGGGTT
>OZ038442.1:289585-297085 GCA_964036265.1 Daptonema setosum
ATGTCAAAGTAACTAGAGATTACTTTGGATCACCGATGCTTTACTATAGATACATGTTTATGTCAGATCACGTATGTTTAGAGTTTACAAATATTTATATATTAAGAGAACGGACTAGCGTCAGTTCATTGATGTATTATATGTATGTATGTGTGATTGATTCACTAATTCAGTTGGTCATTTGGTGTGCTAATGTGGGAGTTGTTTACGATGGGTGCCATTCCGTACGTCGATGTTGAGCTGCTCAACATGCTCATGTTCTTATCGGCTGGCAATCGACTCAAATGCCCCAAGTACGCCAACAACCAGATGTGAGTGAGCTAATGAGTGAGTGAGTGAGTCAGTTAGTGAGTGAATGAATGAGTAAGTTAGTTAGTCAATGGGTGAGTGAGTGAGTAAGCTAATGAATGAGTAAGTTGGTGAATGACTGAGTAAGTTAGCAAGTAAATGAGTGAGTAAGTTAGTTAGTGAATGAGTGAGTGAGTTAGCTGGTGGATGGTGAATTAGTTAGTGAATGAGTAGGTTAGTCAGTGAATGAGTGAATAAGTTAGTGAATGAGTATGTTAGATAGTGAATGAGTGAGTACGTGGGTGAATGAGTGAGTGAGTGATTGAGAAAGTGAGCAAATTGGTTATTTAGTGAATGACTGAGTGATAATGTAAGTATTAAACATATAATAAATAATCAGATTCGGCTTGATGGCCGCCTGCTGGCACTGTCAACCCCGATCCCGTCCATCATTCGAGACCCTTCGCGAACAAATCGGTCGTTTGCTTGATTCGGTGACGCAAGACTACGGTTACGTGGATGTACTGCAGCAGGAAGAAGACGTGTAGAATTATGTGATGAGATACACATCATTTACAGGGTGGCTAAAAAACGAGGCACTTTTGAACAGATATTATGAACATTCTAGAAAGCTATGACACTGCGGTATAGCGCATTCGATTGAGCATATTTTGACTTTAAAATGATGTAATATTATCAATTGTGGAAGTTTCCAGCAGCAGAGGCATGAACATTTGTAACTGCACGCCTTTTGGGACGGCTGAGTTTGTGCGCGTGCGTATAGTGTCCGTGTGCTCTGATTCGTTTACTGCTCGTTTGGTTTTCTGTTATATTAACGTTCATTTGTTGTTAAAAACAAGTATTGAATTATTGTTTTTATAAAGAGTCAACTAAACTAAAACAAAATTTTTGTGCAGCGATGAGGACTGAGTCATGAAACAAGATTTAAATTAATGAAACAAATTTTTATATGCACAAATCGGTTGAGCACGACCTTGTATGGCTCTCTGGGCTCCGCATAAAGTTGTCTCAATGATATTTTGATATGGGACAAACCAAAAATTAAAAATTCTGCTTGTGTTATTTAGGGAAATTCATGATTGTATTCAATCATCATGTTATAACAGGTATGTTCAACTTGTACATAATCGATTAGGAGCACTGGAGTGTGCTATTACTCTGATTGCAAAACATTCACATAAACACCGACATGTTCGATTGTTTTCCTATGTATTCTATATCCTTAACACAAAACGTCGGATTGATATTTCATAAAAAAATTATTCGCGTCATTAATGGAGATATATTTGTATTAGACTAAACTACTTATTGCCTTCTTCTATAACTGAACCCGATGACCGATAAGTTGCAATGAAAATTACCCTAAACCTTTTCCACATGGTACTATAATCAGCATCAATCAATGATTATATATTTTATTATAAACTTGTGCAATATGATCATAAGTTCTGGTAATGAAACGTGAATAACTACTCGTCATGACTAGCCATACAATCAAATACATATACCTGTGTCACAACTAAATACGGTTCGGTTTGCTACTCCAAAGCGCCAAATCTAAACAGCCACAAAAAATCAGAGGAAATAGTATTGGTTGATCAAAAGGCGACAAGATAAACACTGGGTGTTAATCCATTTGAGCAAACCCACCAATCCGAACCGGTCACAGATATAATATAGGAATCGTCAAAAAACATACGTGTATGAATAAGAAGATAACAAGAAGCAAAGAGAAACATAACAGAAATACTCGATAAATTCCGCATTCATGACGACTTACTAAAAAGTAATCCCTTAACAATCGACGTTGTAACAACCGACAAATCTTCAGCCCAGAAATCAACCGATGACGAACATCTGAAAACAGACATTCAATAAACGAATAAACACAGGAGCTTGCTTATACCATATCTGATTGGTTTTCGCAGTGGCCAGGGCGGTTGAATAAAATGACGGGCAATGGCAGAAACTTGAGAGCAACGCAAGCCAGCTTTCGAAACAGGACCACCAGTTTACCGAAAGAGATGGGATTCTACCTATTTACTCACTCTTCACAGGGAGAATGCAGACGCCGCGACTAAGCACTAACTTTTTGTACTGCATTACGTTACGTGCAATCACATTCGTCTTCATAAAAAATTGGTGCTGCAAATCTAAGCCTTGACAAGTTAAGTTGAGTTGGCGCAAAGCGCGAAATTTTCTAATTTCCCTGCCGCTGCCGCAAATCTTAGAGAAGTTTCTGACTAAATATTTATAATCCACGAATTTCCGCTGGTGACTCCCGAAAAATGGTTGCGGGTGTGTTGAAGCAGCTACATACATGAAAGTCAAGTACTCACATCAGGTACACACAAGTGATTGAGTGGCCATTTAGTATGCAACAACAGAAGGATAGTTAAACTATGACTTAACCAACCGCCTAAGCAGACGTGAACTGTTTGATGTTTTTTAGCAGATCGAGGTAGAGCGAGTGTTCGTAGGCACCCGTGTAGGCGTCGATGTCACTGAGCAGCTGGTTGTTGATTCCCCGTTCATCCAGATAAACCATGAACTGGTCGTACAGACTCTAAAATATTGAACAGCATAACGCACTGCGCTGAATTTGTGACATCAATTTTTTTTTTAAGTTTTTGTTTTATCTGAAGATCTATACAAAAAATGTGATATGAAAAAAATCATTGTAATCGTTTAATTTGCAAATATTATCTGTAAAACAATTACGTTTATTTCCAAACAAAAATCAGATAAAGACGATAAACGAATAGACGGGTGAAGTGACTGACTGAAACTGACCGAATCGATGATGCCACCCGACGTGGTGTAGCAGTCGTCTGATGGCTCTTTGCCACGGTACATGTAGATCTCGACCAACTCGAACGGGGCTGAATTAAGCAAAGATCGTCAATAGGAGGGTCAATAATCAAATATCACGATTACATAACGGTCGGGATTATTATACCGATTCCTAGTTTTTTGAACTAACAAACTAAAAATACACTGAACTATCGATAATTCACTGATTAAGATAAAAATTCGGTGTTATTTTTCGTTTTTTTTTCGCAAATTTTCAAATGTTATTCTACAGGCAAATTTTTCGCCATGGCGTATAAAGGGTGCCTAACAACGTAAAAAAACAAGATAACCACAAGGTTGGATCAAAAATAAATGATTTAGAGATAGCATCTAAAAAATAAATGGCCCGTTATTATTTTGTTCTTGGGGTAAGCATGATTCTATATCAGTCAACAAATTGAATTACACGTCATACTTCATGACAATTTCATGTGTGCACCCGTTGCAAACGAGACGTTTCATCAGATTTGGTGATGTGATTAAAGCATCGGCGATCTGGTAAAAATCCAACCTCCACCCTGCTCAGCCATTTCCTGATGTTCAAATGGTTCGCACTCGAACACGAGCGAACTGTCGCCCCGTTTCACTTCCACTCGAAACGCCGGTGTCATCGTCGCGATGCCCTGAATATAAAACAAATATTTGAATACGGGACTGAATCGCGTTGGAACTTTTTTTCTCTGACTTTTCCATTAACTGAAGACATCGAAGCACACTAATATCATATCAGAAAGGTGTTTCGGTAGTGGCCAGGCCACTGACGGCAATGGCAGAAGAAACCCCAGAGCAACACGTCAGCATCTGTGTCTCAAGTCAGGTTTCCAACTTTTAGGACCACCGGTTTTCGAGGCCAGCGTCCTACGAACTAGACTAGAAAGGAGACTTTTAGGATCCGAACCACTAATTGGACGATCCGGTACTCGCTCTGTGTCTCGGCTTACGATGCATTTCAGCTATTGGTATCCCTTCATTCGAATCAAATATTTTCATGTGAAATAATGAACATTCACACTTCTGACGGAATGAATTTCGGTCAAGAAGCTCGTTGCTGCAACGCACTCAGTGAATGAAAACCTCAGTTATTAGAATATTGTTGATAATAATGACCAACCCCCTGTTGTTCCTCAGCATTCAGCTCCTCGCCCTCGCCAGCCAGCGAGTGATTCACGTTGAACGTAACCAGGATACTAAAACAACGATAATAGGGAGCGCACCTACGTCAGACCTATCCAATTGCCGAGTTCCAGGGTTAATATTACTCTCTGTTTTCCTTTACTTTGAAGTATCTTTACTTACTAACTTTAATAAACATTATCTGTATCCGTAAGCGATGCGAAGTCGAATCATAAAATCGTTTCCTCTGAAGTTCAATACGAAATCAGACTAGAAGTTGTGAAACCTCAGAACCAGTATTTTCTCCGGGCAAAAAGTTGTCCGAATATTATTTCAGGAATTCAGGCACAGTTTAAAGAGAATTTCTCTGAATGCGTCGATGCGAATTTGGACAAGTACCAACGTTTCATTTGCGTGTTTCTTAGTGAGCTCAACGACTGCCTCTTTGTTGACGGTCGTCCAGCCGGGCACCGGGCTCACCTGCAACAACAACATTATTATTATCCATCAAACTGATAATAGAAAGGCCCTCCAAGTAAGTTACTGCAGGGTTCTGACTCTGAGACTAAAGTTCCTGTTGTGTGAGACTCGCCTATTGGACGAGACAATAAAAACCATATATTACAAAAACTGAATTTTCATTTCACGAAAAAACATTGACGGCTGTTATTGAGAAGAGATTGAGAAAAAATAAAATGAAACCGTCAGCTGAATAACTAATATATTTAAAAAAAACATTAATCCGAGAACCTCGTACTAATTAGAGAACGGATGTTATTGTTATATAATAAACATGGGATAGGTTCAGGTAACAACACTATAGTCGACAATGAATTACTGTTCCAAAAAGCTGCGTGAATTCTCGATAAACAACCTGATGTTTTGGGGTGTCACATTTTTGTCGATGAAGATATCGTCGGAAAAAAAGTGATTTCTCTTCCCTGTACAGACGAAATGTTCATCGGCAAAAAATGTGACATCCTAAAACATCAGGTTGTTTATCGAGAATTCACGCAGCTTTTTGGAACAGCAATTCATTGTCGACTATAGTTACATTACATGGGAAAACTTAGAAAATCGAGGTAAAAGCTATTTAATTGTCAAAATTGCATAATTTTCCAAATTATCTACAAACTCAAAAAATCGACTCGAGACAGGGGGTACCAAAAAAATTGGCCGTGGGCAGTGATCGCTATCGAAACGAAATATTCCGGAATCTTCGGAACGAATCTTCCTTTCGGAATTCCGGATTTCGTTCCGAATATTTCGGAACGAAATTCGGAATTCTGAAATCATTCCGGAATGATTTCGGAAATCCGAAATCGATTCCGTTTCGAAATCTCTTATAGGAATTCCGAAATCGTTTCGAAACCAACGACAGCCACTCCCGCCCACAGGAAGGGGAATCTTTCCAAAGAGAGGGGAATTGACAAAAATTAGTCCTTTTAGGATACTGTAACTGTTTGAAGACACAAATTTTACTTTTGGAAACCGTCAATGAGGAGCAATCCCACTTTTTCCTTTCTTTATCTTCGGATAGGGACCCCGCCGATAGGATTAGTCGCTAAGAAATAGTTCACGTTTTATGAACTTATGAGAACATTTATATACAGTTTTACACTTTTGAAGCATGTGCTAAGCACACACCACGCGGTGAATTGGGCCTAAAGACTTCGGAATAATTTCGGAATGATTTCGGAATTATTCCGAAATGGTCCGAAACAGAATGGAGAAATTTCGTTCCGAAATCATTCGAAACGGAACGAAGAAATTTCGTTCCGAAACCATTCCGGAATGAATTTGAAAATTTCGTTTCGTCCGATAGCGATCACTGGCCGTGGGTTGGCTACCCAGTACCCACCCTCACCAAGACCAAAAAACCTGGATGATTATCCCCTATCCCTGATTCTAACTTTGTTGCTGCCCTGCTGCTGTGCCAGGTCCATCTCGGCCTCAATCTCACGGTTGAGCACATCACTCAATGATTTGTGCACTGAAACGTAATCATCAACTCATAACAACATTCAAGCTGATCTTCAAATCAATGGATGGCTTCATTATAGCGAATGCATATTCTTTGAAACGCATTTCGAAAAAAAAATATATATTTACTAATACATCTATTCAACAACAGCAATATATAGAAAGTGTTGCCTTCAAAAGAGTAACTAACGGATTGAAGTTGTGAAGAATCGGTTGGACTGGGCCGTGATGGTCGCCGATCTCATCAATCTGAATACAAACAAGACATCATTACACGTCGAATCAAAAACTTTCGAACCATAACATGGTATATTTAAATAGATTATACTGTCAGATGCCAAATTTCTTCCATACCTCAAATAACCAAGTCCAATCCTAGAAAGCCCAAAGTACAGTACATGTCTACAGTACATGCCATTCCATCATGAACAAGTTAAAAACGAGTCCGACAATAAAATGGGGGTAGAATATTAATAAGAGAAAAAAACATGATATTCTCAAAAGAATGAGTTATGATATGATAACGAACCGTGAAGTAGAAGAAACAGCAATGGGACTGCCATTGGCTACGGCCCTCAACAACTGCGATGTGGTTTGACGCAGTGCGTGACGACATACAGGACCAATCATCATCGATAATCACTGCGTTGTTATTGATGAATCAACTGTAATTGATATAACAAACTATACTTCACTATTTAGTGGTCATATTCCCATTCCGGTTTTGCACTATAATGCTACTATTAATCAAAAGATCGACACAAATAAAATTGAAAAAATTCATACAGAAGAATAGGGTTTATCTTGGAGAAATCCTATCTAATCCGGAATTCACTCGAGCTATTTAGCATACATAGAATTCCCTTTACTTATACCCTGTAGGTAAGGCACTATTCATACTAATTTTCGAGGACTCAGGACTAAGTAAAAATAGTGCCTAAAATAAATTATCAACAAAAAATGTAAATAAATAAAAAAAATCTGCAACGCAAAAAAACTGAATCCAAAATTCACTTGCATTATCGTGGCGGGGTAAGTTACACAAAGCTAAAATACCGTGTGTTTTTTTACAAAACTGTAAGATACAATAGCAGTTCTTCTCGATAGTATTATATGTTATGTTGGAGTGAGCGAGTGAGTGAGTGAGTGTGAGCGAGCGAGAGAATGAGTGAGTGAGTGAGTGAGTTGTTAAGTGAGTGAGTGAGTGAGTGAGTGAGTGAGTGAGTGAGTGAGTGAGTGAGT
>OZ038442.1:299585-310512 GCA_964036265.1 Daptonema setosum
CTACAAATAAATCTTTAAATAAAGATGTTTCGTGTGCATGTTTGTGATAAATATATTTCGAAACGACAGCCATTGAATACGGATGCTCATACAGTACTTACGTTTCATATTCTATATAATAGAGCTAACAAATACAGTTTTGCCTTAGAAATGTCGGCGCAAGATCAAAGCGCTGCAAGTTACAACGACATTGGATGGGACATTTTACATAGCCATACTTAATCACAAATAGTGGCACAGCATTTACACTTCATTAGGAGAGTGATTTCAAATACGTGCCAATCAGATATGCACTTTTATAACAGTGAATTTTCACCAAACCCTATAAACAAAGGTTTTTCAACCAACTTTTCAAGTTTTAAAACTTACGTGGTAATCGGTTTTAAATCGAAAGCTTGCGTTCTGATGAAAGTTCGTTTGTTTTCTCACATTGAAAACACGAAAAACTCAAATTAAAGCATTATATTGGATAGAAAACATGTATGCATCTTGCACTCAGTTTTCGCTCCGAGACCAGGTGCCAAACGTCCGGTTGCGGCAGATGTCATATGGATTGGTGCATAACGTTATTGCTATAACTGTTTTCAATGAATTATATTGTTTTAGTTTTGGGTTTCTTATTTGTCTTATGAGTAAAATTAGGCGAACTCACCTCTGAACTAAAGTTTTCGATTTATAACCAATTATACCGGTAGCAAGTTCGCAAAACCCAGTAAAATTTATCGAATTTTTGTGGTCATTGTCGAAATAATTTAATTTTGATTGCGTTATAATTACTTCGTATAGCGTATAACTTTTCAAATTTCAGTACTTGATGTTTAGTTTTCAGTTTAAATCACTAACTTCATTGTTTGTATGGCTTCGGCTTAGCCATTAGCCCAGACTGTAGGTTCGAAGAGAGATCACCGAGTATGAGGCTAAGAGTTAGTTTCCAGTTTAGGCTTAGGCTCTACATTTGGGATGGGCCAAACACACAGCTTAGCCTCAGCCTACACTGAAATACAACCCCCATATCACAGAAACTTTTTGCACTGGGTGCCAAACCTCTTGCATATTTATGCACAAAAACTTTGAAGTTCTATAACTACCGTGATCACTCACTCACTCACTTACCCACTCACTAACTCACTTACTCACTCACTTACTCACTCACTCACTCACTCACTCACTCATTCACTCACTCACTCACTCAATCACTCAGTCACTTACTCACTCACTCACTCACTCACTCATTCACTCACTAAACGTAAACGTAAACGTTCGGGTATGCGGAATCCGGCCGCAGGAGATACCAATACGCAGAATTGAATCCGCGACCTGCATGGTCCCCATTCCAACGGAGATCACAAGGATACTCCACGCAGACTGAGTCTGCTACTCACGCTCGACCCACAGAGGGATGACAGGCTGAGTCAACCTGGCTATTAGTGCGTACTCATTGTCTTCGACACTTATAGCAAGTGGTGCAACTTCTTCACCACAGCACTTCAAGACTCGAACCCCCATAGTTCGCACTATAGGCGGGCCTCTTGGCACTGAGCTAGGAAGCCCACTCACTCACTCACTCACTCATTCACTCACTCACTCACTCACTCACTCACTCACTCACTCACTCACTCACTCACTCACTCACTCACTCACTCACTCACTCACTCACTCACTTCAACATATAATACTATCGAGAAAAACTGCCGTTATTTTCATAAAATACATGCCGTTTCTTTAAAAGTTACGGTATTTTTTACTGTATTGTACTTATTTACCCTTTTACGTAAAATAAAAGTGCATTTTGGATTTAGATTTTGTGGCATTGCAAAATTTTTTGAGTTGTTATTCATTGAACATTTTAATCGCCATAATGAGGAACTCTATTTCTATCAATGCATTTATCGTTTGTACTCTGAATGCACCCTTTATAAATTAAGGTTTATAAGGCGCAGCCATGGGTGATCATGAATCTGAGCCGGAGGAATCTTACGACCAGTTGATATGCGAACGCAACAGGAGACAACGCAAGTCAGGGGGCTGGCAGGCCATGGGTTGGTCACTAGATTTTACATTAACATGATGATTTGCGATTAACAATAAAATTTTTTTAATACGCATGAACATTTTTTGGGTCAGGGAGGGATCAGAAATCAATAGGAACGTAATTTAATAGGGGTGGGGTCTATATCCTCTGGACGTTCAAACAAGGGCGTTCCGCGCCTCAATAGGGATGATTGATGGTCCAGGTCAATTTAGTCCCCCATTTTTATTTCATCCCATGTTACATGATGATATGATGTATCTACCGCTTACAAATGATCAATTGACGATTAACTAAATATATATACTACACTTACATGAGTACGAAACTGTAGATCGAGAGTTTGTTAGTTAGATGAGACGTGTAAAAAAGTCTCAAAATTTCAAGTTTAAAAACAAATTTCACGTGTATCCGTTCCGTCGTACGTATGAGAATGAGTTATCGTATAATTACTAATCAGGTTTGGATCGGCACGTGTTTCGAGGTGTTGAACGTAAGGGTTATCGAGTGCCGACGCCCATCCAGCGCAAGGCCATACCCGTCTTGATGGCTGGCAAGGACTGTTTGGCCATGGCTCGTACTGGCTCTGGTAAGACGGCCGCATTCGTTGTGCCCATGTTACAGGTTAAACATCATTAGTACCTGTGGTGTAGCGGTTAGCACGTCCGTGTACTGAACCGAAAGTCGTGGGATCGATTCCTACTATGAACTTGAAAAAAAATTCACTTTCTTGGTTGGACTAGAATTTGTCGTTATTCAACACGGCACATTTGACAGTGATTTACCCACATCCATGGAACATTCAGTTTTACATTAAAGAAAAACAAGGGTCTGTCAATCCAACTCTCTTCTAGAAACTGAAATGTCGCAGTGGCAAAAGCGGCTTTCGGGCGTTGCTGATATCGCCGACCCGAGAGCTGGCGCTGCAGACCTTCAAATTCGTGAAAGAGGTTGGGCCATTCATCGTTTGACTAATCAACAATAGTTCCACTTTTTTCATTCTTTCACGTTCTTATTTTTATTGGATTAGGGTTCAGTTAAAAATAGGGCTAATTTCTTGTTCTTAAAATACGTTGTTATGTTAGCTCTTGTTGTGTTATGAACAAGTACGCAGATGACTGAGAAGTATAAAACTACCAAGGTCTCGGAAATGTTGAAAAAAATGTTTGTACAAAAAGAGTTCAAACAGACCTCTGTTTTCTTTTTCCAAATTTTTTTATTCGTCAAACTCTTGGTTGGGCACCACATCACATTCAGTATCGTATCGACATTTTGAAATGTGCCACTGATAATTAATAGACAGAGAGAGAGACACCTCATTGTCTAGAATGACGAAATCGAAAATTATGATAAGAAAATGAATTTTTCGGATTCGAGGTTGAATCATGTTGCGTATCCTCCTGTACAAACACCAACAGTCCTACCCAATGTTTCGCCGTTCTCTAATAATACCTGTGAAAAATTTAACGTGAAATAAATTTCCCGAATCTTCGCAAAGAGGAATTAAAAATAAACTGATGACCTTGATTTATATGTGTTAATGAATTTTATGCAGATCGGCCGATTCACGGGACTGCGGGCAGCCGTTCTCGTGGGTGGAGATGGTCTGGACGCCCAATTCGGTGCCATCCATCAGAATCCTGATATGTTGGTTGTACATGACATTAGATTCAGATTCTCATCTCAGCATTATTTCGAATAATGAGCTCATCTTACATACTGCTGCTCAGGGTGTCACAATGGCGTGCAATGGCGTACACATGTGTAGGCCAGTAGGTCGCAGGTCGCAAGGCAAAAAGGGAGTAGGTCGCAAAGTTTCAGTAGGTCGCACGTCATTTTACTGATAAAAAGTACTCAAAACTCTATCATTATTCGATTTTTTTCGCTGCGACCTACGGTCGCAAGATAAAATGTCTTCAACGCGCACCTCAAGTTGTCGGTTGAGTAATTTTAATACCATTCGTAATCGTTGCGACCCTGCATGGTCGCAAGGCAAGTGTTAAAGGTATTTTTTATAACATTCGTTGCGACGTAGACCTTACATTGTTCGCAAGGCATATTGAGAAAAAGCACAAGTAGGTCGCACGTAGAGCTGTCAATTTTTATTGAGAATAACATGCTTGATAATACATGATGGACAACAAAAGGTACCAGAAAGAAAAAATATATAAAATGTTAACCGAGATGTGTATATGCTTCAAACATATATCACCGAAATGAAAAGAGCATCTGAAAAGAGCATCTCTTTTTCAGTTTTCAGATATGTGTCTGATGTTGTTCAGCGAGCTTTAAAAACGCAGAAAATTTGGCGCTACGCGCCACTTGGCATGTCAGTTTTCAGACAAGATTTTAATACAGATCAGCGGGCTTTGAAACGCCGAAATTTTGGCGCCGCGCGCCATTCGCCTCGTCAATTTTTTTATACGTTTCTAATACAAATCAATGGGCTTCAAAACGATGAAATTTCGGCGCTGCGCGCCACTCAGCCCGACAGTTTTCAGATTTATGTCTGATACAAATCAGTTTTGGCGCTACGCGCCACTTGGCATGTCAGTTTTCAGACATGATTTTAATACAGATCAGCGGGCTTTAAAAACGCTGGAATTTCGGCGCTATGCGCCACTCAGCTTGACAGTTTTCCGATATGTTTCTGATACTAATCAGCGGGCTTCAAAACGCTGGAATTTTGGCGTTACGCGCCACTTGGCATGTCAGTTTTCAGACATGATTTTAATAAAGATCAGAGGGCTTTATAACGCTGAAATTTCGGCGCTATGCGCCACTAAGCCTGACAGTTTTCCGATATGTTTCTGATGCAAACGACAGAGTTGAAAACCTCAAATCTTGGCGCAAAGGTTGTGTTTATTTATGTTAACCAATAACCCCTGTGTATATTTTTTCTAAAAAACGTGCCGGCTCCGTAAGGGGTCACCCGCAAGATTTTCGGGTCTGGGAGAGGCTGAACCAGCTAGAATCAATTTCATTCATATAGACTGAGTGAAATAGCTGTTAAAACGCTGCAGAAAAAGGTACTGTATGTACGTACATGCACATGCAGTTAAAAATAGGTAAACTTACATAAAATAGGACGAAAACACGCTTAAAATGATCACTAGACAAGTGTATACAAAAAATACCCTGTGCCTCGCTTAAAACTACCCGAAAAAGTCACACCCAAAAAAATAGTAGGTCGCAACTCCTCCAAAATGTGTGTAGGCCATTTTGTGGTCCATTGTGACACCCTGCTGCTGCTGTCTCAAGTTTCACGCTAATACAGAAAAACAAATTTTTTGCTTGGACGACCGATGGATTATTTCATAAATAGATCTTTTTGTTAGTGTAATCGGCACCCCGGGTCGTCTGCTGCACGTGGTCGTTGAGATGAACCTGCGACTGGAAGAAGTTGAATTTGTCGTGTTTGATGAGGCCGATCGACTTTTTGAGATGGGCATGGCAGAACAGCTGATGGAGGTTACACTGTTTGGGCATTACTTCTATTCGAGTAGTTGATTGCTGAATAATTTTATCACCTTATACTACGCAAAACGGTCATCGTTATTAATTACTGTCAGAAAGTTCAGAGAAAAAAACAATAACTAACAACATATAAATATCTGTAAACTTTTCTGGAATATCATCATAACTCGTTTTTCTCAAGATCACCAAAGATAATGCTTCACCCGTTTTTTTCTACAACAGCCAATTTAGAGTTGACAAAATGATGTGGTTGACAGAGGAGAGAGGACCGAACATTATGAACGTGCTGTGTTCTCATCTCAAATGGTACAATACATCAAGTTCTATCAAGTTATAGTGGTTAAAATAAGATGTAAATGGGTTTATTTAAGGTGCTGCACCGACTGCCCGATGCCCGTCAAACGTGCCTTTTCAGTGCCACCCTACCCAAAATGCTGGTCGACTTTGCCAAGGCCGGACTCACAGACCCCGTGCTCGGTCGGTCCGGATTCTCTTTTAGATTTTCTACTCATCTATGGAGAATGCCCAATGATTTTATTGTTTTGATTTTGGTCCGGGCCGTATATTTCGTATTTTGCTGAAAAAACGGCTTTTTCTAATCAGGACATTGAATGCCACGTTTTTCGTCCTGGGTTCAGACAGAAGGATTTAAAGTTTCTGAGACCACAAAATGTGTGATTGGCGATAACGACTTCAACGTTGTACGTATAAATTTTGGGTTACAGTTGTTTTCTCATATTTGGTTTCTTGGATTATTCAATTAATTTAACGAGTATAGTGGAGAGTTTTCTATGCTTCCCGATCCCGATAGTTTCTTCCATTTACATTTTAATATTTTAGCTTAGGGCTTGTCAATTTATTTAAGCATTTACGATTATTATGAAGTTCAGCTATTTGATGATGATTAGTCCTCTCATGTCAAATTATGTATTTATTGTTTTATGTTTTAGTGCGTTTGGATGTGGACTCAAAGATCAGTGAGAAGCTCGAACAAACATGGCTGGCATGCAGGAATGACGATCGCATAGCTGGTTGGTTGTTGGTTGGTTGGTTGATAGGTTGGTTGGTTGGTTTTTGGTTGGTTGATTGATTGGGTGGTTGGTTTGATTGGTTGTGGGGCGGTTGCTTGATTGTTTGGTTGGTTGTTGGGTGGTTGGTTGATTGTTTGGTTTGTTGATTGGTTGTTGGGTGGTTGGTTGATTAGTTGTGGGGCGGTTGCTTGATTGTTTGGTTGGTTGTTGAACGGTTGGTTGATTGATTGGTTGGTTGGTTGATTGGTTGATTGATTGGTTGGTTGATTGATTGGTTGGTTGATTCATTGGTTGGTTGATTGGTTCTTTAGTTTGGGGTTGGTTGATTGTTGGGCGGTTGGTTGGTTAGTGATATCCGTCAATAACATATTCTTTTTACACAACACAACAAAAGTATAAAATAGGTCGACTGTGTATGTTCACGATTTCTTATAGTCAGAAAAGTTTTTTTTTCAATAAGTATTTAAAATAACCTTGTATTTCTTTGAGTGTACCTGCATTTACTGGCCAACGTGATCGACACGGATCGTGAGCAGACAATCGTGTTTTGTGCCACCAAACATTTCGTCGATCTGGTCAGGTCCATCACCGAAGAGGCCGGCTACAAGTGCACCTACATTTACAGGTTACGTACGCCCGTTGTTTGTCCAATGTTATTATGAAACTTTCGATGAAAAATGGATTACTTTCATCTCCATGAAAAGCAGAAGTTCGTTTTTCAGATTTGAGATTTTGTTTTCTTCATGATTTTTACAGGATACTATACTGCTGGTTACGAATTGTATCGGTCTCTGTTATTTCACTTCACTCAGAATATAAAAAAAACGGATAGTCAAAATGGGGACACGTTTTTGCATATACGTATGATCGTTTAAATTGTAAAAAATTCGAACTTTTTTACAGTTCTGTTTGGCAAGTTTTCAACTTGGAAAATTCTGAAAAAATGTGCCGTCATTAATATTTTTTATTTATTTATTTATTTGGTAATCATGTTTGAATGTAACAATATATTCATTGTATTATAGTGATCTTGACACGGACGCCCGTCGTCTGCACATGAACGCGTTTCGTCACGGTGAATGCAACATTCTGGTTGTGACCGACGTTGCAGCCAGGGGTGTCGACATTCCCTTACTTGACAACGTCATCAACCTACACTTCCCACCAAAGTCTAAGCTGTTCGTGCATCGAGTCGGTTGGTTCATAATTGGCTTAACTAACATTTGTTAGTTAGTTTATTTCAATTCAAGATGGACAGATTGCGATGGGAGTGCAGCGCGTTGAGTGCCGGCACAGAGAGGGTATGTCAAATAAAAAAAAACGAGGGAAAAAACATATGAGGTCAATTGTTTATTTTGGGTTATTTGGTGGAAAATTTATGAATAATTGGTAGTTGGACCTGAGTTTATATCTAACGTTGCAACAAATCATACAACAATGTACCTTCCACTTCCATTATAAACCATGCATTCATGAATGGTTCATCCATTCCAACCACATAATTGTCTCTTTCAATTTTTTTCGTTTTTTCAAACGTGTTTTTTTGGTTTTTTAGGGAATGTTTTGGAAAAAAATAAAACAAGAAAAACAGATAAAACAAGGGAAAAAACAATTGGCCTCATTGTTTTATTTGACATACCCTGTGCACAAGAGACAAATGTTTGTTTATGGGTGTGAGGCCTGGCTGGAGTACACGTACACCAGACTGGCGTATTGCTATCATTGCTCGCATCGTCATATTTTGACTTTGCTGAATTCAAGTTTAAGTTCATATTATATGTTTGTATATGTATTAAGTGTATATATGTTGTAAATATTTATAGGTCGTGTTGCTCGCGCTGGTCGTACGGGTCGAGCATTCAGTCTGGTGTCGCCTGATGAGACGGCGTATCTACTCGACTTGTGTCTGTTCCTGAATCGACCGATGAGTCTGGGATCGGGTCCAGACGACCTGGGATCTGTGCCACAGTCGGTGATCGATGCCCAGATGCACACAATCATATCCATCATTGATAACAACACAAATGTGGTTTGTTTGTTTGTTAGCCACCCTGTATGTACACGTTTCAGTGGTGGGTCGCAGGGATCTATTGGTTTTTATTCTGTGGGACAAATTCCAGTCATATAAGGGTTACTTATGTGCGATATTTGCTCGATTCGAGATACTTAAGAATTATATTAATAATATTTTTGGTTTTTGGTTTACCAGCCATGGCAGTATTAGTATATTCGTTACTTAAGATTATACGAAATGAATAAGGAATTTTTACCACCGAAAAAAAACATTATATTTCTATCCAAAATATGGTAATTATGATCGGTCAGTCGCAGTGTTAACGGGTCAAACGTTACTATTGTAAGTCCCAACCTAATGTGTCGTATTGCAGCAAGAACTGCGCAAAGTGGCTGTCAACTCGATGAAGGCGTACATCAAGTCACGGCCCGTTGCCTCAACCGAATCCATTGCCCGCATCAAACACGAGTTCAAACAAAAACTGGACGTGCTCGCGCCGAGTGCCCTCTTCCTCTCGCAGATGCCCGTTCCGGCGGGTGATTCAAATTCAAATTTAGGCGCCAAACCAACAAATGCGTGCTCCGTGCAGCAGCTCGAGCTGTTGGCCCAGTTGCGCAACTACAAGGCTAAAACGGTGAGCGCCAAGTTTGCGGAATTATTTATACTTGGGCTTGGGCGACTTTGCTGGGGTTGTTGCTCATTCAGTCTCTCAGTCATTTCAATAAATTAGCATATTCTTTCACACTCATTCAGTCTCCTACTCACAGATCACTCACTCCTTCACCGACTCACTCACCCACTCACTCACTTCACTCACTCACTTTGTGTTGCAGACAGTATTTGAAGCGTTTGCGAAGGCTGGTTCGACGCAGAGTGCAGTTATGAAGGACAAGCGACGAGTGCACGGCAAGTACGTCAAACAGGCGCACACAACTGCAAACGCTGTCG
The DNA here is from genome assembly GCA_964036265.1 of Daptonema setosum. Taxonomy (NCBI): domain Eukaryota; kingdom Metazoa; phylum Nematoda; class Chromadorea; order Monhysterida; family Xyalidae; genus Daptonema; species Daptonema setosum. The sequence continues at coordinate 309,085 of OZ038442.1, forward strand.
ACGATGATTCACCGACGTCCACCGTTCGGACTGCAGACATGCCCGTTGGCAGTCTCGAAAAACTGGACGACGAAAACGAACTGCAGGTTGAGATTTATTATAATACTGATGATCACACACAGTTGCCTAGTTGGGTTGATGCGGACTCATTATCGGCAAATTGTCGCAATATTATTAACATCCACTTCGACTTTCTCCCTAACGTCAAATTCCTGGCTAATCTAAATAGCAGTGTATAGGTAGTCCCAATGCCGGAACTGATACAGATTAGCTTCGGCACTGGCACAAAACCCGCCTGAATTAATTTCACTTAAATTAAGACTTCAAACCTCAAGCTCTCGAGCAAATGAATGCAAAGTTAATCCGATGCTGATCTTGCTCGCAACGGATTTCAATAGGAGAATGTGTCGGAGACCGCGAACCGCGAACACAACAAACATTTGAATCTGTGTGGGGTCTTTGTTGAAAACTTTGCGCTTATCTTCAAATCAGAAGTTAAATCAACATGAACGTGATGTAGAATCGCAGTTCTTGTAAATTATCATAAACTGGTTTAAAAAAATAGTTTCCGAAATATTGAACGTATTGTTTGATTCGTTTGCTTAATGTATGTTTGTGTTGATTGCAGGCCGTGTTCACGGGTAACGTCCAGTCAAACACATCGTTATACATAATGTATGTTTGTGTTGATTGCAGGCCGTGTTCACGGGTAACGTCCAGTCAAACACATCGTTATACATAATGTATGTTTGTGTTGATTGCAGGCCGTGTTCACGGGTAACGTCCAGTCAAACACATCGTTATACATAATGTATGTTAGTGTTGATTGCAGGCCGTGTTCACGGGTAACGTCCAGTCAAACACATCGTTATACATAATGTATGTTTGTGTTGATTGCAGGCCGTGTTCACGGGCACACCTTTGCCAGCTGTGCGGATCGATTCAGCGTCCGGGGGGTGGAATGTGAATCGACGAAACAGGGCGGACTGTGAATCGACGGAATGTGAATCGACGGACTGTGAATCGACGGACTCTGAATCGACGGACTCTGAATCGACGAACATTTGGGGGTCATTGGAGAGGGTCGGTAGGCAATTTATGACACTCGGACTGTGAATCGACGAACTTTTGAGGGTCATTGGAGGGTGTTGGTAGGCAATTTATGACATTCGGACTGTGAATCGACGAACTTTTGAGGGTCATTGGAGGGTGTTGGTAGGCAATTTATGACATTCGGACTGTGAATCGACGAACTTTTGAGGGTCATTGGAGGGTGTTGGTAGGCAATTTATGACATTCGGACTGTGAATCGACGAACTTTTGGGGGTCATTGGAGGGTGTTGGTAGGCAATTTATGACATTCGGACTGTGAATCGACGAACTTTTGAGGGTCATTGCCGAATGTCATAAATTGCCATACAACACTCT
>OZ038442.1:310712-325712 GCA_964036265.1 Daptonema setosum
CTGCCCGATGCCCGTCAAACGTGTCTTTTCAGTGCCACCCTGCCCAAAATGCTGGTCGACTTTGCCAAGGCCGGACTCACTGATCCCGTGCTCGGTCAGTTCGGAGTCTCTTTTTGATTTTCTACTCATCTATGGAGAATGCCCAATGATTTGCTCGTTTTGATTTTGGTCCGGGCCGTATATTTCGTATTTTGCTGAAAAAACTGCTTTTTCTAATAAGGACATTAAATTCCACGTTGTTTATCCTGAGTTCAGACAGAAGAAGTTGAAATTTTTATGAGACCACAAAATGTGTGATTGGCGATAACGACTTCAACGTTGTACGTATAAATTTTGGGTTACAGTTTTTTTCTCATGTTTGGTTTCTTGGATTATTCAATTAATTTACAAGTTTAGTTGAGAGTTTTCTATACTTCCCGATCCCGATAGTTTTTTCCATTAACATTTTACAAGGTGCTTTGAGCTTGTCATGTAATTAATCACTTAAGATTATCATGAATATTTGATGATGATTAGTCCTCTTATATTATATTATGTATTTATTGTGTCATGTTTTAGTGCGTTTGGATGTGGACTCAAAGATCAGTGAGAAGCTTGAACAAACGTGGCTGGCATGCAGGAATGACGATCGCATAGCTGGTTGGTTGTTGGTTGATTGATTGACTGGTTGGTTGATTGGTTGATTGGTTGATTGATTGACTGGTTGGTTGATTGGTTGATTGGTTGGTTGTTGGGTGGTTGGTTGATTGATTGGTTTGTTGATTGGTTGGTTGATTGATTGGTTGGTTGTGGATTGGTTCTTTAGTTTGTGGTTGGTTGATTGGTTTGTGGCTGGTTGGTTGATTGATTGGTTGGTTGTTCAATTGTTTTATTGATTGGTCGGTTGGTTTGTGGTTGCTTGATTGATTGATTGGTTGGTTGTTTGAGTGGTTGGTTGATTGGTTGGTTGTTTGATTGGTTGGTTGGTGGTTGGGTGGTTGATTGATTGGTTGGTTGATGTCAACCGTCAATAACATCTTCGTTTCAAACAATAAAGGTATAAAATAGGTCGACTATATGTTCACTATTTCTTATAGTCAGAAAAGTTTTTTTTTCAATAAGTATTTAAAATAACCTTGTATTTCTTTGAGTGTACCTGCATTTACTGGCCAACGTGATCGACACGGATCGTGAGCAGACAATCGTGTTTTGTGCCACCAAACATTTCGTCGATCTGGTCAGGTCCATCACCGAAGAGGCCGGCTACAGGTGCACCTACATTTACAGGTTACTGTACGCCCGTTGTTTGTCCAATGTCATTATGAAATTATCAATGAAAAATGGATTACATTCATCTCCATGAAAAGCAGAAGTTAGTTTTTCAGATTCGAGTATTTTGTTTTCACCATATTTTTTACAGGCTACTATACAGCTGGTTACGAATTGTATCGGCCTCTGTTACTTCACTCAGAATGTAAAAAGTTGATTTTCAAAATGGGGAAAAGTTTTACGACCGAATCATTTTCTTCTGCAATATAAGAAAATTGCATATACGTATGATCGTTCATATTGTTTAAAAAATTCGAACTTTTTTTACAGTTTTATTTGGGACATTTTCGTAGTTTTAGAAATTAAAAAAATGGGCCGTAATGTTTATTTATTTTTATTTATCTATTTATTTGGTAATCATGTTTGAATGTAAGTTGTATTTGTTGTATTATAGTGATCTTGACACGGATGCCCGTCGTCTGCACATGAACGCGTTTCGTCACGGTGAATGCAACATTCTGGTTGTGACCGATGTTGCAGCCAGGGGTGTCGACATACCCTTACTTGACAACGTCATCAACCTACACTTCCCACCAAAGTCTAAGCTCTTCGTGCATCGAGTCGGTTGGTTCATAATTGGCTCAACTCATTAGTGAGTTAGTTTATTTCAATTCAAGATAAATAGATTGCGACGGGAGTGCAGGGCGTTGAGTGCCGGCACAGACGACAAGTGTTTGTTTATGGGTGGAATGCCTGGAGCACACCAGACCGGCGTATTGCTATCATTCCTTGTATCGTCACTCGTCACATTATTTATTCATGTTTTAAGTGAATATATATGTATGTCTGTTTATGTTGTATGTATTTATAGGTCGTGTTGCTCGCGCCGGTCGTACGGGTCGAGCATTCAGTCTGGTGTCGCCTGATGAGACGGCGTATCTGCTCGACTTGTGTCTGTTCCTGAATCGACCGATGAGTCTGGGATCAGGTCCGGACGACCTGGGATCCGTGCCACAGTCGGTGATCGATGCCCAGATGCACACAATCATATCCATCATTGATAACAACACAAATGTGGTTTGTTTGTTGGAAGGGAGAGGGACAAATGCCCGTCCAAGAAAAACGTTGATGTATTGATCTTCAGAGAGAATATGATAACTGAACTGTTGAGTGTTGAGATCAAATATATGCAAGATGATGGCCGTAGAGGTCTTCCGATTGATTTTCATCTTTTGTGGGACAACCTCCAGCCAGCTTCACCTCATGGATACTTTTTGTGCGACGTTTGCCCGATTTAGAGATAATTCAAAATTATTATATATTTTTTTGTTTACCAATCATGGCAGTATTATTATATTCATTCCATAAGATTATACAAAATGAATAAGGTAGTTTTACTACCGTTAAGAATCGCATTGTTTTTCTTAAGCGGGAGTTATACTTCGGCGCACGGCGCACGCGCACGCGCTGGTGCGCCACGTGCGCCAAAGTGGTTATACTTCCGGCGCACGCGCACCCAGCGCACCAGCCTGCCTGTGCGCCTGCACGCGTGCGCTGCCCCGTTTTGTTCCCGTGCGCTGAAAATCAAAATGATTTGATATTTTCTTGCGTGCGCTGTCTCAATAAAATTGAAGAAACTAATTTTTCTACAGAATTTAATAAAAATATGTTTGAAAGGTTACTAAAACAACTGGGATAACATGTTTTCATGAAGAAAGAGCTCATTTTAGCATGTCTGCACCTGAATTTCACAGATTGGTGAAATGTCTTTTTGGTCCTCTTTAAACGCTGAAAACAATTGTCCCGGGTAACCAGCAGTTGCCAACAATCTAGTTCGACCCAAATTTTTGTTTCAATGTGTTTCCATGAGTTTTTCAGTGCGTGCGCCAGATCACTATTTCAAGAAGTATAACTCTCCGAGCGCACGCGCACCTTCTATAGAAACGGTGCGCTGCGCACGTGCGCCGAAATCGGTGCAGAGCACGCGTGCTCCGTGCTCCGTGCGCCGTGCGCTGAAGTATAACTCCCGCTTTATTAAAAATATGATAATTATCATCGGTCAGTCGCAGTGTTAACGGGTCAAACGTTACTATTGTAAGTCCCAACCTAATGTGTCGTATTGCAGCAAGAACTGCGCAAAGTGGCTGTCAACTCGATGAAGGCGTACATCAAGTCACGGCCCGTTGCCTCAACCGAATCCATTGCCCGCATCAAACACGAGTTCAAACAAAAACTGGACGTGCTCGCGCCGAGTGCCCTCTTCCTCTCGCAGATGCCCGTTCCGGCGGGTGATTCAAATTCAAATTTAGGCGCCAAACCAACAAATGCGTGCTCCGTGCAGCAGCTCGAGCTGTTGGCCCAGTTGCGCAACTACAAGGCTAAAACGGTGAGCGCCAAGTTCGCGGAATTATTTATACTTGGGCTTGGGTGACTTTGCTGGGGTTGTTGCTCATTCAGTCTCTCAGTCATTTCAATAAATTAGCATATTCTTTCACACTCATTCAGTCCCCTACTCACAGATCACTCACTCCTTCACCGACTCACTCACCCACTCACTCACTCACCGACTCACTCACTCGCTTACTTCACTCACTCACGTCACTTTCTCACTCCATTCACTCACTCACTCACTCACTCACCCACGTCACTCACTTCACTCACTCACTTTGTGTTGCAGACAGTATTTGAAGCGTTTGCGAAGGCTGGTTCGACGCAGAGTGCAGTTATGAAGGACAAGCGACGAGTGCACGGCAAGTACGTCAAACAGGCGCACACAACTGCAAACGCTGTCGACGATGATTCACCGACGTCCACAGTTCGGACTGCAGACATAACCGTTGGCAGTCTCGAAAAACTGGACGACGAAAACGAACTGCAGGTTGAGATTTACTATAATACTGATGATCACACACAGTTGCCTAGTTGGGTTGATGCGGACTCATTATCGGCAAATTGTCGCAATATTGTCGTAACATCCACTTCGACTTTCTCCTTCTCCCTAACGTCAAATTCCTGGCTAATCTAAATAGCAGTGTTTAGGTAGTCCCAATGCCGGAACTGATACAGATTAGCTTCGGCACTGGCACAAAACCCGCCTGAATTCATTTCACTTAAATTAAGACTTCAAACCTCAAGCTCTCGAGCAAATGAATGCAAAGTTAATCCGATGCTGATCTTGCTCGCAACGGATTTCAATAGGAGAATGTGTCGGTTACCGCGAACCGCGAACACAACAAACATTTGAATCTGTGTGGGGTCTTTGTTGAAAACTTCGTGCTTATCTTCAAAAACAGGAGTTAAATCAACATGAACGTGATGTAGAATCGCAATTCTTGTAAATTATCATAAACTGGTTTAAAAAATAGTTTCCGAAATATTGGACGTATTGTTTGATTTGTTCACTTAATGTATGTTTGTGTTGATTGCAGGCCGTGTTCACGGGTAACGTCCAGTCAAACACATCGTTATACTTAATGTATGTTTGTGTTGATTGCAGGCCGTGTTCACGGGTAACGTCCAGTCAAACACATCGTTATACATAATGTATGTTTGTGTTGATTGCAGGCCGTGTTCACGGGTAACGTCCAGTCAAACACATCGTTATACTTAATGTATGTTTGTGTTGATTGCAGGCCGTGTTCACGGGTAACGTCCAGTCAAACACATCGTTATACATAATGTATGTTTGTGTTGATTGCAGGCCGTGTTCACGGGTAACGTCCAGTCAAACACATCGTTATACTTAATGTATGTTTGTGTTGATTGCAGGCCGTGTTCACGGGTAACTTCCAGTCAAACACATCGTTATACTTAATGTATGTTTGTGTTGATTGCAGGCCGTGTTCACGGGTAACGTCCAGTCAAACACATCGTTATACTTAATGTATGTTTGTGTTGATTGCAGGCCGTGTTCACGGGTAACGTCCAGTCAAACACATCGTTATACATAATGTATGTTTGTGTTGATTGCAGGCCGTGTTCACGGGTAACGTCCAGTCAAACACATCGTTATACATAATGTATGTTTGTGTTGATTGCAGGCCGTGTTCACGGGTAACGTCCAGTCAAACACATCGTTATACATAATGTATGTTTGTGTTGATTGCAGGCCGTGTTCACGGGTAACGTCCAGTCAAACACATCGTTACACTTAATGTATGTTTGTGTTGATTACAGGCCGTGTTCACGGGTAACGTCCAGTCAAACACATCGTTACACTTAATGTATGTTTGTGTTGATTGCAGGCCGTGTTCACGGGTAACGTCCAGTCAAACACATCGTTATACATAATGTATGTTTGTGTTGATTGCAGGCCGTGTTCACGGGTAACGTCCAGTCAAACACATCGTTACACTTAATGTATGTTTGTGTTGATTGCAGGCCGTGTTCACGGGTAACGTCCAGTCAAACACATCGTTATACATAATGTATGTTTGTGTTGATTGCAGGCCGTGTTCACGGGTAACGTCCAGTCAAACACATCAGTGAAACGGAAGAGATTGGCTCCCGATTCCGGCTTGTCTCAACCCAAATCGAAAGCTGCAAAGAAACCGGCGGTGAGTCGCAAAGATGAAACGCATTTCGTCAAATACCAACCGGCCGACTTCTTCTCCGAACAGGGGTTGGTCCTAGTCGATTTCGGTTTTTGATGTCCCTATCACTCTGGTTGTTGTGAAATGCGAAATTCAGGAAGGGGGAGGGGAGGGTTATTCTTCTCACCATTGTATTGTCCTATACATATTTAATGGCTTTTGGTCTTCGGACAGCTTTCAATCGAGAATGAAAAAACACAGATATTTATCCAGACATGGCAATGCAAATCATTTGCACTTGCCTGGCAATAAAAACATAACGTCGCTTAACGTTTAAAGAATGGCATGTCCCAGCATGACTTTGTTTTGGCCTATTGGACGTTTGCAAGCAAACTGTCATATCGTAATCGCGTTTGAATAATCTGATGTTGGACTGGTCCAATTCTGCCACATACACATAAAACGCCAATAATTTAATGCGTAATCAATTATATACGAACAACTGTAAACTGGGCTTAATGTGAGTGAGTGAGTGAGTGAGTGAGTGAGTGAGTGAGTGAGTGAGAAAGTGAGTGAGTGAGTGAGTGAGTGAGTGAGTGAGTGAATGAGTGAGTGTATGAGTGCGTGAGTGAGACGACGGTTATGTGCGTTTCAGTCTGTCAGTTGATCGCGGTTCGTTCGACCGTCAGGCCCGCGATGCCGTCGTCGACTTCACTGCCGATGATGCACAAACGATGAACACAAACACAAACAGGAAGAAATGGTTAGTGGCTGACTGACGTTTTCATCATCGTTTGGCATTTAAATTCTCAAATAACTACATATATGCCGTGATGTTATAGTTTTAGATCAGTGTCGAATAGTAGGAATGTCAAAAAACAACCGGACCGGGCTGAATCTAACATTTTGCCAGGAGTATCTCGTTCTTTTACTTCACAACACCAGCAACAATGAAACCAATACCTGAGAATTGAACCCTATGCCTTTTGATTGATCTATCCTATCCTATGAAAAAATGTTCTACCGGTTGTAGGGATCGTAAGAAAAAGAAGTTTGTGGGTGAAGCGGGCAACACGGGCAAAAACAAGAAGGTTCGGACCGAGGACGGACGCTGGGTGGCTGCTGGACTCAAGTCGGGCATGTACGACAGGTGGAAGAAAAAACAACAACTACAGAATCAGGTTCGTAATTAACCTAGCAAACAGCTTTATTGTTGTTCATTCAGTCAGTCCGTCAGTCAGTCATTCAGTCTTTCAGTCCGTCAGTCAGTCAGTCCGTCCGTCAGTCATTCAGTCCGTCAGTCATTCAGTCCGTCAGTCAGTCAGTCAAACCCAACAATCTGCATTACAACCTAAACACCTCTTCTATATTGCTTATTTAACCAGCCGTTGGTTGTGTTGATAGAATGGATATATCAGTATGGTGGTGGTTGGTTGTAGTTGATTTGTACTCAGTGTGTACTCAACTGTTGCAGATGGATGATGGAGACGAGGGTGGTGATGAGGGCGGGGCGATGAACAGCAGACGAACACCAGCTGGTGGTCGACGGGGTTGGTCGTCTAATACAATTATGTGTTGTGTAGACATTCGTTTAATTAAGATATATCGATTGTTATACCTTTTTCACTTTATTTAAATCAAATGTCATTGCGTATCAGAGAATTTCTTTATTTAAATTGTTTAATTCATGGATTTGAATTTTCTTAATTCGTGAATATGTCTAAATAACGAGCGATTGTGTTTCAATGCCTGATGTGATAGCCAATGAGTTTGTTCAGGCCGCAAGTGGCAGCCACCGGTATCTGGTAAAGGCGATGGCACCGGCACTTTGGCACGACGCGGCAAGGGAGGCCATTTCACCAAAGAACTCAAATCAACGGAACACATCCTCAAGGAACGAAAGCGTAAGGAGAAACTGATCGACTTCCAAAAGCAACGAGAAAACCAACGACAACATCGCAAAGCCCATACCAAAGTCAGGGGTGGTAACAACGCACGTCGATGATGATGATTGTGCTTACATTTACGCTTAACCACTGGCGGACGAGCCAAATCCCCAAAGGGAGGGGGAAAAGCAGAAATAAAGCCATTTTCCCTACATCTTAAGTAACAAACTCAACATTTTGAAACCGCCAAAAAGGACGGAATTCCACTTTTCCCTCCCCTTCGCGTCGGCTAGTGCGCTTAGCCACTATTTGGCTTAGGTTTCATGTATGTCACATTGTTTATTGTTTACAGCTAAGCATGAGCCATATGCCGACACTATATAGCTTGAAGTCATGTTATTTCGGTTGAGAGTTTATTATTTTTATGATAGAATTCGGTTTCATTATTTTATGTTGGCATCCAGTTTGGTGCGATCTTGTTGCTGTTATTGTTATATTTACCTGTTGTTCTTTTAAGTATTATGTGTCTCGATCGAGGAGATTTTTTTTATAAAAACGAATAAAAGAGTTTATACATACATGACACATTGGTTGTTTATTATCGTTTGTGGCAAACAAACTATACAAAGTAGCTCAGGTATTCATTGACATTAACTTGATTTATCGACTGATCTAATTTTAGATTAGTTGACTGACAGACTGAATGCACAGGTTACTGACTAAGTGATTACCGGAATTATGACTGACTGACTGGTTCATTAACAGACCGGTTGATTGAAACAGATGGTCGGAAATATCACCCAGAAAACTTTAATCCGTTTGGTAGCGTAAAATCAGATTTTCGGTGCATCACACAGTACACTTTGTGTAAAATCATAAATAAATAGAATAAATCTTACGATTTTCATGCAAATGGGGGGCTCTATAATGGAGTAAAAATTATTCAAATGGACACTCAATCATACGTGTTTGTGAACTAAAAAACAGTACGAAATTAAGTAAGACAATGCAATTTTAATTGCAGCTTTTCTGTTTTCCCATAGTCATCCACTAACGCAATCACTCACACACTCACTCACTCACCCACTCATCTTCTCACTCCTCGCTCACTCACTCACTCACTCTCTATCTCACTCACGCATTTTCTCACCCTCTCACTCTTCACTCACTCACTCACTCTCTCACTCACCCACTCACTCACCCACTCATCTTCTCACTCCTCGCTCACTCACTCACGCACGCACTCACTCACTTACCCACTCACTCATTTCTCACTTCTCACTCACTCAATCACTCACGCATGCACTCACACTCACTCACAACAGTGAAACGTTACAGACTTTCCAGGAAATTTTCGGAAATGAGTTCCTTGATTACTATTATTCCTGTCTAACACCATTTAGTAGGCGAAAACATACCCATTTGAACGCGCTTATAGCGCAGTCTCACAGCTTGTTTACAACAAAAAAAACACTAACTGATCGAACGCTAAGTTTTTTAACTCGCACAAGCGTGTGAAGTGATGTATGGGTATCACATGTGTCCGATGACTGGCTGTGTGCATGCACTGTGCATGTTTTATGTCATGTATGTTGTGCAGAACTTATACGTCTACCATCGAACCATTAAAACCATGTGATGTAGTGTAATGTAATGTCAAACTGAATTCACTTTCTTTTGCTCCGTTGTAAAATTGATGCAAACTTTTATTGTATGATTATAAACTGTTGATATTCCTCTCCTCAAACCCTTCAGGTTTTTCATATGTCCATTAGGACAATTTCCGTTCATATCGTGTCGTTATTCTTTTTTCTTGCTTTATTTCAGTAATTCTATAGCATGAACTCCTTTTTATATTTTTTCAGCTCTTTATTTCAGTATCATTGGTTATTCGCAATGAAACTTGAAGCTTGATGATTGATGTACTTGCACCATGCATGTAAGTATGTGTTGTGCATCATCGTCATCAAAACGTATACGTCTATCATTAAAAAAACTTGTGATTTATTTTTTTAATATTATACGGCATTACGGTTCGAAAAAAATAATCACCCACACCGTTATGGTTGAAAAAATAATAGTTGTCTCGGTTTTGATTTCATCATGAAAGTTCACGGCGGAAAAAAAACTTAGGAATGAAAAAACCATCAATTTAATGCTTTGAATTTATCAATATTAAACAATTGAACAGAATCAATTTACAGTTTGTGTTTTATTTAGTTTTGCCATTTATTGTCTTAGTTCAGCATTGAAGATGGCCGCATTTTAACGGACGCTCTTTTAAATGTGACGTTTTTTCTCAATTTTTTTTGCCATGTGACCTGAGAAAAAATGAACGTTATTTTTTTGTCATATTCTCACATGTTTATGATTAGACAACATGCAGACTTTTAATTGTCAGACGTCGCGGAACACCAAATGCAAAGCACACCCACGCACTCTGCATATTTTTACAATTACTCATCCAATATAGTCGAATTACTGTTCCAAAAAGGTGCGTGAATTCTCGATAAACCTCCTGATGAATTACCGTGCTTTAGCTTGTCGATGAAGAAAACGTCATAACGTTGCTTTTATTCGCAATGCTGTGATTAAAAATGTTTTCAGGAAATTTTCAGTGCAAATGAAAGATAATAATTTCCTGATTAATTTGATGTAAATTTTTTCGAAAATTAGTACATTACAACTCGGAAACAAAGTAGGAGAAACGAACGTTTCATCGACTGCTAGTGCTGCGGTCGACAGGGGAATTCAGTGTGAAACATTTAAGAGTTATTCGCGCGCTATTCCAGGAGCAGTAATTTCATCATCGACTTTACATACATGAGAAACAAACCTTTCAAATGTACGAAATTTCACAATTACTGGCATCAGTTAAAATATAGAAAACTTTGGTATTTTAGGAATTCAATCAAAAATGCGTTCAGAATTAAGACTTTTTCTTACAGTGCACACATGGCTTTGAAACACTTCTTGGAACTTGCTACTGCTCACACTGGAGGAGCTAAATCTCCAAAGGGAGGGGAATCTTTCCAAATATGGGGAATTGGCAGAAATTGGGCCGTTTTATTTACACCTTAGGGAACAGTTTCTAATTTTTGAAAACGCTAAACGAGGGAGAATTCCACTTTTTCGTTCTTCCCTCGTCCGCTAATGCTACTGCTGAATTTATTTTGAAAATTCCTAACCCTTCCTTAACTCAGTCTGAATATGCGAGACTAATGGGTTGAAAATATGATAATTACTATTGATGAATACGATTAATAATTTGTATTGAATAATTCCAACGAAACCAAAAAAGTTCACTGGAACTATTAGATATTTGAACGACAAACGATTGTTGTAACTATGTACATAGAATATGTACCAATACCGGGCTGTAAAATTTGAAACTCCAAGAAACTGCGCCTTTAATTAGATTTTTTAAATTAAAATTGTTCTAAAATCTAAGAGTAGTTTTTCTTGACCAACCATGTATTCACAGAAAAGCAACACCACTACAGGGTGTCCAATCCTTCTGTCCCAATGTTGCGGCACCGTATTTCAGTTGTATCTACCAGGTAATAACCACGTGAGTTAATACCACACAGTAAAAACAGCAAATAGACCGAGTTGTTTACTTCTCGACTTGGGTATCATCAAGATCACGACATTGTTGCCAGCGATGAGGCACAGCTTCCACGGCTGCATGACGTGCGTCCACAGAAGTTGCACCCATCTCTTCAGTGATAAAAATACGCACCCTGCAGCCGTGGAAGCTCTGCCTCGTCGCTGGCAACGATGCCGAGTTTTTGGTCGAGAAGTGAACAAGTAGGTTTATTTGATTTTTTACTCTCATGTGGTTATTACATGTGATGTTTCTAATTACGGTGGTAAGTGGTTAATGCTATTTTGTCATGCACTTTGCTCGTCAAAAAACATAGAGAAACATTTTACGATGGTTTGTAAAACGAGCTACAGACGTTCAATAAACTTTCTGGTTATGGTATTAAACGAAATGACAAAGTCTCCTTTTTCCAAAAAAAAAAATTCAGCCGTATTGATTGATCAAATTGTTTGTGCTTCCGTGGAAGCTTAACATTAACTAAGGAAGTATCCGTGTTGGATTCATTCAACATGTTGCAGTTTCATCTCCAAACGTCTTCATCACCCTAGCATCATTTCAGTTGTTGGATGCATCGCAGCATAATAATACAAATCCAATGAGTCACTTCATTCTTGAGTGAAACTCATGAACGTTCAATTCATGATAATAAATGGAATGAGTAATATGGTAATATGTGGTTGTGTCACGTGATCGCACTTGTCGTGGCGTGTTCGATGTCAGTGCGTGCAACTACCGATAATCATGCACCCGCTAAACTCGAAACAACCACCACATCAACAACCGTGGCCACCCAATGTGCAGGTACAGATTGATTTACTCACTCACTCATTCACTCACTCACTCGCTCACTCACTCACTCACTCACTCACTCACTCATTCACTCACTCACTCACTCGCCCACTCACTCACTCACTCACTCACTCACTCACTCACTCACTCACTCACTCACTCACTCACTCACTCACTCACTCACTCACTCACTCACTCACTCACTCACTCACTCACTCACTCACTCACTCACTCACTCACTCACTCACTCACTCACTCACTCACTCACTCACTCACTCACTCACTCACTCACTCACTCACTCACTCCCTCACTCTCTCACTTACTCACTCACACACTCACTCACTCACTCACTCACTCCTGCATCGTCGTTTCGAAATCAGTATGTTTCATCGGTTTTCTAATCTGATTCTAATATGCTCTACATTACATTCAGAGCTTGTCAACGAGATCAACAACAGGTCGACCAGTGTGTTCACTCCCGTATCAATACAACGCAACACTTATGATTATGAGTTCACCTTTCACATCGATCTCACATCTGGTCAGTCAGTCAGTCAGTCAGTCACACACCATTTCACTGTTTGAATAAATGGTTGCGCTAAAATATGATGATTACTTGAAGAAACGAAAGCATTTTGTGGACACCTAACCATCATTTCAGAGAGTCTCAATCGTACATTGGTCATGGTTTCTCGTTGTGAAGACGGCGTTGATTGTAATGATAATTATCCCCGTTATGCAGTTAGTGTTGTTGTTGTTGTTATTGTTGTTGTTGTTGTTGTTGTTGTTGTTGTTGTTGTTGTTGTTGTTGTTGTTGTTGTTGTTGTTGTTGTTGTTGTTGTTGTTGTTGTTGTTGTTGTTGTTGTTGTTGTTGTTGTTGTTGTTGTTGTTGTTGTTGTTGTTGTTGTTGTTGGTTGTTGTTGTTGTTGTTGTTGTTGTTGTTGTTGTTGTTGTTGTTGTTGTTGTTGTTGTTGTTGTTGTTGTTGTTGTTGTTGTTGTTGTTGTTGTTGTTGTTGTTGTTGTTGTTGTTGTTGTTGTTGTTGTTGTTGTTGTATGTTGTTTTTGTTGTTGTATGTTGCTTTTCATACTTAATATGAACCCGTTTAGCCGGTCACTGCCACAGTCAATGGTTCACTGCAGACGGTGATGACGATACCAGTGGAGTATGCGGTAGACAGAGGCAATGCATCGTTGATCTATGATCTCATGGTAAGTCGAACAGCAACAGCTTCGTAGATAATACGGAATTTAAATGTTTTGTTTCTCAATTAAAGACCGGATATTGTGTCTGCAAGAAAAAATATTGCCCAAAACGTTTGATAATGAATTCTCAGTAGCATCAACTCAACTCGTAGCATCAACTCAACTCGGTTGACACCATAGTTATACACAGTATAGCATAGTGTGATGATGATTATGCATGTTAACACAGATGTGCTGATGTTTCCTTACCTGACGTTTTGACCAATACTTTTGCTTGCAGAAAAAAACATACAGAAATTACTTATAAAACCTACATCGATGACAATCAAAACTTTATTCTGTCTCTGGCATATCTAAATAAGACAAAAAAACCTACGCTGATTCGATAAAACAGCTTCAAAATGAGTCAAAAATACGGAAAACATGCAGTAAGACGTACAAAATCACAAAATTAATAAAGTAGTTATGAATAAAGTAGCCTAGATTTTACTTGGCAGTGGTAGCAGTTGACCAATTCCCCACTCACTCACTCACTGACTAACTTACACGGGGTAAAATTCAAGGGCGATGCTGGGATTTTAACCTTCGAATCGGTTACTAATAGAATAGCCAATCACTGTTCCGGTTTGTATCGAAAGATTTGTTATCAACTATAGGCCTCGTAACTGGTTATAGCTGCTTTATTGTTACCTCGTGTGGCCTTGCATTGTCCCTGCGCGCATGCGGAACATTAGGTCTAATTTTTTGCTGTCTTTTTCCTCATCAATTTCAGAAGTTAAAACAATTAGTTTTCAGAGTAAGTTTCACCAAAACATCTTGAAGTTTTTTAAAAAGACAAAAATAACACACTTCATCACCGCAAAGTTGTTGTTACACTGCCTCCAAAGTTTTCACTAATGTTTAACACGGTAATAATAAACCAGCTATATAAGAAAACCCAAAACATGGCACAGAAAATTCCTTACTTAAGAATCTGGTTCTGAACTTTAGAATCTGGTTCTAAGAAACTTCAAAACGAGGCACAGAAAATTCATTAAAGGGCGGCCTGGGATTCAAGTGAAAAGTTGTAGTGTTAACTACTCCAACTTGTGAATCGTTAGCTGCATCAAATGTAAGAGAAAGTGATGCATAATAGTCTGCTGTCCGACTCAACTCAACCCGACCCAACAGCTGTATGCTATAACATGCAATCATCATGTTCAGTGGATGTTACACTGGATTGAACAAGTTAACGTGTCGTTTCTTCACTTGAATCTTCAGAAGCTCTTTACTTGAGAATCCGGGTCTGGACTTGAGAATCTGGTTCTGGACTTTAGAATCTGGTTCTGGCCATGCCATGGGTTTCCCACAGTTTTAATCTATTTCTTATATTTAATTATGAGGCATGTGTGTTTTCCATCCAGTAAGGAAAAATTCAGCCACGGTGGAAAACAAACAAGATCCATATCGCTGAAAATAATGCAGCATGTGCAGTGGTTTACCAGTATGCTGCATTACGTGCTCACCATTCTTAAGCTGTGTTTGTGGATAATATGTCTTTCTTTCTGTTGCATAGAACGTTTGTTATTACTTGCTTGCTAAACCGTGTTCATGACGTTGACGTATGACGATCGATTGCGACAAAAGGGTGCACGCAGGTATTGCAGCTGATGAACGCTACAAGGGGGGGGGGTTGAATAAGGTAAACTAGTGGTATAGTAAAATTCGATGGGGTAAATTAGTGGTACGGTAAAA
>OZ038442.1:328212-390556 GCA_964036265.1 Daptonema setosum
TCTAATAATGACTATTTGTTTCAGTGATGAGACGACGAATTGGTTTGAGGTGCTGTTTGGCGAAGCAGTCGGGGGGCTCAGCAACGATCAACGGCTAGATCGCGTATTCCACGCTCAATGGCAACAACCCACTTGTATCGTTCGTTTTAATAAGCTATATTCTTTTTCAGTCTTTCTTTATATATCGGTGTGAAATGTT
Organism: Daptonema setosum; assembly: GCA_964036265.1. Lineage (NCBI taxonomy): Eukaryota > Metazoa > Nematoda > Chromadorea > Monhysterida > Xyalidae > Daptonema > Daptonema setosum. The sequence continues at coordinate 328,412 of OZ038442.1, forward strand.
TTGCTCAATGTCTCAATGATTTATGTTACAAGGCTCAATGTCTCAAAGCCTCAATGTCTCAAGGCTCAATGGCTCAAGGCTCAATGTCTCAAAGCCTCAATGTCTCAAGGCTCAATGGCTCAAGGCTCAATGTCTCAAGGCTCAATGGCTCAAGGCTCAATGTCTCAAGGCTCAATGGCTCAAGGCTCAATGTCTCAAGGCTCAATGTCTCAAGGCTCAATGGCTCAAGGCTCAATGTCTCAAGGCTCAATGTCTCAAGGCTCAATGGCTCAAGGCTCAATGTCTCAAGGCTCAATGTCTCAAAGCCTCAATGTCTCAAGGCTCAATGGCGCAAGGCTCAATGTCTCAAGGCTCAATACCTCAAGGATCAATGCCTCAATGCTCAATGCCTCAATGTCTTAATGCCCATTGCTGCTATACTATTTGACAGGCATCCCACTGCACATCAGTTACATCAGTGCCGTTGAGCAAAATAACCGAGTCGATTACGCCTGCGTTCACTATCTGTACGGTACATGGATTGGAGGATGAACAACCATCAAACATGTCTCTGGCAAAACTCGTAGAAAACCAGGTGCCGTGTGTGAGTGAGTGAGTGAGTGAGTGAGTGAGTGAGTGAGTGAGTGAGTGAGTGAGTGAGTGAGTGAGTGAGTGAGTGAGTGAGTGAGTGAGTGAGTGAGTGAGTGAGTGAGTGAGTGAGTGAGTGAGTGAGTGAGTGAGTGAGTGAGTGAGTGAGTGAGTGAGTGAGTGAGTGAGTGAGTGAGTGAGTGAGTGAGTGAGTGAGTGAGTGAGTGAGTGAGTGAGTGAGTGAGTGAGTGAGTGAGTGAGTGAGTGAGTGAGTGAGTGAGTGAGTGAGTGAGTGAGTGAGTGAGTGAGTGAGTGAGAAAGTGAGTGAGTGAGTGAGTGAGTGAGTGAGTGAGTGAGTGAGTGAGTGAGTGAGTGAGTGAGTGAGTGAGTGAGTGAGTGAGTGAGTGAGTGAGTGAGTGAGTGAGTGAGTGAGTGAGTGAGTGAGTGAGTGAGTGAGTGAGTGAGTGAGTGAGTGAGTGAGTGAGTGAGTGAGTGAGTGAGTGAGTGAGTGAGTGAGTGAGTGAGTGAGTGAGTGAGTGAGTGAGTGAGTGAGTGAGTGAGTGAGTGAGTGAGTGAGTGAGTGAGTGAGTGAGTGAAAGAGTGAGGTACAAAGTATGTAGTTGAACACATACAATACAGGCAATTCGAAGCGTAACCAACTTGATCGACAAAAATATGGTTAACGATCGATTGACGATCTCGTCAACGGAGAAACTAATCATTATTGTGGTTGTGGCTGGTTAGTTATGAACTGACTGACTGACAAACTGAGTGACAGACTAATGAATACTTGACTGACTGATGGATTGACTGACTGACTGACGAACTAACTAACTAACTTTTACTGACTGACAGGGTGGGTCAGAAAAAAACTGACTGTTAATAAATGATATTTAATTGATTTATTCGAGTTTGCCGTCAATGGAAAGCTCATGTCTTGAGCTTTAAAGCCTGAAAGATTTTATATGCTATCCTTCAGTTTAATTTTTTTTACCAAATACATGATTTAAAAAATTTCGATTTATTGCTTTGTAAAACGGTTAAACGGTGATTGAAACAATGACACCCGTAAAACGTGACATACACAGTATGTACTGTATGTATGTATGTAACAACAACATCTGTTTGACCAAATAATTGAGATGCTATTTCCAAAGCTTATATCATTTCGCTCTCTGATGGACTGTCAACACAGCGCGTTGCATAATGGGTTGGGGGAACGATTTTACATCAATTTCTCAAGTTGTTCATGTTTAAATGGGACAAATGAATGAAATCTAAAAGAATTTTTCAGACTAATAGGACAGAACATGGCTTTAACATTTAAACTAGTGTAAATCGCTGATTGTGTTTTTGGCCGTCAGAACCAGTTGGTTTTTGCCCACCCTGTATCCAGACTGCTTTAATGTATCTGGTTCAAGAGTTTGGGCACGTCCTTTCCTGTTTGGAAATGAAAACTACTATACCATACATACTATTCAGACTGAATGGTAAATTTAATGATTGACAGACTGATTGACTGAGTGGACAATTGACTGACTGACTGACTGACTGACTGACTGACTGACTGACTGACTGACTGACTGACTGACTGACTGACTGACTGACTGACTGACTGACTGACTGACTGACTGATTGACTGACTGAATAACTCGCTTAAATAAAAACGAATGAGTGACATGCTACTACCGTTGTTACACAATAATTACTTTCCAGTGTCTGCTTCCATTTTCATCGGCGTTATCATCGTATTTGTGTTGCGTAAGAGGATTCTGACAAACAAGACAGATATCGAAATACACAGTGTTTATCTGCAAAAGTTTGAAATAATATGGAAGGGACGAAACAGCGAAGTCTATCACGGTCAGTGAGTGAGTAAGTGAGTGAGTGAGTGAGTCAGTGAGTGAGGGAATGAATTTTTGGGTAGATGATGAATGATTGTCGCGTGTAGATATGAAGCTTTTGCGGTTATTTATCATCGAAGAAATGTTTCAGGCAAGCTGGCTCTTAAAGGTGTGCCAAATAAAATGCAACGAAAAAAATATAAGCAACTTTACCCCAATGATGAATATATTCCGGTAATCATCAAACAAACGCCAAGTTAGTTCTACTAATCATCCCCTTTGAACATTTACTTTTGTGAACCCAATCACTCAATCACTTTGATTTGTTATTACATCCGGTTTCCTGTTTTGGCTAGAACTTGACAATAGTGCGGACTCACTCATTCACTCATCCACTTACACACTCACTCAATCACACACTCACTTTTTCACACTCATTCATTTAATAACACACTCATTCATTCACACACTCATTCACTCACACACTCATTCATTCACTCACTCATTCACTCACACATTCATTTACTCACACACTCATTCACTCACTCAATACTCTACTTCGAGAGTGTGAGTGAAAGAGAAGTGTTCATTACTCCACTACTAATTACTCAACTTAGAGACTACACTTACTTGCTTTCTCATTCTTTCCCTGTTTTTTTTCAGATCACGCCGATACTGACGTGCATAAAAATTTCGCAGAATTTGAAATTGGTATCCACGCGTTTGTGCAGGAGCAGCTGCCTGAACACGAGAACATCGTTCAGCTGATTGGCAAACGGACCGTTTATCAGCCCAACTGGCTGGTCGCCGAGAAATGTAATGGCGGCAGTTTGAGTGACTTCTTGCAAAGGTCTGTGATTGACGCTGTGTCAAATCTGTGGTTATTCAGTGAGTCAATTTAATATAGTAAGTTGTGTACATGGTTTCGCATAATCGTTACGCAAATTAACTACTACACTGCAGATCCGTCGAGCAAAATCGGTCGCTGCTTCACCCCGACTTCATGAACGAACTTTTGCAGATCATGAACGATGTCTGCTTAGGAATGGTGAGTGAATGAGTGAGTGAGTGAATGAGTGAGTGAGTGAGTGAATGAGTGCGTGAGTGAGAGTTCCAAAGTTTTCAGCAGAATTTAGCTCTAGAAACTAAATCAACAATACCAATCCTAAGTAAAGAGGAATAGACGGAACATTGTTTTTGGAAACTACTTTGCAAACACTGCATGTTGATTTTTGTATTTGATTAGCTTTTAATTCAAACAAAATCTGTTGACCAGTTGAGAGAGCAATACATAGGTATTTGTTTGAATGAGATAAGTTGAGAGAGCAATACATAGGTATTTGTTTGAATCAGATGAGTTGAGAGAGCAATACATAGGTATTTGTTTGAATCAGATGAGTTGAGAGAGCAATACATAGGTATTTGTTTGAATAAGATGAGTTGAGAGAGCAATACATATGTAGGTATTTGTTTGAATAAGATGAGTTGAGAGAGCAATACATAGGTATTTGTTTGAATAAGATGAGTTGAGAGAGCAATACATAGGTATTTGTTTGAATAAGATGAGTTGAGAGAGCAATACATAGATATTTGTTTGAATGAGATTAGTTGAGAGAGCAATACATAGGTATTTGTTTGAATAAGATGAGTTGAAAGAGCAATACATAGATATTTGTTTGAATAAGATGAGTTGAGAGAGCAATACATAGGTATTTGTTTGAATAAGATGAGTTGAGAGAGCAATACATAGGTATTTGTTTGAATAAGATGAGTTGAAAGAGCAATACATAGATATTTGTTTGAATAAGATGAGTTGAGAGAGCAATACATAGGTATAATATTTGTTTGAATAAGATAAGTTGAGAGAGCAATACATAGGTATTTGTTTGAATAAGATGAGTTGAGAGAGCAATACATAGGTATTTGTTTGAATAAGATGAGTTGAAAGAGCAATACATAGATATTTGTTTGAATAAGATGAGTTGAGAGAGCAATACATAGGTAATAATATTTGTTTGAATAAGATAAGTTGAGAGAGCAATACATAGGTATTTGTTTGAATAAGATGAGTTGAAAGAGCAATACATAGATATTTATTTGAATAAGATGAGTTGAGAGAGCAATACATAGGTATAATATTTTGTTTGAATAAGATAAGTTGAGAGAGCAATACATAGGTATTTGTTTGAATAAGATGAGTTGAGAGAGCAATACATAGGTATTTGTTTGAATAAGATGAGTTGAAAGAGCAATACATAGATATTTGTTTGAATAAGATGAGTTGAGAGAGCAATACATAGGTATAATATTTGTTTGAATAAGATAAGTTGAGAGAGCAATACATAGGTATTTGTTTGAATAAGATGAGTTGAGAGAGCAATACATAATGCAATCTTGTGTTAACCAGATTCAATCTTCACAACATCGGTGTCATCCACCGTGACCTGTCCACTCGACAACGTGCTCATCCAGCTGCCATTAAAGGCTAAAATCGCTGATTTCGGATTGGCACTCAGAGTTCGTCCCCAGATTTTTTTTTATTCTTAAGGAATTGTTTTGGCAGTCAGTCAACTGATAAAGTGAGAGTCCATCATATCATATCACATGCTACACGTCAGCATACATGTTTTAAAGTCCCGTTGTTTTTCAAGACCCCCATGAAATCTCGAGAATGGGAATGAGGGGTATGTAAATAAGCGCCCTCATACATAACCCTCGTATTCTATGACATCCTGAAAAACATCGGGAGATTTACATATGTAATCCAGTTCTGATTGAGTACATGGTGTTTTAGAGGTCCATCATTAGTCACTCCACTCACTCACTCACTCACTCACTCACTCACTCACTCACTCACTCACTCACTCACTCACTCACTCACTCACTCCACTCACTCACTCCACTCACTCACTCACTCACTCACTCACTCCACTCACTCACTCACTCACTCACTCACTCACTCACTCACTCCACTCACTCACCTCACTCACTCACTCACTCCACTCACTCACTCACTCACTCACTCACTCACTCACTCACTCACTCACTCACTCACTCACTCCACTCACTCACTCACTCACTCACTCACTCACTCACTCACTCACTCACTCACTCACTCACTCACTCACTCACTCACTCACTCACTCACTCACTTGTATTTCTCACAGATACTCGATAATGTTACAATGCTGGAAAACAGACCCCCAACGAGCGACCTGACTTTGCGACGCTTCGTGAGTGGCTTGGTAATTACAGCGTATGGAGGGCGTAATCAATGTGAGTGAGTGAGTGAGTGAGTGATTGAGTGAGTGAGTGAGTGTGAGTGAGTGAGTGAGTGAGTGAGTGAGTGAGTGAGTGAGTCTGTTAAGCGAGTGAGTGAATGAGTGAGTGAGTGAGTGAGTGAGTGAGTGAGTGAGTGAGCGGTTTTTTGGTAGTTACTTATTTTTGGACGCGTTATTCAAGTGAGTGAGTGAGTGAGCGGTTTTGGTAGTTACTTATTATTGACGCGTTATTCAAGTGAGTGAGTGAGTGAGTGAGCGGTTTTGGTAGTTTACTTTTTTATTGACGCGTTACCCAAGTGAGTAAGCCAGTGAGTATAAGTGAGTGAGTGGCTCGATAGTTTGCAGCTTATGGACACGAAAATCCAAGTGAGTGAGTTGGTGAGTTATTTTTCCGGCTATTTATGATAATACATAAAGTCTGATGCCTATCGAACGGTTACACATGTTCGGATGGATACTACCGGATATGAAACCAATCGAACACGGCGTTTATAAAAATAATTAAATTAGTACTAAATTTTTGATGCAACATAATAATAGTAATAATTTGATAATTAGTAATAGCAAGTAGTAATTAAAATAATAATATTTAGTGGACATCGTGACGGCAGTTGGTGGGCACCGAGATGGATGAGTACGAGGCTGTACGACAAGGCCAGCCTTCCTGTTCACGGCACCTCGAGTCCGATGACGACAGTAATCGACACCATGGACGAGTCAACCTTCTCTCACTCCATCCAGCAGGATCACGTTTCATCCAATAGACAACAACAACAACCCAATATGACGAAACATCGCCTTGTCATCCACCAATTGGACCACAACAACAACAACAACAGCAACAACAAACAGCAAAAAACAACAACAACACCAACCATTTTGTTATCATCAACGTAGATGAGCTCAACAAAAAGAAGCACTATGACTCATTAAATGGTGAAACACGGACGTGAAGACAACAATTGCCGCGTTGCAAAAGGATGAATTGAAAACTGATCGATTTGAGCAGCAACGATGCGGGCGTGGGCACGCACGTGTTCAACACGGGACTTGGATCCATGTTTAGTCGATGTTTGGATCGGTCCGATCATGATCCACAATCGTGCGTATGTGTATTTCGTAGTCAAAACGGACAAATGAGAGTCATAACTGCTCAGTCATCAGAGTCGAGCCAGTGAATCAGCGGAAATAATGAAATTGTAGAACCTTTGGGAAACGCCTTGGAAGCAGTCATTCAATCAACTCAACCAGTCAAACAGCGTCAATCGGTCCGTCGGTCAGGGACAAACAAAGTCTCGCAGGCCAGCCAGTTATTATACGTGTCTTATGTGATTTAAAGCTTAATAAAAATGGAACAAACATAACATATAAATCTACCATGAAACAAATATGAGGTCGTCCATAATGAAGTGAGAACATGAGGTGAACATAAATTTCACTAATCGCAAAAAACAGAGACCCTATAATGCTGTCCCCATTTTTACTGTAAACAAATAATTTACGATAGACATACCCATATACATTTGCAATAGTTGTCTAAATTGTGAACATTTCATCATGTCATATGATTCTATGGTCACTTTATTTTTCGATCCCAGCATCCCACTATTTATATATTTCACTGTTTTGATATTGAAGTCAATTTGTTTTGGTGTTTGATTATTACGTTTTTTTTCGTATTAACTGAGTAGTTAATCATCCGTTAGTTTTAATAATATTCTCGCTCGCACAATGTATTACATTCCACTGAACCCACAACCCACACAATCAAGCTGATAAAATCAGTAGAGAAGTTGACGAAAAACGGCTGAGAACCAGCTGATAAAACTTTTGAATCTGAATACAATGATACCACAATGTACATAAGTAATATAAATGCCGACATGAAATTACATTATTTCAACTTTATTTACAAACCTGTAAACACGCACACGTTAATGTTTATATATTTTTATTAATTCCATATTGTACGTTGGGACCTGTATATACGGCACTGTATTTTATCATAATAAACGGTTTAGTCATATAAAACAAATCTTATTTAGGTGTGTTTTGGTTTTACAAACTCCAATCCGAAGATAAAACTCTATATACTACATAGAAGATTTCCACCATAAATAACAGAATATACATTTATGTACATTTTACAAATCAACTTGATGAGAAGTGATGGCACATAAAGAGCACATTATTGAAGAATCAGAAGGTATTCCGGTGGCGGGTCATGAAGAGACCTGATTCACGTTTCATATAAAATCTATAGCTTATGTTGTTTCACATAATGGACACAAGGCACTGGCGGACGAGCCAAACATCCAAAGGGAGGGGAATTTCGTCAAAGAGGGGGGAATACGCTGAAATTAGGTCAACTAATCTACACGTTGAGGAGTAAATTTTCCTTTTCGAAACCACCAAAGAGGGAGGAAATCCACTTTTCCCTTTTCTTCTCGTCCGCTAGTGACACAAGGTAATGGTGTACAGTGGAATTAGCAAACCATTCGTATCTGCGCTTGAATGGAGTGCAACTAATATAAATGAATCAGCACGGCGTCTGGCACAAAAAAGTTACGTACAAACCGTTTCGTGGTTAATCGTACGACATGAAATTGAAAATCCAAAAAAATCCGCTTATTTGATTTTGACTTGATTATTCAAATGGTGCGTCTTTTTTAATCATAAATACCAAGCCAGCCACTCAATAGAAATCTGAATACCATGTTATATACAGTATGAAATGAATACATTATGGTTGTAAGGCCGGTCACTTATGTACATCCGTCCGTACCTAACGTTTCACCTTAGATGTGTTAAGCTCAGTATTAACTTAAGTACAGTTAAATGCTACGTGTAATAACGAAAATAGAGTTGGTCATGAAGAACTGATGCTTTGAGACCAATGATTGGCAAATGAAACAATGTAGAGTGAATGATGTGATCACCAGACAACAGCACCGGCATCTCCAGTGCCCCCCATGAGCGTCTGATTGCGCTGACCGACCACCACTTGATGACCCTGAGCGGCTGCCATCTGGGCTGCGTTCGGTGCTGCACCCGGTGGAGGGGGCTGCAACACATATTACTTAGTTACTGCAACACATATTACTTAGTTACTGCAACACATATTAATTAGTTACTGCAACACATATTACTTAGTTACTGCAACACATATTACTTAGTTACTGCAACACATATTAATTAGTTCCTGCAACACATATCACTTAGTTACTGCAACACATATTACTTAGTTACTGCAACACATATTAATTAGTTACTGCAACACATATTACTTAGTTACTGCAACACATATTAATTAGTTACTGCAACACATATTACTTAGTTACTGCAACACATATTACTTAGTTACTGCAACACATATTAATTAGTTACTGCAACACATATTACTTAGTTACTGCAACACATATTAATTAGTTACTGCAACACATATTACTTAGTTACTGCAACACATATTACTTAGTTACTGCAACTGCAACACATATTACTTAGTTACTGCAACACATATTACTTAGTTACTGCAACACATATTACTTAGTTACTGCAACACATATTACCTAGTTACTGTAGCTTATCACATATTACTTAGTTACTGCAACACATATTACTTAGTTACTGCAACACATATTACTTAGTTACTGCAACACATATTACCTAGTTACTGCAACTGCAACACATATTACTTAGTTACTGCAACACATATTACTTAGTTACTGCAACACTTATTACTTAGTTACTGCAACACATATTAATTAGTTACTGCAACACATATTACTTAGTTACTGCAACACATATTACTTAGTTACTGCAACTGCAACACATATTACTTAGTTACTGCAACACATATTACTTAGTTACTGCAACACATATTACTTAGAGACGACTATTGGTCTCCATACCATAGTCGGAGCTGTCTCATACTCGATTCAATGTTTCATTATTATGTAACATTATGTTATTTCTATATTTATCTGCTCTACCGCTACTGCACGTGTGCTAAACATAGACATGTTGCATTGTAGTGAAGGTGCGTCATATGGCTAGTGTTGTGAACTAGCTGGTTGTCTGGAAAGTTGTTCACTTTGATCCGCACAAGTGACACACTTGTGTCATCTTGTGCACTTATATATCAACTTACATTTACATATTCATTCAGTCTTGCATTTTCCCTCGTTCGTTGGTGTTTCGTTTGGCCGTTGGCCGTTTGTGTTCAACGTTATTATATATTGGAAGTTATAACTATGAAAGAACTTTATGACCGAAAGTGAGAGTTGGCTTGATTCGGTTATGTAATCGTAAAGTATACAAGCAAGACTCGTTATCTAATACTGTTTATAGTAATCACAAGACAAAGTAATAGCATTATATAATAGCTATGTCGCAGTAAACGTAAACCCAAACCTTCGACTAGCGCTCTCTGGGTATTACTGCGCTTTGGTCTATATATTTTTAGCGGTCATCAATTTTTAACAGCCGGATTGATACACCGATTGCGTCACAGGAAGCGAAGTGAAATGGGAAAGAAGTCGAGCCCGGCAGTCAAGAAGAAGACGCCCGATCGAGTCGTGAGGCCAGTGCAGCAGATTCACTCAACAGGAGAGGTGGTTGATGAGGTTGATGGTGAAGTAAATGAAGTGAAATTTCTCAAGTTTTTGGAAGAATGCATGAATGACGATGTTAAAACTCAACGTGCTGTCAGTAGTGTGCGTGAGTTGGTGAATATCCATCAGCCTATTCTTCATGTAACTCTGCCTAAGAGAATTGTATCCAACAATAATGCTGATCGGGTGGAGTGGTTAATGAATGTGGCTGAAATAATCTTCCAACAGGTGAATGTTATCCCATGGGCGTTTTCTGTAAAAAATACAGAAAAGGTGAAACTGAAACAGGTCAAGGCGCGCTTGGCTCATGCTGTACAGCAACAACAACAGTTGAGTCGACAGTCAGCTGGTGTACAACAACAACAACAACAGTTGAATCAGGAGTCACCGGTCGTACAACAAAACATAAATGTAAATCGCCACCATTCCAGCCTGGAAGAGAGTGCGGGCGTGTTAAACAACAAAAATGTAAATCGCCACCATTCCAGCCTGGAAGAGAGTGCGGGCGTGTTCAACAACAGAAATGTAAATCGCCACCATTCCAGCCTGGAAGAGAGTGCGGGCGTGTTCAACAACGTAATTCGCCACCATTCCATTCTGGAAGAGCGTGCGGGCGTGGTCAACAACAACAATGTAAATCGCCACCATTCCAGCCTGGAAGAGAGTGCGGGCGTGTTCAACAATGTAAATCGCCACCATTCCATTCTGGAAGAGAGTGCGGGCGTATTCAACCACACAAATCACCATGATTCCAAGGGGGAATTCCAGAAGGCGGGCCAAATGCAGTCATCACAAATGGGTCACCGATCACAAAGTGACAAAATATTCATTGGTGATAGACCTGTCGATCTGCCAGCACAAAGGGGTCACCTATCACAAAGTGACATTGTAGCCATTTGTGATAAACTTGTCAAGCAGCTATCACAAAAGGATCATTTATCACAAAGTGACGACGAGTTCATTTGGGATGAACCCTTTGGACAGCCATCACAAAGGAGGACGACGTTGATGAGGGAGCGCAACCCCGAAGGTGGACAACAACAACAACAACGACGACAGGTACAGCCATCACAAATGGGAGGCATATCACAAAGTGACAACATGTTCATTTGTGATAAACCGGTCAGTCAGCCATCACAAAGGGGAGGCATATCACAAGGTGACAACATGTTCATTTGTGATAAACCGGTCAGTCAGCCATCACAAATGGGAGGCCTATCACAAAGTGACAACATATTCATTTGTGATAAACCGGTCAGTCAGCCATCACAAATGGGAGGCCTATCACAAAGTGACAAGCTACTAATTGATGATAAACCTGTCAATCAGCGATCACAAATGCGTGGACCATCGAAGTATGACTTGAAGGCTCACTGTGGGCAACAACAGCAGCGTCATGTGAGTGGGGAGAAGAGTCAGCGAGGCATGCAGGAAACGTGGGCTGATCGCGAAGTGCCATCACAAATGGGGTGGCCGATCACAAACCGACAACGTACGCATTTGTGATAGACCTGTAGGGCAGCCATCACAAATGAGTCATGTGGCGAGGTATGTACAGAAGCATGAAGATGCACAGCAGCAACGGCAACAGCAGCAGCATGTTGAGCGTGAGGGTCATCAGAAGTATTATGTACAGCGGGATGAGTGTGTTGAGCCTGAAAACAACAAAGTCAAGAGTAATCATGACGTGCAGTGGGTTGATGCAGTTACGAAAAGTGGAGTACGTGATAGACGGGAGGCTCACAGTGGAATGGCCGTGACTGAAGAGAAAGAGGGTTGGCAGGAAACTATGAATAAGATGATGATCATGATGCAGAAGTCCAACGAACAACAAGTGCTGGCAATTAAGAAGCACGACCAGTTTTCGGGAGAGGACAAAGCTGAGTTCAAATACTGGTTTGAGGATCTGCGTGCGAGACTGGAGGACACGTATCTCAGTGATGAAGAAAAATTGAGACACCTGATGACATGTCTCAAGGGCAACGCGAAACGTCAGTTCAGGGAAGACAACGACAGGCCGACGTGGTTATCAGCACTGGAGTATTTGTCTGAGAAGTATGGTAGCCGTTACGGACGAGACAACAAAATGGCCGATCGTTTTCATAGTCGAGTACAAAAGCCGGGTGAGTCGGTACGGGAGTTCGCGTTTGCTCTGAAACGATTGTGCCCGATCGATGACTACAACCCGTACTTTGAACAGTACATGACAGGTCAATTGATTTCTGGATTACAGTCAGCTCGTGACCGAGAGAAAGCTACCTACGAGGCGGAGATTGAACGGACTCCGTTTGAGGCCATCGTTCGAGGCATCGAGGACTACGAGTACTGCCGTGATAAAGTATCTAGTAGAGGAAGTCAGGCTGTGAAACCGAGTCAGCGGGGAGCTGGAACTGAGCAGTGGAAACGGGGTCGTGTGCAGACCAGTGGAGGAGCGGTCAAGTATGAGCACACACAACAGCAAAGTGCTAATCAATGGCAAACCTATCAGCCGCCTGCAAACAATAACATGAGACATGGGCAATATCAAGTGGATACCCAGCAGCCACCGCCGGGGTTCAGTTGGAATCGAAAGCAAGACAGTAACCAGCAACATCGAGTCAACCAGGTACAGTGGGGCGGACTCCGTCAACCGGTCCAAGACTATCAACAGAATCAGCGGTTGTCTGGGGGCAGGGAATGTTTCAAATGCGGGGAGGTGGGTCATTTACAAAGCAATTGTACCTATCAAAGCCAGAGACAATTGTCGGGAGGTCAACCACCACAAGCATCGGACTATCAAACAGTCAGAGCAGTGAGTGTTGGAAAACCTGTTGAAGATGTGGAGGCAGTGTCAGCTGAACTGCGTGCTCTGAAAGATGAAATAGCACAACTGAAACACCGCGATGAGTTTAGATATGGTGTGTTGAGTTCCAAGGTGCATAAGATGTTGATGAACGATCGCAATGAAAAGGAGAACGAGTCTGAAAAGAAAGAAGCAACGGTGAGAGCAGTGAGCGTTCCGATTCGATCATTCAACGCTGAAGCTCAACAAGAAGAGGATTACCCGATTAGAGTCAACGGTCAACCGGTTGGACTGAAACATGTGTTGTTTGACACGGGTGCGCAGATGAACTTGATTTCACAGAACTTTGCGGCTCAGCTGGGAGTGAAGATACAGCCATGCAATACACCGTTGGTTGCTGTCAACATGACTACAGTAGTATGCGCTGGTGTATGCACCGTTGAACTGAAAATAGATGAAAAAATGACAGTCATTGAATGTCATGTGGCGACAGAGTCCAATACACCGCTGTTAGTTGGCACAAAGGCAATGCAGGCACAAGGGATACAGCTGTTGTCTAGTACAGGACGTAGTCTGATGGCATCAGTGATACCGGCTGAAGGTGATGTGCTAGATGTGCGTGTACCATTGGTGGTTGCAGAGAAACCTGAAGATCAGAACGTTGTCATTTCGGTGAGCACAGAACAGGATGAAGTAGTCACGCCATCGACCGAGATTGTGGTGGAGAGTTCTGAAATTAGTAATGGCGAATTGGCAACGGGTCAGTACATGAATAAATGGTTGCCGGTGCCAAGTGAACAATACAGTCAGTTGAAACTAATGTTGCCCGAATTACTACAGCAGCCAGCTGGTGAGCTCAGTCGTGTGACCGTCAGTGATCCGGTGATTAAGCTGGTGCAGAATCGGATGGAACATTGTCAGATGAAATTGAAGCCGGAGTTTCAACGTGATGTTAAAGGCATCGTCGTCAAAACGGGTCACTGTTTGGGTCAGATCCACAGTAGAATGAAAGCGGTAGTATCTAAAGTGGTTGTTGTGTCGCGAAAACTGGTGCAGAAGCTGTTCTAGTGGTGGCATGCGGTAGCTTTTCTATATTTTACTCACATTTTTTCAGTAAAATGTTTTCTACAGTTGGCTTTGGGATGAGATGCTTTATTCCTACACCTGGTCTGTTAATTGTGTGAGGTACGCTATATCGATACGACTATGTTGACCTTCAACCTAAAAAACGGATGGCACTGGCAGTTGTTTTATGGGGTTTTATTTCAGTTGTGATGTCGTTTTAACCGAAGTTTTGTCGGTTGGAGCAGATCAGTATCGATTTTAGACTGAGTCTGATGTTTTGAACGATTCGGTGATAATTTTAGACTGAATCTGTGAATTTTCGGGCAGCTCAGTAAATGTTTTAGGCTGAGTCTGTAATTTTTTGTACAACCTCAGCAACGTTTTAGGTTGAGGACAGTTTTGCGTTATTTTACCGGTGTCAATGGATTTTCGCATGCTGAAATTGAACCGGAAAGGATTTTATTTTGTTGTCGTCAATTTTTCGCCATGGATTTGAGCGTCATCGTCGTTTTTGCGTTCGCGTATTCGTCATCGTCGTTTTTGGCGTTCACGTTTTTGTGCCGTCGTTGAGGAGGGAGAGGAGTTGAATGCTATTCAACTGGCTGCCGCCGTTTCAAATCGATATGGTCTTCATTGGTCGTGCCGTCATGCGTTCGAATCGTGGTCGTTGGCATATGCGTTCTCGTGTCATGGTCAGGCGTTGGCAGTAATTGGCGTCGTCATCACTGGCAGACTAGTTTATTATCCCAGATAGTGTATCGTAAATCTTAGATAGCTCACTCATAACTTGTTAACTTTCTTTTGCAGCTTTCAGAGTGCTTTATGGATAAAAATCAGTGATTGTGATTTCAACTTATTATGATTTTAACCTATTATTTGCATTGCTTGATTCTTTGATCTTATCCGTATTAATTCGTTATTTATCCTTATTATTCACTTATTATCTTTCATCCATTTTGTTCTTTATCGTGTTTTCGGTCGGAGGGAGAAGACGACTATTGGTCTCCATACCATAGTCGGAGCTGTCTCATACTCGATTCAATGTTTCATTATTATGTAACATTATGTTATTTCTATATTTATCTGCTCTACCGCTACTGCACGTGTGCTAAACATAGACATGTTGCATTGTAGTGAAGGTGCGTCATATGGCTAGTGTTGTGAACTAGCTGGTTGTCTGGAAAGTTGTTCACTTTGATCCGCACAAGTGACACACTTGTGTCATCTTGTGCACTTATATATCAACTTACATTTACATATTCATTCAGTCTTGCATTTTCCCTCGTTCGTTGGTGTTTCGTTTGGCCGTTGGCCGTTTGTGTTCAACGTTATTATATATTGGAAGTTATAACTATGAAAGAACTTTATGACCGAAAGTGAGAGTTGGCTTGATTCGGTTATGTAATCGTAAAGTATACAAGCAAGACTCGTTATCTAATACTGTTTATAGTAATCACAAGACAAAGTAATAGCATTATATAATAGCTATGTCGCAGTAAACGTAAACCCAAACCTTCGACTTTAGTTACTGCAACACATATTACCTAGTTACTGTAGCTTATCACATATTACTTAGTTACTGCAACACATATTACTTAGTTACTGCAACACATATTACTTAGTTACTGCAACACATATTACCTAGTTACTGTAGCTTATCACATATTACTTCGTTACTGCAAACACATCACATTCACATATTGATTGACTCATAGGCCGTCAAATTATAAGATAACAACTTTTAATAAATCGTAAATGAAACAAACGGGCACATGTCTAGTTGACCCGGCATTGAATCGGGCTCCGGCCTCGAATGCATCAGCGGTAATGATGGTCTGCTGTTGTTGTTGGTACGGGGGCGGTGCGTTGAAGTCGAAAGTACCCGTCGACGGAGGGGGTGCCTCAGATGCGTACGCCGGGGGTGCACCTAAAAATCATGCAAACTTTGAACTCTATGTTACTTGTTGTATTGGCATAAATGGAGTCAGGGGTGGGCCGGGTTTTTTGGCGTTTTGCAGGGGGGGGGGGGTAGAATTTTGAAATCTCAGTTCACCCCCACCCCCACCCCGAAAAGTGGGGGGGGGGGTAAGGTCGGGCGGGGGGGGGGGGGGGGTAGAAAAAAACATTGTTTTTTGCTTGTTTTTGCTAAAAAAATCTTCTATTATAAGGTATAAACATCACATGTACCGGTTTTTTCAGGTTTTAACCAAGAAAATTGACCCAGAAAACGTGTTTGTTCGAAAAAAAATTCTCACAGCCTAAATTTTTTGGAAAAATGAGCCTCAAAATCGAGGTTTTGAGGCCGATTTTCTCAAAAATTTCGAGTAGGGGGGGAGGGGGTAGGCGACCTAAATTTTTGTCTAGGGGGGGGGGGGGGTGGGGGTGCTACCCGCCGACCCTGAAAAGTGGGGGGGGGGTAACCCCCCTCCCCCTCAGCGGCCCACCTCTGGATGGAGTAGTTAACTCGAGTTGGCCATCGTGTATAGTAAATGATTGATTAGATAATTTCTGACTGACTGAATGATTGTAGCTGTAATGTTTCGCATTTTTTATCGTCGGGTTTAGCAATAAAATGCGAAATTTATTTTATTTAGCTGAGTGAGCGAATAAGTTGAAAGTGAGTGAATTCATTTTAGCTAGAATAAACTGAAGACTTAAATGAATGAAAACTCAAAGTCAAATTAAAAAAGAGCCCTGATGAACAGCGTTGTAAACAAAACTGCGTTGCAGAACTCCATTAATGTGCTGGTCCTGTCCTGGCACAAAACGAGCGAAGAAATAAAGAATCAACTACAAGTCCCAATAATAAATATAAAATAGTAAAAACAACCATGCTTGCTAACCGGGTACATTTGAGTGTTGCTGTGCCATTCCACTGGTGCCCTGAGCTGGGTTTCGAGGATAAGATCCCACAGGCAACGGAGCTTTTTTCTCATCACTTTGTTTGCTCGATCCTCCACCCATGACTAAATACTGCAGCCTTTGTGTTGACAATTCAATGAAAACGACACTAAAAAACGGGTACCGATGTATATGCCACTGTTAGGTACGGGTTTACGATATTACGATATATACGAATACGCCGAATACGGGTTACGGCATATACGAATATGCCGACAAATTGAATAGACTTTGCAGTTTTGTAGTGTTTTAATTTGATTATGCTGGAATTAACTGATCGCGGTGAGTAATGGGCGTTTTGTGTTAACGATATGTGAAAAAAGGCATCGACCAAATTGCACGTGAATAAAGGCACCGACCAAAAATTTGAGTTTGTCGTTTTGATGAATGACGATAGCTAGATGTAATAATAATAACTCTAATCATATGTTCTATGCAGCTACTAAAATACTTGATCATATTTGAGACGAATAAACATATTTAGTTAGGTTTTTATTAGCTAAAAACATGGAACCATTTTTGGTCGGTGCCTTTATTCACCGAGAATAAGGTTACAAAAAAGTTTTTTTGAAATTGTCGTGTTTTTACTTTGAAGTAAAAATTTTACAACAAAACTGGGTAAAATTGTTTAGAACAACTGTGGGTTGACTTTTTATGACGAATTATTATTATAGTTAATTCACTTGCTCACTTATTCACTCACTCGCTCATCCACTAACTCACTCATTCAATTTCTCACTCACTCATCCACTCACTTACTTACTCACTCCCGCATTTACCCACTCACTCACTCACTCCTTCATTCCCTCACTCCCTCACTCACTTACTCATTCACTCTTTCACTCACTCACTCAGTCCCTCACTCACTCCCTCACTCATTCACTCAATCACTAATCACCTCAGACCTCACTCACTCACTCACTCACTTACTCATTCACTCATTCACTCACTCACTCTATTATTCGGTCACTCACTTAATCACTGACCCCCCTCACTCACTCACTCACTCACTTACTCACTCACTCATTCATTCTTTCACTCGAGCACTCACTCAGTCACTGACCCCCTCGCTCACTCACTCACTCATTCACTCACTCATTCAGTAACTCAATACTCATTCCCTGTCCATTCACTCACTCACTCAATCACTCAGTCACTCACTCATTCATTTACTCACTCACTCACTCACTCACTCACTCACTCACTCACTCACTCACTCACTCACTCACTCACTCACTCACTCACTCACTCACTCATCCACTCACTGTCTCAATTACTCACTCAATCACTCACTCACCTTTTTTCTCACTCTCTCAATCAATAATCAATACCTTGCTCACTCAGTTATAAAGCTGACTCACTCGCTAACTTACTCTTCAACTCAAAACACGTTCACTATTTTTCTCAATCACTCACTCACTAATTTAATACTCCCTCCCTCACATAACCATTTACTCACGTCTCACTCACTCACTCACTCACTCACTCACTCACTCACTCACTCACTCACTCACTCACTCACTCACACACACACTCACACACTCACTCACTCACACACTCACAGACTCACTCACTCACTCGCTTATCCACTCACTCAGTCATTCACTCACTCACTCTCACACTACCTCAATATTCACTCACTCACTTACCCAATCACTCATTCATTCAATCACTATATCACTCAATCACTCACTACCTCACACACTCATTCGCTCGCTAACTCACTCAATAGCACTAGCGGACGAGAAGGGGAGGGAAAAGGGGAATTCCCCCCTCTTTGGCGTTTTCAAAAGGTAGAATTTGTTCCTTAAGGTGTAGGTAAAATGACCTGAAAACTGGCGATTCCCCCTTCTTCGCCTAAATTCCCCTCCCTTTGGGAAATTAGCTCGTCCGCCAGTGCTCAATAGTTATTAATTTGTTCACTAACTGCTGAACCCCGGGACATTTTCTCCCTGTAAAACTTTTTCAATACATGTCAAAAGGCATCGATCGAAACGAAACATCGAAACTGTTCGTTTCGATATCGTTAACACAACGCACCGAGTAATGAATGCAAAAAATAACATGTCAATTTACGAATCCAAAACTCAAGATTCAAAATAGTATTATGAAAACCCCGGGACAGTGATCGCTATCGAAACGAAGTATTCCGGAATCTTCGAAACGAATCTTCCTTTCGAAATCGGAAGTCCATTCCGGAATGATTCCGAAATAAAATTTGAATTTTCGAAATCATTCCGGAATGATTTCAAAGCGCTTCAAAATCGATTTCGATTCGAAATCTCTTTTCGAAATTTCGAAATTGCTTCGAAGTCTATTAAGCCGAACGACAGCCACCCCCGCATACAGAGAGAGGAATCTTTCCAAAGAAAGGGGAATTGACAAAAATGGTGCCATTTAAGATACTGAAACCGTTTCAGAACACGAATTCTACTTTTGGAAACCGTCAAAAAGGGGGAATCTCACTTTTCATTTCATTTTCTTCTGATAGTGACCCCGCCGATAGGATTAGTCGCTAAGAAACAGTTCACGTTTCATGAACTTAGCACAACATTTATATACGGTTTAGACTTGTGATGCATGTGCCAAGCACACACCACGTGGTGAATTAAAGCTAATGACTTCGAAATGATTTCGAAATCATTCCGGAATGGACCGAAACGAAACAAAGAAATTTCGTTTCGAAATCGTTCGAATCGAAATTTCAGATAATGATTCCGAAATCATTCCGGAATGACATTGAAAATTTCGTTTCGTTTCGTTCCGTTCGATTGCGATCACTGCCCCGGGACCCTGATGTCGGATATAACATACAACTTCCTCGGGAAATAAATGAGAATGTACGAAAAACACTAGGAATTCCACGGAGAAGTTAAGAAGTTCTTTTTTTTTAATTGAGTCATGAGAGAGTGAGGGAAGGAATTTTGTGCATTGCATATGACCACAATCGGTTTAATTAATAGGCTTGAAACTGAAGTTAACAGATAAAGCTGAACCGAAGTTTTATGCCCCAACTGCCAGCTTGCTCAAACAGCGAAATTTGAGCTTGCGACTAAACCTAAGACCCTTACTAAGACTAAACCTCATGAGTGAGTGAGTGAGTGAGTGAGTGTTTTCAAAATTTCATTTTGGTCCGAATTTTGGGTGATTTTTATGTGCATCGCATCTTAATTCAGGAATGACCGTTATTTCACTTTGTGACTTGATATTCCTCAAAAAGTTGAATAAAAATGGTGAAGTCGGCCCCATACACGTCCAAATCCTGGCTAATCTTGATTAACCTAGGATACATTTTCCTATCAAAATACACTGCGAAAAGATTAACCCAGGTTAATCTTGATTAACCTAGGTTAATCTTTGCGTTCATTTGTGCGAAAATTTGATTATCAAAATTTATCAGGAATAAATTAAGTTCTGGACCTGAAATTTTTTCGTAAGTAGGCCCAACGATCAGCATGACTCAACCGATTACTCGTAAGATTTTATTTCGTTTACACCAAATTTATTTCAAAGAAAACATTTTACCTCAAGCGTTCGAACAAATGAACGCAAAGATTAACCTAGGTTAATCAAGTTTAGCCATGGGCATACTTATACACTACGAAAAAGATTAACCTAGGGTAATCTAGATTAGCCAGGATTTGGACGTGTATGGGGCCGTCGTATTTCATCTGCGGGGTTTAGAACCCAGGGTTTTCGTACTACACACTTGACCGGTATTTAGAACTGTGATTACCTTTACACTTTTGACACTTTACCGTAATCTTAAAAAGGTTACGGTAATTAATTTAAATTTTACCGTGAACAGGGATAATTTTTTTTACAAACAATTTATGTGAATTCATTTGTTCGAACGCATCGTTGTAATCCAAATTTACTTGTCGTTTTTACTCGAATTCGAATTAGGGGAATCAATCACTTTTATAACTCACTCACTCACTCACTCTTTCACTAACTCACTCACTCACTCACTCACTCACTCACTCATTCACTCACTAATTAACCCACTAACTCGCTCACTCACTGACTCACTCGCTTACTCACTCTTTTAAACATTCAATCACTCACTTACTAACCCACTCACTCATTCGCTCGCTTGCTCACTCACTCACTCAATCATTCACACATTCACCCGCTCGCTCTCTCGCTTGCTCATTCATTCACTGACTGATTGACTGACTCAATCACTCAATCTCTTATTCACTCACTCACTCACTCACTCACTCACTCACTCACTCACTCACTCACTCACTCACTCACTCACTCACTCACTCACTCACTCACTCACTCACTCACTCACTCACTCACTCACTCACTCACTCCATTGCTCACTCACTCACTCACTCACTCACTCATTCACTCACTCACTAACTCTCTCACTCACGCGCTCACTCACTCACTCACTCACTTACTCACTCACTCACTCACTCACTCACTCACTCACTCACTCACTCACTCACTCACTCACTCACTCACTCACTCACTCACTCACTCACTCACTCACTCACTCACTCAATCTCTAGTTAACTGACTGGCTGATGGATTCATTCACTCAATCCTTTATTAACCCATTCATTGACTCACTTACTCGCTCATTCACTCACTCATCCACTCAGTCAGTCAGTCAGTCACTCCCTCACTCACTCATTCAGTCACTCACACCGTCACTCTGTCACTCATTCACTAACTCACTCACTCACTCACTCACTTGTTCACTCACTCACTCACTCCTTCACTCACTTACAGCCTCACTCACTCACTCACTTTTTCACTCCCTAACTCACTCATTCATTCACTCTCTCACTCAATCACTCACTCAGTCACTCTGTCACTCAGTCACTCAATCACTCACTCACCCAATAAACAGCTTTCTCAGTCACCTACTTAAACACTTAACCTCTCACGTATTCATTGCCTTACTCATTCATTCAATTGATCATTCATTCGTTCATTCACTGTCTCACCCTTCTCACTCACTCTCTCATTCAGTCAATGAGTCAGTTAGTCAGTCAGTCAGTGAGTCAGTCAGTCAGTGAGTCAGTCAGTCAGTCAGTCAAAGAGTCAGTCAGTCAGTCCAAATGAGTACGAGTGAGTAAGTGAGTAAGTGAGTGAGTGAGTGAGTGCGTGTGTGTGTGTGAGTGAGTGAGTGAGTGAGTTAGTGAGTGAGTCAGTGAGTGAGTCAGTCAGTCACACGGTCCGTGAGTCACTGCCTCATTCACTCACTCAGTATTCATGGTCATACCATACCTTTGTCATATGTACATATGCTTTCGTATGTCATGGGCCTGGCCCTAATGAAATGAAATAAAAATGAAGTTAGTCAGTCAGTCAGTCAGTCAGTCACTAACTCACTCACCCAACAAACACTCACTTTCTCACTCACTTAATCAATTACTTTGAGCTCTCACTTATTCTCTCAATTGATCACTCACCCATTCACTCAATTTCTTACTCACTGTCTCAATCACTCACTCATTTACTCACATATTCATTTATTCACTCACTCACTCATCTAATTACTCACTTACCTGACTTGCAACCTAATCTTGTTTTCCAATTGTGCTTATCGAACAAACAGTTCGCACAAATGTGTTTTGCAAATCAGGTAAATTTTTTTCCCAACACCATTTTACAAGCATTGCAAGGCGCAAATGCAAAAGCTGATGTTTAAATTTTTGTATTTCCATGTTAATTTACACTTTGGAATCGTATGTAAACTACCGTAACCTTTGTATCGGATTCCAATGTGTGATTAATCAGATTTCTAAGAACCACTTGACCTGTGTGTTTGAATTTTTTTTGGATTTAGGATTCTGATTTTAATACCACATTTTGAAATATTTTACAATTTTAAAAAAATTGCGGTTTGCTTTTATATGAGTTTATTATCATGTTCTGAACTCTTAATCCTCATTCCTCATTCAGCAGTATTATTATGGCTCCGACAGCAGGCGATGAGGCGGAGTCGGCCAATGTGAAGGAGTACAAACTGGATGGCGACCAGGAACTCCGATTTGAGGCTGGTTTTTGGGGAGGTGTCGAATTGGAGATAAAATAACTGGTTGGACGTTGAATGAAAAAATAAGGAATGGTATGCAATCCATTTGTTTGTCCGAAACTCTTGAAATTTGTGTCAAAACCACTAGAAACGTTTTCCGAGGGTTTCTAGTTGCAAAATACAGGAAACATGCACTCACTCAATCGATCACGATTTCAGCAACTCGCCCGCCCACTTTTAGTCGATCACTCACTCATTCTCTAAAACGATCATAAAACTAAACTAAACTATTCTCGCATAAATCTTTAAATAGTCACTGAATCACTCACGGGTCTGTCCAGAGTAGAGTTGGATATATGCCAATGCAGGTTAATGCCTGATGGGCTGTATCGGATTCCTTATTGCATTTACGGCAATTGTCGTTGGTGTTGATGTCAATATGGCACTGACTGATACGCTGCCAACGGGCTCCTACAGCTATGTAGAGCCAGTCGCACTCGCGCGTATCTAGTCACACCGCGTTCCAGTTTGACAAATAGTCAATACAACTAAACTAACTAGTCAGGTGGCTTTGGTGATGATCGGTTGAGTAGTTTATTGTCTCCATAGCTGTTGACGGCAGTTTTGATATGTTTGGTGTGTAGGATTTTGACGACCGTTTTGGGATCTTCAACATCATTCAGTGGTCCACTCAGTCACTCACTCATTCGTGCATTCATTCATTCATTCACTAACTCTCACACCCTCACTTACTCTCTTGCCCGGAAAATCCCATCCTAACCGCCCAATCTGAAAAGTGGGGGAGGGGGGGTAGATTTTTTTTCGCAAAAAGCCCCGTTTTTCGTTTGTTTTTGCTAAAAAAATATTCTATTTTAAGGTATAAACATCACATTTAACAGTTTTTTCAGGTCTAAACCAAGAAAATTGACCCAGAAAACGTGTTTGTTCGAAAAAAAATCTCACAGCCAAAACTTTTTGAAAAATGAACCTTAAAATCGGTTACCAGAGGCCCACCTCTGCTCTTGCCCATAAGTCCATCCACTACTTACAAACAAAATCAACTGATTTAGTGAGTCAATGAGTGACTTAGTGAGTCAATCAGTGGGTTGACTGAGTCAATGGTTCAGGACAGAGGCGGGCCGCTGGGAGGGGGGGGGGGGTAGGGGGGTTTCTCCCCCACTTTTCAGGGTCGGCGGGTAGCCTACCCTCTCTCCCCTAGACACCACCTCTCGCCTACCACCTTCCCCTGACTCGAAATTTTTGAGAAAATCGGCCTCAAAACCTCAATTTTTAGGCTCATTTTTCAAAAAATTTTGGTTGTTAGAATCTTTTTCGAACAAACACGTTTTCTGGGTCAATTTTCTTGGTTAAAACATGAAAAAACCGGTTCATGTGATGTTTATACCCAATAATAGAAGATTTTTTTAGCAAAAACAAAAAAACGGGCTATTTTGCGAATTTTTTTCCTACCCCCCCCTACCTGGTCTTACCCCCCCCCCCCTACCTGGTCTTACCCCCCCCCCCCCCCGCCCACTTTTCGGACAGGGCGGGTAGGACGGGATTTTCGGTCGGCTACCCCCCGCCCCCTGCAAAACGCCAAAAAACCCGCCCCACCCCTGGTTCAGGAGCTTAGTTGTTAATTGGTTCGTGATTGCAGGTGGAACCGAATGCGACGTTGCTGGTCGAGCTGACTGATGGCACCTGCGAGATGTTCGGCACCGAACTCGTACAACATAAACGTTATGAATTCGGCAGTGAAGTCAGGTGCTTATGGTCTTCGTATATTTTATTTTCGTTTCCACGTAAATTATGTTGCTTCGTATTTAGTACTGAAAAATTTATTGGTAATTCAATCAATTCAAATTCAATTTTATTTGTTTCGATCATTGAATTGGGTATACATAAGTGAAGAGTTGTATTTGTATAGAAACTAATAGCGGTTTAGTGGATTCTGACAAGATTGAAGATCATTACACTATATACAACCTCGCCTAACGAGGTTGCAAAGATGCTCTTAACCTATATTACTCTATAGGTTAACCGGAATGCGTATACCACGAATGAACAAATCAAAAAAAATTATAACTCAATTCATATGTGTTTGATGATTTTATTCTGTGATGTTTTAGAGGTGCCCTGTACACGTGGCATGGCTGCACAGTCGAGCTGATCGGTAACACCGAGTCCGTTTATTTGTCTAAACAAACACCCATGGTTGGTTACTTATAAGTTTATTATTCTATTTAATTTCAAATTTGCAATCCGATAAACAAGAAAGAACGTTTATTTGTTGGACTTTGATACGTGAATTGCTGCAGATCATATACCTGAACACACACGCAGCCCTGGAGCAGATGAGACAACACGTCCAGAGTGAAGTATTGCAGGTTGGATGCTATCAAATTATTATTTTTTTCTTCGTCTTCTCCATCAACTGAAACCATCGAGACACACTAATACCATATCAGAATGGTGCTAGTGTATCCATCTTCTCTACATCCATGCTTCACATATTTCCATCAATCACAATAAAAATGCAAATTACAAATGGTTTTAATTTTTCTAGTATTTTTCTAAGAATAAAGCTTCAATAACCATGATGAACGTATGAAAACGTGAAAAATGTCTATGGTTATTGTTTAATGAACAGCACTTTTTGCAGCAGAAGCAGGCGCGCGGTCCTCGGCTGATGATCGCTGGCCCAACGGATGTTGGCAAAAGCACGTACTGTCGGATACTACTCAACTATGCCGTAAGACAGGGCAGGTGTCCCACTTTCGTTGATCTGGATGTCGGACAGGGATCCATATCGGTGCCAGGTTAAAACTCGTACATAAAACTCCAGGGTATGTAAAATAAAAATAAAATGATTGGCGTCTGCTGTTTTTTTCCCTGACTAACTGGTGGAAAAATCATGAATAATTGCTGTTTGGGCATGTCATGTGAGTTTCTTTTCAGTATGTCTAACGTTAGATTGCTGATACCCGAAAGAAATGTACCTTTCACGTCGAAAGTAGTTTTTCCCACTTGTTTTCTTTCCTTCTCACCCGTCAGTTAGTGCGTTGCTGCTGTGACCCTTTGTCACTTGACATGCAGACTTGCTTCAACTACTGAGTACTATACCAATCATCAATAATAAATCACATTGAATTTAGGTACAATCGGTGCTTTATACGTGGAACGACCGGCGGATGTGATCGACGGATTCGATCGGAAGGCGCCCGTTGTCTACCACTTTGGTTGTGCGTCACCCGGTGAAAACATGCAGCTTTATAATCATCTGGTTACACAGGTAATGTCTACTAATATTGTTCACTGTCTGTTCAGCATGATCGTAGTTCACAGTAAAGAGCTAGCTTCTAGCCACTGAATATTATCTAGTTTTCTGCTGCCAAACAAAACAAAACATGGGTGCTACAATTCGCTCTTACCGAATACTTCACCCGTAAAACTGTGGTTTAATTAGGGTGGCGCAGTTTGAACAAACATTAACCTTCGTTCACATTACGATAAGAATTCAAATTGTAGGTGTTTTTTTGTTCCAGCTGGCGAACGTAGTTAACGATCGATGTACGAGCAGTGCTGAAGCGAATGTTGCTGGGGTCATCATCAACACGTGTGGATGGGTCAAGGGACAGGGGTTAATTACACTTTATCATTGGATTCTTGTTTTTTTACCACTCGATCTTGTGTTTTTCATATTGCATGGGTTGCGGGGTTTTTCTACTGGACTTTTCTTCTGTGTCAGTCTGTGTTGCGAAAGAATTCGGCAGCTTAGAAAAATTGTGTGCGCCAAATCTGTGAAAAGCCGAGCATTTATGTAATAAGCTGTCGATAACTGCAAATACAGGGTTTTGCATTGCCCTCCGATATTTCAATCCAAAGTTGTACCTAAGGTTTGCATTTCAGTTATCAGTGTCTGGTGAAGGCGGCCGAAGCGTTCGAAGTTGAGGTGGTCGTGGTACTCGATCATGAACGTCTGTACAACGACCTGCAGGTTTATAAGCATTTAAAGTGTGTATTAGGACTTTTGGAATCTTAGTCGTTTCAACCTCAATGTAGCGCAAAGTAGTAGTTCACATTATTCCAAGATTAAGATTTTTACGGTTCTCGATTAGCATTTTTAATGTAATAAGTTGTGTTCAGCACGACCTGCCTTCGTTCGTCAAGATCGTGCATCAACCAAAATCTGGTGGGGTCGAGGAGCGATCGAGACAAACGAGAACACGCGCCCGTGCAAACAAAGTTAAGACGGTTGGTTGTCAAGAACGTTCGGTTTGTTTTGCTTTATGAGAGGAGCCATATAAAATGAGTTTGCAAAAATATACATGTCTGGCAAATAAATTCCGGTTAATTTTTGAGTCATGAACAAAAATAATCAGTTGTGTGAGAAAACGTGGCAGATTTTGAACTGAGAAATACAAAGAAAACGAACAACAATTCTACTGGTATGAACATATCAATAATATACATCTACTTGGGTGCTATTTGTTTTCAGTATTTCTACGGTCTCCCCCGCCAGCCCTTCTATCCGCACACATTCCAACTCAGCTTTGACGAAGTAAAACTGGTCAAGATCGGTGCACCGTCGCTGCCCGATTCGTGTCTGCCACTGGGCACCAAACAAGAGGACACCATGACCAAGGTATGTATTCTTGTCACTTATCCTATCATCCACAATTATAGGCTCTGCTTGTCCCACCTGATTACTGTCAATATTCTGGTTGTTGGCCTCACTGGTGTCCCTGTGCTTTCTCATTTTTTTTGGTGGTGGGGGAGGGGAAGCCAACCATTCATTTCACTCCAAACCAGATACACAGTTTGGATTACCAATTTTTTGAAAGCTCGAAAAAGATGAGTTCTTTACGTGTTCTGTACGCTTCATAGTAACTCTAAAAAAATTATGTTCGTTGGGGCACTTTATTGACATTATTAACTAAATCTTGTACGTCGTAGGAATATTTAGATATTGTTCATTAGTGTTTGGTCATATAAATGTTCAATAATGTTACAGGTAGTGCCGTACAGTCCTACAGTTCAGTTGCAACACCACCTGCTGGCAGTGAGCATGTGTGAAGACGTGTCACAGCAAGTCATCGTCAGGTTACATCATTTTGTTCTGATATTCAAGTTGATATTTGAAAAAGAAATTTTAACTAATATAAGTGTTATCGGATATTCTCTGTCGGTAAATCGTGTGTTCCTGATTCCTGTTTATCAATTTTGTAAAGATGCAACGGTCTCGAGCTCATCTGAATGTTTCACAATTATCCGGTCATGAAAGTTGGTTGTCACAATAAGTAAGCAAAAGTATAAAGTTAATTTCAGATTTCATTGCGTTGTGTTAACTATTCAATTGTAAACACATTTCAGCAACGTGGCGGGTTTTATCTGTGTGACCGAAGTAGACATGGAGGCACGCACTCTACATGTTCTATCGCCTCAACCATATCCACTGCCTCGACATGTGCTCATTTACGGAGAGATTACTTATATGGATGATAAATAATTGTTGCATTCTTGTAAATAAGTGTTGTTATCATGGTAGCTTCCGGCTGGTGTAACGATTGTTGTTGCCACTGGCGCAACAAATTGCCATGTCGTCAGTATCCGAACCTTGAAGACGAATTTGTCGGTAGTAGTAGTTAACTACTTGATGACGACTCTTCGATGACTTACCGTCACATGGAAAATAAAGTAATAATTAGTCAGAAAATATTGGTGATTGGTGGCAATGACAACAACAAAACCAGTAAAAATTTCTCATGAAACCGAAACGGTCTGGCTCACCTCACATACGGCTCTGGTGCTTCGCTGACTCTGCCACTAAAACTTGTCAAATCGTTCGCTATGGAGGCCCCGATCCTCTAAATTTGCAGAGTACCGGATCGATTTCCGACTTGGTTTCGATTTATTTTTGTACGTCTGTGATTTTATGAACATTTTTCATTGTTTTTATTACTTCTCTGCAATCTCGTTGCTCATATTGGTGGTTATTGTGTGATTTTCTGTGAAAATAAAACTGATTACTACGATTATTGTTTGCTTTGGTGGTATTTTACGACTTAACGCTTTGTATATAATCAATGCTGCATATTCAGCTACTTTATTATTTAAAATTATTATTTTAATTGTTATCAAGTTAATACTCGAGGTCTAACCATCCAACTGTTCAACTTATTGTATCGGTATATTACCGTTTGTTCTCCTGATTTTATTTTGTTTATACATGTTGATGTCTAATAATATTGTTGGTTTCACCTGTTACAGACACATTAACGTATTGGACAAGATGGATGCGGTTGATGAACTGCTGCTCAACACATTGAGGCGCATTGGATGGTTGGTTCGATTAGGTTTCGCTCTAAACTTGATAGCCGATAGGATCAGTAAGTAAGTAAGTGACGTACCTCAGGTAAAACAGAGAATTCCCTTCTCCCCAACTGGTGAGGTTATAATATGATTAGTTAGTGGTAGGGGGTTTCTAAGCTTGTGACCGACTTAGGTTCCGTGCTCGTCGAAATCTTGGAAGATCGGTCGAGGATCAAAAATCTATTCTGATTCGTTCCAAGGAAGATTTTGGACAATAATTTCAGTGATATTGATGAGTCAATGAGCCGTCTGGATGAACTGGACTCGTCGGCATTCTTTGACGCGATCGTGCGTTGCGTGTGGTTGTGCCACGATGGACAATACAAACATCTGGTTCGTACATTAGAGGGCGAGAACAGGTGGGAAAACCGGAATTCCCCCTTCTTTGGAAGTAGACTTTGTTCCCTAAGGTGTAGGTAAAATAGCCTCAAACTACCAATCCCCCTCTCTTTGACGAAATTCTCCTCGTTTTGGAAGATAAGCCTCCACATCCACTGGCCCCTGATGTGGTAAACTCACCTATTTATTTGCTTATTATATTTTATCCATCTAAAAGCACATTGTAGTTTCGAATGAATCTATAGTTCGGCTGTACTCGGTGCGGCGTTAGATGAGCGTCGAAAAAACATTAGACGAGTATAAAACAGAACGACCATAAGTTTGTAACATGACATGAGTGAGTTTTTCAGGTGCCGTCCAGCAGCATGCCAGAACACATGGCACACAGATTCAGGGTGGCCACTGCACTCGCCGACGTCATACAGGTTACAGTCGTTGGTATTTGGATTATTGGTTTGGTGATATTATGAGTTCAAAAAAGTCAAATTTATTCAGTTGTTAAGCCTTAAGCCAGAATAGCGAAGTTGGATACCAAGTCACAAATAACGGTCACCCATATTTACGTATGACAATCACTGATCATCAACAACGTTCTTGAATTCGTTGTTCTTGAGTTATCTGCGTTCAATCAAGCCGCATTTGCAGCAGCTCGGTTACCGCGATCCGGTCGGCTACCAGAGTCTTCTGTACGGCAACGTGATCGAGATGCGTCGTCTGTTGGCCTTCCTGACTGAGAAGCTGCCACGCACTCAACCTGATACCGACGTCAAAACACAACAATGTTGGTTGATAGGCTGAAATTGTGATGTTGGTTGAGGAAGGAGTAGGTCTACGTTTTCTGCTGTTAGCGGCTGGCGGCCTCGAAAACAGATTTTTATGTCGGCAGGCTCGATCTAATTTTTGAGCTTGTGAAGATTTCGTGAAATTTCTGTTCATATCGTAGTAATGCAATCGATTAGCCTTTAATCATTTTTGTTGTTTGTTCAGCTTCAATGGATGAATTGATTGATGAAGCGAGTGCCGTTATCAGGCAGCAGGTGGGACGGGGTGGATGGGTGCCCTGGTTCTGCCATCGAATGCAGTACAAATGGAATGGAAGGTTAATTTACATTGAAGTTTTGCTTGCTTTTAGTTAACTGGGCATGGTTACAAGAAAAATGACGGCCTGTTTTTTTGAAAATGTTTCAATTTCGAAATTGTGGAAAACGTCCTAAAAAACTTCGAAAAAAGTTTACGATCTGAACGATCATACGTATATGCAATTCATACAACTTTCATACAGATATGGCAGGTCGTAAAAACGTGTCCCCTTTTTGGAAAAGGTGACAAATTCGGAATTGTAGCCTTTGTATGTCGTCATTTTAGCGCTTACTATCGCCTTATTGACACTCTAGGAAACACAGATATACTTTTTTTACTTATATACCCACGAAAATCTGAAAAAATTACGGATAATCTTTTTGGTAACTATGCATAACATTTGCAAGGTTTTGCTCAACCTAAGATATGTTTGCTCAAAGGTTCTTAACAAGCACCATAATACATGATAATGTTATAGATTGTGGTGTCCCCCGGACAACGAGAGCTTGTCGATTGCCTTCACCCACCCAACCCAATCAGACCTGGCCCAGGTGCCTTACCGCCAGCTGCCTATTGCCGTACTTGACCAGTTCGATCACGTAAGTCAATTCAGTTAAAATTTGTTAAAAAAATTCGGTATTTTAGTTCTCAACTGGAAGATGAAAAAAGTTTTTGTAACTCGCTTGTTTTTTTGCATTGGGCATACATTTTACGAGTTTCGGTGTTTTCGGCTGGGGATGTAGTTTTATTATGTCACCTCTGCTTCAGAGGACTCGTCATTGCCGTCATGTAAAAAAACACATCTTCCTACGAAATATCTGTACTTCAGAACCAAGTATTGCTTGAGTTCTCGGTTCAAATCTGAGTAATGTTCCACATTTTTTTGGTTCTCCATAATGATACTTTTGTCACATATTAATGTTTTGTGTATTATAGAAAGGTATCTGTGTTATGCCGGCATGTACAGCGGAAGGCATCGTCTCAGCGCGACTGCAACGCAGCAGCACTCGACGTCGCAGTGCTCGCAATAAACCGACGTTGCCACCAAAGCCGAAACACATGAAAACAACCGAGCAATCAACTGACCAACAAAAGGTTTACTTACATCGATCACGTTGGGTTCTTATTATTGTGATTGTTGTTTCAGTGACGTCAGTTGCATGGAATTCGTTTTTGCTTGATTTTGTAAATTATCTTGGAATCCTTTAACATTGTTTTGTTGTTACAATTGTTTGCCGTTAAATTTATTTGACCTCTGGTTTTAGTACTTATAATTTATAGTTATTGCTATTGTTGCATTTACATCAAATTATTTGTTGATTATTTGCAGAGTGTGCCAGAAGGACACGTCGACGAGTTGGCAGCTTCAGTGGACGATTCGCAACTTCGACTCGTTCAGTTGACGGAATCGGTCGAATCGTTGAGTGCCATCGGATCTGAGGTCGGTGCTCCATTAATTTACATTTTCTGATCGTCATTTACTTGGACTTCTTCATTAACTGAAGAAGCCATCAGGCACACTTATACTAATACCATATCAGAATGGTGTTTTCGTAGTGGTCAGAGAGTTGAATAAACTAACGAGTAATGACAGAAACCTCACAGCATCACGTCAGGATCTGTGTCTCGAGTCAGGTTTCAAACTTAAGACCGCCGGTTTTCGGGGCCGGCGCCCTACGCACTAGACTAGACAGGCGACATCTTCATGTTGCTGCCACTACATCCTGTTTATTGTATTTTGCTTCTTTGTTTCTTTTCAAACCAAAACCCAGAAACCAAAATCCAGTTTTTCACATAACGACCAGTACACCTCTGACGTTGTCAGTTCTCAAGGTGAACTTCACATGTTGTTATTATTGTGGCGAGTCTGCGACCAGAACCCGAGTCCAACCTATTCTACGGAAATCAGTGTTTTTAGTTCAATCGTTTATTATTATGCATTTTCAGTTAAAGTTGGAGCGTAAAAAGCTGACGACAGAACGCGAAGTGCTCGAGCGATCGATGGGAGAATCGGACAAGAAACTGGCTATTCTTTTGGCCGATCCCGAGGCCAGTTTGCGTAAACTGCAGGTTTAGATTACATAACATTATACCATCTGTTGACACTTGACAGCATTAATTAACTACATAGGAGAGAGAATTAATTCTTCATCATTTCCCAAAGAGTGCAGTATAAACAATTCATACAAAAGATGTTGTTTTTAGTGAAAGAATCTGAAACTCGATGGAAGAAACACTGAAACGTGAAATTTGTTTTGTGAAACTTCTGTGATTCTGTGGTAGTGTGCGTGAATTTTTCGTCTCCGGGGAAGGGGATTAATAATTTTAATTCGCGGGGAAGGGGTTCGATTTCACAGATCCCACCCAAAAAATAAGCGTTAATTTATGTAAATACAACAAACGTTATTTTAGGATATTGAGGGGAAATTGATGCATCTTGTGTTGCAGAGTTTTTCATCAGCGAGCACTGACCGCTTTGAGCGGTTGCAGTCGCAGTGGTCAACACATCGACAGGCACTCGTGCAAACACTCAATGCACTCAAACAACGTGTCCACACAAAGGTTTATCTATTATTATTATGTTGTTGCAAAACCGTGCTCTTATTATAAAAAACTCGAGTTAGTTTTCTGTCGTAGAATTGCCACCAAAGTTTTCCATAATGATTCAAATGTGCGCAGGGACAATGTAAGGCAACACGAATTAACAAAGAATTAGCCATAAACCAACTCATGCTTTTTCCTGAAGATCTTTTGTTGAAAAATTTCAGGATCTTTTCTCTATATTCTTCCTTGTAACTGCAGTCGCTTTAGTTTCATCTCACTCGAGTCCCATGTACATACAGGGTGTGCCGACAGACTTGTCATGTTTAGCGCTGGGCAGGTTCAACTTTTTCAGGTTTTTCTATCATATCGCAGTATATTTGTTTTGAATGACCAAGTCTAGAGATCAAGTCCGTTGGCAATCGTAGGGAAGACAGCAAAATTCAATAATCTGAAAAGTAGAATTACCAAATAATCGCCCTGTAGATACACCCTACTACAAATTATATATTGTTTAAGGAGGGTGCAATGGCGCGCGACATGCGGCAGGACATGGCTGCATCCAGTCAACGTGTACAACACATACAACAACAACTGCAACACAAACAACAATACAAACAACAATTGGTTTGTCATATTCTTAGACCAATGTGTGGTTGTTGCTGTTTGCACATGCCGTTCAGTCATCCATGGTTACCAAAAAATTACGGCTTATTTTTTTAGAGGATAAGGACCTGTAATAATCAGTAAATTAATTCAATTATAAGATATTTTGTGGTACACGTGTACTTAAATACGATCTGAACGATCATACGTATATGCAATTCATACATCTTTTCGGTATCCCTAAATTTTTCAGAAAAATGACTGACAATTTTTTTGGTAACCATGTTCACAGCTGAGCTTACATTGCCACTTAATCGAATAAGTGTTTGTTTGTATGTAGGTACAAATGTATATGGTATTTTAGGAACGTGAGAATGCCAAGCTGAGTGCCCCAGTGAATCGTGCGGTGTACACTCGTCGCATACTCGACATCGTCGCCAGTGTACGAAAACAGAGAACTGATATTGACACGGTACGTTATAATATCATTAATGTTGGAAAAAATTATTTTTGTCACATCTGTAAAATTTTTACATGCGACTGTCATAGAATTTACTACTGGTCGAGGCAAAGTTGGCGTGCTTTCGTATTTCTGTACCCAAAGACTTTCATCGGCTATTCAAACAACACTAACTTTATCAAACGTTTCTGCTACCTGATTTTTTTGGCTAAATATTAGATGTTATTAATAATTTCTTATTGTAAAAGTACAAATTATCGACTTTTCAAATGCAATTTAACTTTTTTTGTTATGGTATTGTTCACTGGATGTATCATACAAACAAGGAAAAAAGCACCACCCCTAGAATAAGATGCGTTACTTTCCCGAATATGGCGAAGCCTTTTATATTATAAGTGAGTTTGTCTAATTTCAGATACTGGAGGAGAACCTGATGGTGCAGAAAGACATCAACAACCTGACGGGCAGACTCGAGCGAGTTTTCACGGCTGTAGAGGAGGGCGTCTATAAGGTTGTTGTTGTTATTGTTTCGCTAATCATGTTATAAGATGAACATATAAATCTATTGCAACAATTTAGAACAGCAAAATTATTGTTATCTTGCTAACTTATTTATAGAAATAGTTATGTTCGTTGTTCATGTTGCTCAGCTTGTTGTTATTGTTTGTATTTTCAGGAGGCGGCCGTCGACCCTCAACTGCAGCACGCATACAAGATATTGGTTGGGACGCATGCCATCTGCACGCACATCATCAACATCATCGAACAGACGGGCAACGCCCACAGGCACCTGCTCGATCTCAGTCTTCAGGTTACGTCACTCATTCATGTCCATTTGATTAGTGTTAAGCCCAGCACAAGCGGACGAGAAGGGAAGGGAAAGTGGAATTTTCCCCTTTTTGGTGGTTTCCAAAAGTGGATTGTGTTCCCTAAGGTGTAGGTGAAATGACCTGAAAATTGCCGATTTCCCCCTCTTTGGCAAAATTCTCCTCCCTTTGGAGGTTGGGCGCGACCGCTAGTGAGGTCCAGGACATACAAAAGCATGATTTCCACATCATAACGTATCTTTTGACCATTAAATGTACCAGATGTTGTGTTTCTGCCAGTCGTTTCCATACACTGCGGTTATCTGGCACACAAGCACATGAAACTAGTTTAAGGCATGGGACCCAGGTACTCAGGCAGTCGATGTGCCCTGAATGTCAAGGCCACTCGTGTTATACGATTAAGCGAATGTGGTTTACAGTCGCCAGATTTTCCGCAATCGGAATATGAATGACTTGAAAGATGATGATGACATTGCATGTTTATAAAACTAGTTTTCTGGTGCGTTACATATAAGCAGACTTCGTTGAGGGCAGAGGTGGGCCGCAGGGGGGGAGGCAGGGTTTACCCCCCACTTTTCAGGGTCGGTGGGTAGCCTACCCCCTCCCCCTCCTACTCGACATTTTTGAGAAAATCGGCTTCAAAACCTCGATTTTGAGGTTCATTTTTCAAAAATTTCTGGCTGTGAGAATTTTTTTTCAAAGAAACACGTTTTCTGGGTTAATTTTCTTGGTTAAAACTGGTATATGTGACGTTTAGAAATTTTTTTTAGCAAAAACAAGCAAAAAACAAGTGTTTTATGCGAAAAATTTTTTTCTACCCCCACCCGACCTTACCCCCCCCCCCCCCCCACTTTTCGGAAAGGTCGGGTAGGATGGGATTTTCTGTCGGCTACCCCCCCCCCCCACCCCCTGCAAAACGCCAAAAAACCCGGCCCACCCCTGGTTGAGGGATAACCGTAATGCCATAAAAAAATTTTCACATTCGCTGATTTGACATGTCTTCATTTATAAATCTGATTTTGAATTTAAGCTCGAAACGGAGATGCAAAAGTCGACGGATTCAACGCTTGAGCGACTCGTCAACGACTTCTGCCAGGTGAAACAGCAAAACCTGCAGATTGAGGCAGACATACACGAGTTGATGTCTTGATGATTGATATTGTTGTCATGATCACGGTTTATACCAATCACACATATCGGTCCAACAATAATATAGAAATGATTGATATTGTTGTCATGATCACCGTTTATACCAATCACACATATCGGTCCAACAATAATATAGAAATGAAAAAATGCCAAAGGAATCGGAAAGTTTTCGTACTTTGATAAACCACAGTTTGGTTTTCAAAGAACTTTTTCAGTCAAAGTTTCCCTTCCTTTTTCGGTCGAATCTGCTACAAACTTTGCTCATTTAGTATTTTTCGTTGTTCGGCTTGAATAGATTTGAAATGAATTTGGTAGAAAGCCGAAGATTTATGCTAACGTTTACCACCACTATTTATTACTGTTTTACCACTCATTATTACTGTCACATTATACCGGTTAGGTGACGTCTATTCGCTTATTTATTGAACTGTTAAAATAGATTATCATGTGTTGAAACTTCCATGCCATTCGCCCCAGTCAATATTGTGATATTATCAAATGTTATTGTTAATTTATACAAATCATATTTATCTCAGTTCATGCTTACACATAAAATCTAGGTCGTTTTTTTTATTCAAGTTCCATCTAATTTGTAACAAAATTTTCCCAATGGGCGATCATAAGGTGGAATAGAAGTAAAGGTGAAAAATTTTAAGTAGTGTTTCGACCAAATATCAAGAATAACGTCGAAATTAACGTTTTTTTGTTCAGGGCCGAAAAGTTTTATGTTTACAGGAGAGTATGCAGTGCAGTGCAGTCATTCGAATAAAAGTAGTGGCATTTTTTATTGCTTATTTACATTCAGAAGTACGGACTAAAGCATACTGTAATCTTTTGTATAAGCATGGTCTCGAATATAGAAATTTATATAGTATGTTCGTCGAGGTGCTGTGATCCATATGTTGCATATAATTATTATATTCATTACACTTTCATATTTGTAACTAAACACGATTAAAATCACTTTACCATTTGACTTGCATAAAATGGTGCAATAGAAGAGGGTGTGCATCAACGATGGTCCATTTGGGTTTAACCCGACACAACTGCCTGTATCGGCCTGTTTATTATTTGTTTGTTTTGTGTCATATTTGTTGTTTTGTGTTGTTTCATCGGTTGCCTCGAATCGAAATCTTGCGATTGTATGGGTTTCCAGATTGTGTGCTCAACTTGTCTGGTTTGCCGGCATGTTCTATGATTTTGTATATAAATAATGTTGTTGTGGTCACAGTGAGTGCCCGTTTCAGGGCTTCTATTCAGTCGCAGCCTTATTTCTCACATAAGTAGTTTCAGTTGATCGTTAGGTACGTTTCATGTTCTTATATGCAAACGCAAAGCCCGCAATCAACAATAATGTTCTCACCCTGCTGTTTGACGAGGACTTGAATCATGTTTCAGATAACAGTAATGATGTCAATGAGGGCATCGAGTGTGATCGTCCGATTTACTGACGCTGTCGACCGATTCCTCAGGGAAGTCGATGCCAACGATCAAATCGACGACGATCGCTTAGGATGTGATGTTGTGTTCGGCAGGTCACAGGTTGGGCATCTGCATATAACATGTCAGCCCAAATCTTACTTGAAGTCTCACGAAATGTTCAAATTACTAGAATAGTTCTTCTAAACTTTTCATTTACTTAAATTCAATTCTTTAAGTTAAGAAGAAGGTCCTTATTTAGAATAAGTTGGGTACTCTTCTTGGTGCGAAGGAACTACATTGGTAATGAAAGTATGGATGCAGTGACTGCTTGGCACGTTTGATTGCTGGTAGTTAGTCTATGAACACAATTGTAGGTGTGTGTATGAACGCACAGAGTAACGTTTTGGTAACAGAACTCCTGAAAAGATGTCCCTTCTTTAATCGCCAAAACTATTGGGTATTGGACTCATTTGTTTTGTCTCAATGAAATGTTTTGAGTCAGCCCAATTAAATCTGTTTCAAGACTTGACTCTCCTGGTTATACGATAGTTTGATGAGTAATGATATGATTGCAGACGAGCACGAGTAAAAAGCCGAAACCGAGTGAGTGGCAGACACTGAAGAAGAGTCTGCTGGACAAGGTGTCTACTGCCGATGTCAAGCAGCGGGTCAGCGATCGATTCAAGCTCCTCGAACACGTCGCTCGCGAATACGGTTGGCTCATTTTCGGGATTTTTTTATGTCTGCTGCTTTTTTATGACTCTTCATGGACGAGAAGGGGTGGGAAAAGTGGATTTCCCCCCTCTTTGGCCTTTTCAAAAAGTTGAATATGTTCTCTAATGTGTAGGTGAAGGTGAAGGCAAGGTGTACTTCGCCTTTCACATGTTCGGTTGTAAAGTTTTGTTGTTTCAGTGATGGTGACTTCGGATGGGCTGGACGATGAGCGACTGGACAAGATGGTGCACAACGCGTGCATTGCCTTGCTGCAGGTTTAAAACTGCTTCGTCATTTACCACCACTTCACTCATTCACTCACTCACTCACTCACTCGCTCTCTCACTCACTCACTCACTCACTCACTCACTCACTCACTCACTTACTCTCTCACTCACTCATTCACTCACTCATTCACTCACTCATTCACTCACTCACTCTCTCGCTCACTCACTCACTCACTCACTCACTCACTCACTCACTCAACGTTCACAGATTCTACGTCACGCCGACGCACCGAACATGTCTACACAAGATCTGCGTGACATGAACAACACATTCGACGTGCGTGCCACGTCTGACGCACGCAACCGACGTGCAGCGCAGATCGTGCAGCAGCTGCGTAATGACATTGGCAACATTTTCATGAGGCAATGTCTGGACAACGTCACTTCAATGGTTACTGTTTGTGGTATTGGTGCTTTTCAATTGTTTATAAGACTTGCATTTGAAGGCGCACCGTTTGTGTGAGAGTGTTGCAAATTGAATATGCTCAAGTCGGTCAATTAACCAACCGTTAACGTTACAGATCGGACACGAGTCGATTCGGGGCACAGGCCGACGTCGGGCCAAGTCAACGGAAAATAAAGGTTTGTTCATCTGGGGCACGTCACCGCTACTTTAATTAACAAGCCACGTATTTTAGACGACTCGTTAAAAGATCGAAGTCGCAAGCTGCCAAAGGAAGACCAGGAGGAGTACGGTACGGCCATTTCGGTGATACAGCCAAGTGCCTGCACCATGCCGTTAGTCTGGTTGTTGTGGTTGTTGTTATTGTTGTTGTTGTTGTTGTGATGGCCGTTA
Organism: Daptonema setosum; assembly: GCA_964036265.1. Classification (NCBI taxonomy): domain Eukaryota; kingdom Metazoa; phylum Nematoda; class Chromadorea; order Monhysterida; family Xyalidae; genus Daptonema; species Daptonema setosum. The sequence goes on from OZ038442.1 coordinate 368,056, forward strand.
GTCTGGTTGTTGTTGTTGTGATGGCCGTTAGTCTGGTTGTTGGTGTTGTGATGTTCGTTAGTCTGGTTGTTGTTGTTGTTGTTGTTGTGATAGCCGTTAGTCTGGTTGTTGTTGTTGTTGTGATGGCCGTTAGTCTGGTTGTTGTTGTTATTGTGATGACCGTTAGTCTGGTTGTTGTTGTTGTTGATGATGTTGTTGTGATGGTTATTCCAAGTGAAGTGTTGTCTCAGTCCTGTTTCAGTTAGGCTGGTGGTTAGGGGTTGTCTCTCGCATCCTCGTGCTGTCACGATCAAATCCCAGTCAGATACCTTTCCGTTGAACAAGCGTTCCAATTAGTCAATCATTCAATAGATTAAGTCACGAACTGCAAAACCAGGGTTCCAAACCAAGCGAAGAACCGAAACCATTCGTGGGAGGCTTTCCTGTTTCACTCGTCAGCTTATTTCACTTTATTTTTGGTCATCATATGGAACCATTCTTTATTGATTATAAGGCCATTAAGATGCCAAAGATTAAAAGCCCACCTTTTCCTTATGCGTTCCACCCTTTCTCGGCATAGTGCAGTTTTCATTGTTAATAGAGGTTGCAGTGATATGTCGCCTGTCTAGTCTAGTGTGTTGAACGCGGCCTGGAAAACCGGCGGTCCTAAGTTCGTAACATGACTTGGGACACTGATCATGACGCGTTGCTCTGGGGTTTCTGCCATTGCCCGTCAGTTTATTCAATTCTCCGGCAACTACGAAAACACTATTTTGATATGGTATTGGTTTGCCTTATGGTTTCAGTTAATGAAGAAGTTCAAATTATAAAAGAAATCAATGATTTCAGTGTGAACTACGCCGAACTTGACCACCTGCTGATCCCGCAGGGTGTGTGCGGGCAGCAGGACAACGTCACGGGCCAACTCAACTTCCGGTACGTGGCTGATCGAGCCAAAGGCAGCGTACATCCCGATGCCAGTCAGGAAACGGGCAAACGTTGGCAATGCACACTCATCGGTTGGTCATCGTCTTCGTTGCTTAGTCGGTCGAATGTTAGACTTTGGATCGCCCGGTTGTTGTTGTTGTTGTGGCTGTTGAAGCTTTGTCTCACATGCCCTCAGTCAGCTGGGCCGCGCGGGCTGAATCCGACCAGAGCAGGGTCGGGTCGATGCCATTGCAGGTTAAGGCGTGAAGGGCTGTCTCGGGTTCGTTGTTGCATTTGCGACACCTGTCGTTTGTGCTGATGCCGATGCGATAGTTGTGGTATGGCAACTTTAGCCCGCTCGAGAGTAGTCTTGCTAATATTCGCACCTATTTACATAAACCCTATATTTGAATTCAGTCATCATATTTCTATTTTGGTTTACAAATATATATGTTTTCGGAAGAAGCCGCTGAAGGCTGGGAATAAAGTGAAGGCTTGGAATCGACTCGGACCGTTCTTTTTAACATCTAAAACCAATTCCTTGGAGCCTAGGGCTTATTTTCACAACTTGGCGCTCCTGTTTTTCGCTGAATCTCAACCTGACGGTGCCGAATTTTTCGAGTAAATTAAAAAAAAATTCAGCCTTATAAAAAATAAAAATTCGTGAAGAATTCAAAAATTATAAAATAAATCGTGAAGAATTGCGACGGCCGACGAAAATAAATTCGTGAAGAATTTATTCGCCTACAAGAAAATCTACTTCGGAGGAGCCGGTGAACCTGAAGAATGTCCGCCACACGCAACCGTCCGACATGGGAGTTTGAATTGACGCAGGATAGTGCTTATTTTTTATTTTATGATGTCGTGAAGACTAAAAATCTGAGTTTGGCCGGTCATTTATTTCAAAATCTTGTGTCAGTAATCCAGACACATTCTTCACTCAGTCAAGTAAAAATTCCGGCAGTGAATCGATCTGATAATTTCTGCAATTTTTGTTGCCGTATTGGATGGATGATTGAGGAAATATTTGCCACTGTAGAATCAATCCCGTGGCCAGAGCCGCCGCCGAGCGCTGGGCCAGACGTGAGCGGAGAATCCGAGAGTGCCGTTACGCCGGTCAACCTGGGCGCACTATGGGATGATGTGAGCGGTCGTGAAGACGGAATGGGTCACGGACTTGAAGCCGAAAACAGGTGCAGTGTTTATAATTCGGGTCAGGAAGTTGCCGAGTGCGGTGCGAAGGGTTCTGGTACTGGTCGCCGCCCTTACACCTGTGCAGATAGTGAGGTGACTTCTGGATTGTCCGGTCCGGTCCCCACTATGGTTGATAGGGATAAGGATTTCAGGGTCAGTCAGATTAGTGAGAAGTCCAGGATGCGACAGGGCGAGAGCGCCTTTCCTGGCAACACCGAACTGGATAGGCCACGAGGTGCCGATGACCCCAGTTCGAGACCCACTACCGAAGCGGATAGTTCGCGTAAAAACGAACAATCCAATTCGAGACCTGAGGTGAGGCCACGAGGCGCCGATGACCCTTTGGCTACCGGTATAGATAGGCCACGCGGTGCCGATGATTCTATATCGAGACCATATCAGCAACGACAGCAATGTGGTCAACGTTTCGTCACGCCGTCCGTCTCAAAAAGGCCGCTGGTGCAGTCTGCATCACAGATTGGTCATAATATGAGCTATCAAGAAGCTCATCGACAACAAGAACAGTATGAGGGTGCTACAAATAGTTTTACGAGGCAGACAAATGTCACTGGGCAACGTGACATTTATGACACCCTAAACGACACGATTCAACGTCTCACGCTGCAACAGGAAGAGTCTACGCGTCTGTTACTACAACAAGCAACCCAGCACAATGCTGAAACAGTTCTGGCTGGTCCCGGGTTCGAAAAATTCGATGGCACCCGACCTGATGACCTCAAGTCTTGGCTGTTTGGCCTTGAAAATCGACTGCGCCTTACGAAGACAACAGATGATGACGTGAAAGTGGGTCACATAGTGAACTGTCTGACCGGCTTGGCACGCCGACAGTTTCATGAAGACTTGGAAAATCCCACATTCTACGCAGCCGTTAACTACCTGAGGGAGAAGTACGCAGATACAAGATACGACGCGCTGAAATTTCAACAGTTTCGCAGCCGAGTACAGCAGCGTAGTGAGACAATCGAGTCGTATGCGAGAGATTTGAAACTGGCTTTCCCGTTTCAACAGTGTGACTCGCAGCAGTCTAATCTGATGCTGATGGAGCAGCTACAGCGTGGCCTTCAAGAAACAGAGTACAGACAGTACGTTCAAGAACGTCTGTTAAACCCGAAGAAATCGTTTGATGATGTGGTCAACAAACTGAGCCTAAAGGAATTGGCTAAGAACACAGCTGATGTTAAAGAACGTGGCCGTTACTACGATAGTCAGCAGCATGAAGCCAGAGTCAGGCTTACGCGACACCAAGCACAGTCTGACAAGAAGACTATTCAGTGCTACAGATGCCAAGAATTCGGGCATTACGCGTCTACCTGCAAGAACAGTAGAGTCACGCAGCCATATTGTGAGCCGTATTTGAGTCATGAATACGCCTATGCACCACCGTTTTATGCGCCCTATCAGCATGATGCGCATCCGTATTGGTATCAGCAACAATACCAAGGTCAGATTGAGAGTCAGGTGCCGAAACCGACTATCGAGTACCCTCCTATGCCAGCGCAGCAGCAACACGCTGTCACACAGTCAGTGACAAGCGCAGCAGTAGGTCAAGACAGCGCGCAAATACCGCAGCGAATTGGCGCCTGTAGAGTGAGGTCAGTTAAGATAGCGAGCACGCGCAGCCCTATCTACGTTAACAGTCAAAAAGTACCTGACAACATGTGGCAAGCAGACACTGGTGCGCACTGTAATCTGGTTACATCACAGTTTCTAGATTCGATTGAGGGTCCGCTTGATGAGAAACCCTGCTCTGAAACCCTGACGTGCATCGATGGATTGAAAACTGAGTGCCGAAGTTTCATAAAGTTAGCTGTATCGATTGGCAAGCTGACTAAGCAGATACAGTTTTACGTGATTGAAGAATTTCACGTTAAAATTGGTCTTGTTTTGGGTATGCCAGCGCTAAATGCGTTCGGATTCAGTCTGAGGAATGACAGTGGATTCGACCTGACACCCAATATGAGTGCTGCTAACGATAAGAAGTTCGTTGGTATCGCTAAATTCGTCGCATTAAAGGAGGGAGGAAGAGGCGCGAAGCCCCTAAAACGTCCAGAGAAGAAGCGCAAAGATGGTGTGTACTGGAAAAAGTTTGCAGGTGAATGCAACTTCGAGAAGCGCGTACCAGAAAGTGAGCGTACGTTAGCAGCTGAAACGCGCCAGGCTAACTACAGCAGCACGCAAGCAGCGCAAACTGAGCGTGTTAAACCACTGCCGCGCTATAAGAGCTTCAACTGCGCGCCGCAGACCAAACCGCAGAATGTCAAGCAGCGAGGCTATGGACCTGAATGTTCCAAGACGCAGAGAATGTGTCGTGAGGCTAGAAATACGGTGATGAAGCCGTACAATGCGCTGCGCAACTATGTATCTGACTGGTCGAGATCAGATTATGAACCAGTGGCTAACAGTGAGCCGCGTTATAACCAACGTTTTCGGGTTACTGAGAAACCGACAGCGCACACGTTCAAGGCGAGGTATCGAGGCGACATCACGTAGCTGAATCGTGGTCTGCCGCCGTCATCATTATAGTCATCTTAACCTATTTCAGACTTTTCAAAGTAGAATACTATTCTTAACTAATTTCAGCTTAGGGTGATACAGTTCTTATTTTGGTCTTGAATTAAAAGTATATTTAAAATAAAATTGCAGGTACTGATTAATCTATATTTCAGGCCTTATTTCACATACATGGGTATTTTAAATTGTGATCTTGTTATTGTCGAGATCTGTTAAAGTATTGTTTTAAAACATACATTGATTCCTATCCATTATTTTGAATTCGACTATATTCTAGGGTGATCCTATTATCATATACGAATTACTATACTATGTGATTATTCTAGTCTATCATATTTACATCTTATACTTTAACCTTCTTTTATTGCTTTTAAAGAGGAAGGAAGTTGTGGTATGGCAACTTTAGCCCGCTCGAGAGTAGTCTTGCTAATATTCGCACCTATTTTCATAAACCCTATATTTGAATTCAGTCATCATATTTCTATTTTGGTTTACAAATATATATGTTTTCGGAAGAAGCCGCTGAAGGCTGGGAATAAAGTGAAGGCTTGGAATCGACTCGGACCGTTCTTTTTAACATCTAAAACCAATTCCTTGGAGCCTAGGGCTTATTTTCACAACTCGATATTGGTATGCTGCCAGTGTGCTTCTGTAGCTTGAGCGTAGTTGAGCTAGTCGCACTCGCGCGGATCTCGTCAGACCACGCTCCAACTTATCGACATAGTCAGGCGGCTTGGGTGGGGGCCGGTTGAGGAGTTTGTTGTCCCCATAGTTGTTGATCGCCTGCTCTACATGTTTTTGGTGCAGGATTTTGACGACGGTTTTAGGATCTTCATCGTCGTCGTTGAGGTTGAAGCGCGACATACAGTCGTTATATGTTGTAGTTAGAGTTCTGCGGATGTTGCGTTCAGGAGGGTCGGTATTGACGTCATTGTTGTTTGGGTGACCCACAGTCTTTGCCATGGCTGCGAACTGTGTTGTTATCAGTTGGCAATGGTTCTTGATCGGGAGACAGCGGGTCTCATGTCGCAGGTGATTGGGGTCCGTCATCTTCACGCAGCCTGTGGCTGTTCTGAGTGCCTCATTTTGTCTTGCCTCGAGCTTTCCCCAGTTGGAGTCGGCGATGAACGGGGACCATGCAGCTGCACCGTATTCCATTGATGAACGCAGGATAGTTTTATACAGTGTGATGATTTCTTCTTTGTGGAGACCATCACCTGCGGACGTTAAGGCCCTGATGGCGCTGTTTCTGGATTTGGCCATAGTGTTGATGTTGTTGACGTGGTGGTGAAAGTGAAGGCCGTGGTCGAAGGTGACGCCAAGGATGCGAAGGGACTTGACAGTGGGTATGGTGGTGCCAGCCATGTTGATATTGAGGTCGATGTTGTATTCGGCACTGCAGGTTGATGTTAGGAAGGCAGAGCATTTGGCGGGAGAGGGTATCAGCTGTTTTGCTATGAAGTAGGTGTTGAGTGTTGCGAGATAGGGGTTGAGTAGTTGGTGAGCTGTTTTGGGGTCCCGGCCTGTTGTGTAGACGGTGATGTCGTCGGCATATGATGTAACATATACGCCAACGGGTGGGTTCGGGAGATCTGATGTGTATATGGCGAAGAGGAGTGGGGATAGGACTGCACCTTGTGGCACCCCACAGCGTGTGATTAGTGGGCCAGAGAGTCTGCCATCGCCCGGTCCCGGGTTCGACTCTCGCCTGCTGGGTTGGGTAGTGGTGGTCAGCGTACGGGTGAATACACACTCGATACTCGATGTAGCCCGGTACGCACACATACGATTACCACTGATAACTCTAAGGGTGGAGTTTGGAGCTGACTCTGAGGCTGGAGTGGCGAGGCAAATCCCAAACAACCTTCCCCCACCGTATGTGGTTCACGGGTCATACGAACAAACAAAGAGAAAAAAAAGTATAACTCACAATGAAGGTTCTGCAGACATTTTAGTGACCGTTGTTATGTTAATCTGACTTTAACTGTTTGCAGGTGTTATCGAAGAACTGTCAGCCAGCTACGAAGACGTGGACCTGATATGCGAGCAACTCTTCTCTGGTCTCGATTCCCAACGCGACTCGGATGAGCTGCAAATGGAGGTGGTTTATTATCCTTTTATGTATTCATACCTAAGTGGTACAGGGTTTTCTTACGTCAGTGCAAATTTTATCTACAATATAGATTTTACTGGCGCGCATTAAAATTTTATCGGGATTCGAAATTTGAAAAATATAGTAGTACTGGTCAATGCTTCCTAAAATTGCATCTGAAATGAACTAAAAGTATCAAGAAGATTATTGTAATTGCACTCACCGCAGTAAATATATTTGGTCGAAATTTCGCTGAAAAGTTGGTTTTTGTTCACTAGACAGAAATGGCTGCCGTTGCCGAAAATGAGTCTGAGCATCAATTTATAAATACGACTTGCGCTACTTGGAGAAATGTGTTAACCTACTTAGCAATGTATATACAGTATAAAACAACTGTTTATGTTGTAGTAAATAAGTGAAGTTGGTTGACTTATGTTAATGTTAGCTATAAAAATTCAATGTAAAGATTGTTTTCAGTTGCTTGATCTGCTGGGCGTGGACAAGTTTGAGCTGCTGTCCAAGATACTGCAGAACAGGAATGACCTGGTGGCAGAATACAGGCAGTACACCGGCAAAACCGGGGCACGACAACTCAGTGACAGTTGGTCGTACATTCTCACAAACTGTTCTATATAGATTAACTAGTTTTTGTTTTTTATAACTGACATAAACTTCGTAAAAGACGACCCTGATCAACTAATTGATTATTTGTCATATACATGTGCGTATTTTATTTGCGATCGCAGATGCCGTTTCGATGTTACCAGGGAAACAGAAGCCGGGGGCATCCGCTTATGGACAGCAGATCACCATTCAGTCCGAGCATGTTGGCACAATCACTCAATCACCAACTCACTCAATGACTCTCTTACTTACTCACTCAAGCACTCACTCATTCATTCAATCACTCACTCACTCAAGTAATTATTCACTCACACACTGACTCACTCACTCATATGCTCACTCACTCACCACTCACTTGCTAACTCACTCACTCACGCAGTCACCCACTCAAGATCTTGTTCATTCACTCACTCACTCCCTCACTCACTCATTCACTCACTCACTCACTCATTCACTCACTCATTCACTCACTCACTCACTCACTCATTCACTCACTCACTCATTCACTCACTCACTCACTCACTCACTCATTCACTCACTCACTCACTCATTCACTCACTCACTCATTCACTCACTCACCCACTCACTCACTCACTCACTCACTCACTCACTCACTCACTCACCGAACAGGAGGCGATGCTGCAACGTGCGCTGCGTAAGGACCACAAGCGCCAGAACCGTCAGTACCAGCAGCTGGTGAACGCATTCGGTGCTGAAACGGCCAATGAATTCTCGAACATTGAGAACGACAGACAACGGTTAGACTCTGAATGTCACTGTTTGTTGGTTTGTCAGTCAAGTCAACCGATACCGAAAACAACTTTGATGGATAGACTAAGGGTGCATAGACGGGTAAATTAGGCATGCAAGCATGGCGATTTTGCTAATCGGCTCCATCACTTCACTGGTGACTTGGGCTGGCTTGTCGGGCACAGTCTGTGATTCTTTTCATAATTATAACCGGGTTCTGCAAGGGTTCTCAAAAGGTGTTTCATCCTGTCAATCACTATAATCACTCGTTCATGTAATCATGTTGCAGCGAACTCGCCGAACAGGCCACCTTTGACCGTTCGAACATCCGCTACGAGGCAGCCGCAGCGCAGATGGCCTTTGCCAAGCAGGTGCGCAAGTACCCGTTTGTTTTCGACACGATATCGCCGTATTCGGCGTCGTTTGCCGGCGCCAACATCGTGGTCGGTGGCGCTAAGGTTAGCAATCTATTTTATGAGTTCGGTTACGTTATGACTTATGCTTCTATCAAATCAATATTAATTTTGTTACTTTCATTTTTTGACATGAACTTTTTACCACATTGATGTATGCAGAGGTGGGCCGCTGGGGGGCCTTTTAAATCGGCCTTAAAACCTCGATTTTGAGGCTCATTTTTCAAAAAATTTTGGCTGTGAGAATATTTTTTCGAACAAACACGTTTTCTGGATCAATTTTCTTGGTTAAAACCTGAAAAAACCGGTACATGTGATGTTTATACCTTATAATAAAAGATTTTTTAGCAAAAACAAACGAAAAACAAGGCTTTTTTGCGAAAAAAAATTTTCTACCCCCTACCCGACCTTACCCCCCCCCCACTTTTCGGGGCGGGGGGGGGGGGGTAAACTGAGATTTCAAAATTCTACCCCCACTCCCTGCAAAACGCCAAAAAAACCGGCCCACCCCTGGATGTATGTATCTATTGATGCAGTTCATTCTGTTTGATTTAAGTGATTAGCTGTTTGGCACAGTTAATCTTGTTTGATTGAGTGATTGTCTGTTTGCAGTTTATCTTGTTTGATTGAGTGATTATCTGTTTGCAGTTTATCTTGTTTGATTGAGTGATTATCTGTTTGCAGTTTATCTTGTTTGATTGAGTGATTTTATGTTTGCAGTTTATCCTGCCTGAGTCCACGATTCGACTCGACAAACGAAATTCGGAGGAAATCACGATTCCGGCGTCCACGGCGAAACCACCCGAGATTCGACCACGTGTAAAGTTGCATGAAATGAATGAGGTTGTTGTTGTTGTTGTTGTTGTTTTTGTTGTTGTTGTTGACTTTGTTGTTGTTGTTGTTGTTGTTGTTGTTGTTGTTGTTGCTTTTGTTGACTTTGTTGTTGACTTTGTTGTTGTTGTTGTTGTTGTTGTTGTTGTTGTTGTTGTTGTTGTTGTTGTTGTTGACTTTGTTGTTGTTGACTTTGTTGTTGTTGTTGTTGCTTTTGTTGACTTTGTTGTTGTTGTTGACTTTGTTGTTGTTGTCTTTGCTTGTTGTTTTTGTTAATCTTGTTGTAATGTTTCAATCTGCAGGTATGCCAAGCCGCGTTCAAAGGCAACACCAAAGAGCTCAATTTAATTCAATCAACCGTGTACGATGCGGCCATGAACTCACAGGTTGCAAGGGCTTAGCTTACTCACTCACTCACTCACTCACTAACTCACACACTCACTCACTTACTCACTCACTACCACCACTCATGTCACTTGAACAACTTTATGCTCATCTCGCTCATCCACTTACTCGTCAATTTATTCACTCCTGCACTCGTTCACTTACTCACTCCCTCATTCACTCCTTTAGCTTACTCATGTAGTCATTCAACAACTCACTCATTCAGGAGAATCTCCTCATCTGTGCGCCGACGGGTGCTGGCAAGACGAACATTGCCATGTTGACGGTGTTGCGAGTAGTAAATGAACACATGAAGAATGGCGTGTTGCAAAAAAATGACTTCAAGGTTCCTATGTTAATATAACCAAGTTATCTAGTGCTTTCTTTCTCTTTTTAGCTCAGTGATAGCCATTCGAATCGTATTTAAGTTAATTTGTGGCTTGTTGATTGCTTTGTAAGTTTTTCCTGTAATATACCGGGTTAATGCAGTTGTTGGATTTTCATAATCCATGAACCATCATTATCATGTCACGTATCGAACCCGTTCAACAGTTCACCATTTGCTGTTTACAAACGTCATTTTACTACGTATTTCTTGACAAACAGCTTTTAATCACTGTAATATTGATCAGGGTGCTTACGTTATACGTGAATGCGTTAATCACTTGCTCAGATTGTGTACGTGGCACCGATGAAGGCGCTGGCCACCGAGATGACCCGCAACTTCGGCAACAAACTGGCACCGCTGGGTGTCGTCGTCAAGGAGTTGACTGGTGACATGCAGTTGACTAAGAGAGAGATACAGAACACACAGGTTGTCGTTGTTTTCTTGCTGTTGTTGTTGTTGTTGTTGTTGTTTTCGGCGCTGTTGTTGTTGTTGTTGTTGGTTGTGTTATTGTTGTTGTTGTGTTGTGTTATTGTTGTTTTTGTGTTGTGTTATTGTTGTTTTTGTCGCTGTTGTGCTGTGACGTTAAATTGACTCCTTGACTGAGCACATTATGTACGCTGATGAATGGTAGAGTTATGTGAACATTTATCAACGTGATTATGCTGGTTTATTTGCAGATGCTGATCGTAACCCCGGAAAAGTGGGATGTGGTAACGCGCAAGTCAACGGGTGACGTGGGTCTGTCACAACTGGTACGGCTGCTCATCATTGATGAGGTGCATCTGCTGCACGATGACAGAGGTGCCGTGATTGAGACACTCGTGTCCAGGACGTTGAGACAGGTTACCAACTTATCATGTTATTAGCGAACATCATAGCCCGTGAGGCGTGAAACAATAATTTTAACATCGGACTCAGATGAGCCACAAGTTTGACACCGATGTTAATGTATAAAGGGATTGAGTGTTATTTAGGTGGAGATGCGTCAGACACCGATCCGGATCGTGGGCCTGTCGGCCACTCTGCCAAACTATCTCGATGTGGCACACTTTCTACGCGTACAACCCGAGACCGGACTCTTCTTCTTCGATGGCCGCTTCCGACCCGTGCCGTTGACACAGACGTCAGTAAATATAATAATTTTTGCCTTCAATTCATCGTTTTATGGTCGCAGTTAACAGTTGATTGATAATAAACAAAAAATGAGTGTAAAAAGCTTTTGGCGATTCGTCCCTCAATCGAGACTGGATGAGTGGGACTCGTCAGTCGAATGTTACAGTTATGTTGAGTGCTGGCCGTGTTGCAGGTTCATCGGAGTGAAGCTCAGCGGTTACGAGCAGCAGAACCAGTTCGATCACGAGTGTTATGACAAGGCATTACAGTTCGTACAGAAGGGACATCAGGTTGGGCACGTTCAGTCATCATATTTATTTTATGGAAACTGTCTTAAACTGAAAAAGATTAACTGTTGTTGGAGCTAAATTGTTAACACTATCCGCATTGGTACATTGTTTACAGTTAACCAGTTCAGTGTCTTTTGTAATTCCATCTGCATGCGAACTGCTTTACAATGCTTTTGAGCTAAAATTTTGAGAGATCTTGTTCATTTTTATAGTTTGATTTAGTTACAATGGTGAGATTTACTTTCGAGAAACAATCGTAAAGATATTCAGCGTAAACTGTTGTAAAAATAGCAAGTATGTCTAACCGTGCCATTCATATTGTAATGATAATATTAAAGGTATTGATCTTCTGTCACGCCCGTAACGCGTGTGGTCGTATTGCTGGCACGATGCGTGACATGGCAAAGTCTAATGGTGATGAGACCGCATTCAGAGCCAACGACTCGGCCCAGTACGCTCTCGCTGCTAAATCGGTCCGTTGTTGACCTAACTTCAGTTTATTGCCATTTAAAAGTAATTTATAGGGCACAAAAAATTACTAACAAGTTAGTCGTGACATAATGTGCAGGTTAAAAAATAATGAGTGACGAAAAATATTTGATTACATTATGGAAGAGAAGAAAAGCCATAATAATTGTTTGAGAAAGGAAAATTTTCGTGTTCGTTCCCTATCACCGTTTAAAAGTATGAAAAAACATCGAAATTTCGATTTTGTTCATGGTTCATCTTATCTTATAGCAATTAAGTTAATATAGCAAATTTTGATTCACCTTTCAGCTACAAAAGTCACGCAATCGTCAGCTGACCGATCTGTTCCCGGCTGGATTCGGCATCCATCACGCCGGTATGGTCAGGGCAGACAGACTCCTCATTGAGAAGATGTTTGCTCAGGGACACATCAAGTTAGTTATGATAATTGCAACATCCTATAGCTGCATCGTAACCTATAGCGCAACACTTCTCTTAATTTTTTTTATCTCTGTTTAAAATATTCGTCGTCTTAGAAAACCAGTTTCGTCAAACTGGGTGATATGGGGAGGAAAATGTCTCAAGGATAATTGGGAAGTCGGAATATTTGAGTTCATTTCCAGAAAGGAATGGACGTGCTAACAAGGCACAATAAGTCAGGGGAGGCCAGAAAAATTGCAGGGTAGTAAGATTTTCATCACAGGAACAAAGATCGATGGATCGGAATACTGTGGTTCTCATCAAAGTCGAGATTTATATGCATTGATTCACGTTTTAACGATGCAGCTATACATGTTGTTTTCATATAGCTATACATGTTATTATCATATACAGCTATACATGTTATTATCATATACAGCTATACATGTTATTATCATATACAGCTATACATGTTATTATCATATACAGCTATAACATGTTATTATCATATACAGCTATACATGTGTACATGTTGTCATACATACATAAGTGCTCGACATGTGATTCAGGGTGCTCGTGTGCACATCCACCTTGGCCTGGGGTGTCAACTTGCCTGCACACGGCGTCATCATTCGGGTTAGTTGATTTGTTAGCCGTATCCTTGATCGAGTAGGATGAATTCCGAACAGCCTTCCAGTAAAGGTAGTCACCTTTTCCCATGTTCGTGTTAACCATATTTGTGTCTAGTTACAGGTTTTTGTATGTACATGTATGCGTGAGAGAAAAAGAGGTTCAGGTGATGCGCTGATGTGTGTGAGCAGTTATTATGAAAGTGATGCGCTATTGGTGTGGCAGTGCGATGGCCGTCTTCTGAAGTCATAAGATAATCCTTTGTATTTGTTGATGCTTGGTGATTTTATATACATAACTGTGCGTGCTATATTCAGTGTTGTTCAGTGTTGTTGTCAGACGGGTTCGTGTGGGTCTTTGGAATATTGGTTGACGGTTTGGAATCGAAACGGTTTGAAACAGAGATTGAGTTTGGGCGAATGATTAATATTATGAAGGTATAATATATGTAATGTTCGAATAATAAATACATCATATTGTGGAACAGCGTTGGCAGGGAATTGGAGCAACAGCCGAATATCACAGATAGCAAAACGACGTTCAACCCGAGGGGGCGGGGGAAAACCTTTTGTGGCGCACCTGGGCGTTAGCGGCGACACAACCTGGACGGAGAGCACAAATTTGTTGGTTTTATGAAGTGAGTTGGTTGGCGTGGGATTTTTTCGAAGTGTGCATTTTTTTAAGCGTGGAACTTGGGTTTTGGGGTAAAATCGGGTCGTTAAATAAATTGGTAAAATTCGCGGAATTTTTTTTTGAAAATATTTTTGGCGCGAATTCAAAAATTTTGGGGTAGAAAAAGTGTTTTGTCTAGAATTTTGTGCTGGTTCGATTGGGCTGTCAATTTTATTGGGTAAAAAAAATTTGAGTAATTTTGGGCGACTGAAGTCGAACATAGGAAATTTTCGGAAATTTTTTAAACATGGTTTTCGGTGTGACGCGTAGTCCGTTGCATAGTGGAAAAGTGGCCAACGAGAGTGCACATGAGCGACTGGGACGGGTGATTGACAACGTTGATGAGCAGCTGGAGCGTTTGAGCAAGGGTAGTGCGCACGAGCGTCTGAGCGATGGGGTGTTTGAGACGAAACATGAGCGAGATGTCAGTGCTTCAACCAGTAAGTGTGACGACCGTGTGGCTATGGCGATCGAGATGCTGGCTAGACAGATGGAGTCAGATAAGGAATTTCGATTAATGTCAGGGCGGTATGATATTTTCGATGGATCTAAACTGGGTAACTATTCTGACTGGATTCGTGGGGTTAAAGCTCGTGGGTGTGCAGCGCATGTGAGTGATGATGTGAAGTTGAGGCATTTGGAGTATTGTATGGGGGGTAGGGCACTGGACCAGTATCGTGAGTTGAATAAGGGTGCTACGTGGGATTCAGCTCTGGCATACATGGATCGTCAGTATGGAGATTCGTATGGTAAGGGTCGGGAAATCTGTGAGTTTATGACACGTGATCAGCGAGACGGTGAGTCGATAAAGGAGTACGCGAATGTGCTACGTGCGTTGGTGGGTATTGATACGAGGAATGAGGCTTATAATATGGTAATGATTACGAAGTTGCGTTCTGGTTTATTAAGGGACGAATATAAGTCGATGGCTCTAATGGGATCGAAAAAGGGTCATACGTATGAGCAAATTGTGGAGGATTTGGTCGTGCATGAAGAGGTGGCGGAAGAGTTGAAACGAGCGAAACGTGGTAACGTGAGTAACCGTCGGGTATTCGAGTGTCGGGGTGATGAAGTCGAGAGACCTGTGCGCATCTATTGTACCAATTGTGAGCGTCGAGGTGATCATCATTATAGTGCGTGTCCGTTTCCACCGAAAGCTGGACATTCTAGGCAGAATAGTGATCGAGTTCAGATGGTGCGAGTCGTAACGTGTTATAACTGTGGACAGGCCGGTCACAAGTCATTTGCTTGTAGGATGCAGCGTTTTGAGGAGCAACAACGAATGCCGGTGGTGATGAGTAATGACGGGCAGCAGGGTAATGAACACGTGCATGAGAGTGTGGTGAACATGGTTGACAGTGATACGGTAATGGGTAGTAATGCGCCGGATATTTTCGTGAAGAATATTTGTGTAAAAGCGGGTAATTATTTGGCTGATACAGGTGCGGGTCCGAATCTGGTAACGTTGGGTTTTGCTAATCGTGCGGGTGTTTCGGTTTATAATTGTAGTCAGTCGTTGAGTGCGGTCAACGGTACGAACGTCAAGTGTTTGGGTAAGTGTACGTTGGAGGTTAAGTTACCTGGTGTCAAACGGATGGTTGAATTCCATATTGTGACTAAACTGTCGCATGATGTTTTATTGGGTAATGGGACGTTGAGAGAGTTCGGTGTGCGTTTGATGGGACCTGGTAATCATGATTACATGACTGTGAGCGCGGATGAAGGTGTAGTGTCGTCGGTGAATCAAGTGCGTGTGGATACTGTGGGTAAGAAGAAACGAAAGCGGGTCAAGCGACAGGGTGAGCAGGGTGTGTATTCGTTTCGTAAGTTGGTGATGAAAGCAGTCGAGTTGATTATGTTGATGTGGCAGATGTTGGTGCTGATGATTGGGTTCGTCGAGTCGGTGTCGGTGAAAAAGCGTGTTCGGGGTATTGCCAAGGGTTTCAAGTTTGTGATGTGCGTGGGTCGTGAGTGTTCGAGGAATCTGTATTGGGGTTTGAGCAACGTGGTTCGAATTTTGAACGTTATGGGATCGTGGCAACGAGTGAAACTGAGATGTTTCGTGAAGCGAGTATCGAGGGGTCGCGTTTTGGAGCCGGGAAAGAGTCGTTTAAAGGCGCGTAAGAGTCGTTTTGCAAAGAGGGGGAGGAGTAACGGTGCCGTGAGTTTGAGCGTGCGATGCGGGATGCGGTGATGTTTCATCACAGGGTTTGTGCAGTCAGCGTATATTGTAACATTGTGTATTATATACAATATTAACTTATGTTTGAAGTTCTCAGATTGCTTTGTGTCAACGCCGCGTCTATACTCTTGAAAGAAAGGGGGAAGTAAAGGTAGTCACCTTTTCCCATGTTCGTGTTAACCATATTTGTGTCTAGTTACAGGTTTTTGTATGTACATGTATGCGTGAGAGAAAAAGAGGTTCAGGTGATGCGCTGATGTGTGTGAGCAGTTATTATGAAAGTGATGCGCTATTGGTGTGGCAGTGCGATGGCCGTCTTCTGAAGTCATAAGATAATCCTTTGTATTTGTTGATGCTTGGTGATTTTATATACATAACTGTGCGTGCTATATTCAGTGTTGTTCAGTGTTGTTGTCAGACGGGTTCGTGTGGGTCTTTGGAATATTGGTTGACGGTTTGGAATCGAAACGGTTTGAAACAGAGATTGAGTTTGGGCGAATGATTAATATTATGAAGGTATAATATATGTAATGTTCGAATAATAAATACATCATATTGTGGAACAGCGTTGGCAGGGAATTGGAGCAACAGCCGAATATCACAGATAGCAAAACGACGTTCAACCCGAGGGGGCGGGGGAAAACCTTTTGTTTCCCCTCGCGTATGCGTTTCTCCGAGAGGAAATTCATCTTTTCTCTATTTTCTCTTTCGCTGGCGAATCAGTTTAACGAACTTTCGGAACCTATTTATAATTGAGCTATACGTTGTGTTGATTTCAACTGTGTGTTGTTCAGGGCACCGACATCTACGACGCCAAACAGGGTGCCATGGTTGACCTGGGCATTCTCGACGTACAGCAGATCTTTGGTCGAGCTGGTAGACCACAGTTTGATACCTCGGGTTGGTTGTCGTTTTACACGGTTTAACATTCGGCTTGTGATTATGGGTGACTTGGGAGTTCAAATGATTCTGGTTAAACAATCAAATCTGGCCACGGAATGTTTTTTTATCACTGTATTCGGCGCATTTATATTCGGTTATATGATAAACCTTTCCGAACTGGTGTATATGATTTTTCAGATTTTATGTACAGACACATAGAGAAATAGTACTTTATCTCTGTTTCGTCGTATTTAAAATGCTCCCCAGAATAGGTTTACAGTTTCTATGAAAAAAGTCCTTTTTCCTGTGAACCTTTAGACCGCATAAATTAAACACGACGAAAAATCGATTTTCCAGGTTTTTGTGTGGTTGTAGGTTATTCCATGACAAATTCGGAAAAGTTTAACATAACCGACTATATCAGGTCAGGTTGCTGTGTGTCTCACGTAGTTGTACTGTACATGTATATAATATATATATACATTTATCATGTAATCAGGTCACGGCATCATCATCACAGCCCACGACAAGCTGTACCGCTATCTGTCCATGCTCACACGACAGGCGCCCATCGAGAGTCAGTTCGTCAAGAGCATCATGGACAACCTCAACGCCGAGGTCAGTCGTTGACACAGTCCAGTGGTTAACGTTTGTGTCTGGGGTTCTATAAGAACCGGTTCAAACACCATTGCGACCTTCAATCATTTATGGACCAAACGAAAAGTATCCAATCCGGCTGCATATTCAGAAAAGGCAGCGGTTTTTTGCCAGTGACCCTCAGGTATTTACATAGAAAGACTGGAAGCCAGAGCTGTTGTTGTATTGATTGAATGACCTTTTGATCTATTGCACCAACATGACGTGCTGGTTTCAGATTGTACTCGGCACAGTGACCAACGTCGAAGAAGCCGTTGAGTGGCTGTCGTACACGTACTTCTTTGTGAGGGCACGACTCAATCCTATGGCTTATGGCATCACTTACAACATGAAACAGGTGTTGATGTTGTAGTTGTTGTTGTTGTTGTTGTTGTTGTTTTTGCTGTTGCTGTTTTTGTTGTTGTTGTTATTGTTGTTGTTATTGTTATTGTTGTTGTATAATCGTTAACATTATATGTGGTATTGTATTCAGGAAGACCCGGAGCTGCACCAGTACCGTCACGACCTGATCTGTCAGACGGCAGTGCTGCTCGACAAGTACCACATGATCGTGTACGATCCTCGAACCGGCATGCTCAGGTTGATACGATGGTGACGATGAGTCTGACACGATGTCAGGCATATAGAGCATAAAGTGACTAGTTTAAATACGTGTGTTATAGAGCGACAGACCTGGGTCGTACTGCGTCGCACTACTACGTCAAGTGTGACACGGTACAGTTGATTGTGTGTTATAGAGCGACAGACCTGGGTCGTACTGCGTCGCACTACTACGTCAAGTGTGACACGGTACAGTTGATTGTGTGTTATAGAGCGACAGACCTGGGTCGTACTGCGTCGCACTACTACGTCAAGTGTGACACGGTACAGTTGATTGTGCATGGTGAACACAACATCAAGATGAAGGGCATCATGACCGACGCCAACGTGCTCGATCTCGTATGTCATGCCAAGGAGTTCTCGCAGATTAAGGTTGTTGTTCTTGTTGTTGTTTTTATTGTTGATGTTGTTGTTTTTGTATTGATTTTGTTGTTGTTGTTGTTGTTGTTGATGTTTTTGTGTTGTTGTTGTTGTTGTTGTTGTTGTTGTTGTTGTTGTTGTTGTTGTAGTTGTTGTTGATGTTGTTGTGTTTGTATTGATGTTGTTGTTGTTGTTGCTGTTGCTGTTGTTGTTGTATTGATGTTTTTATAATAATGTTGTTGTGTGTGATTTTAAGGGTTATTGTTTTAGTATTTTCCGGTTTGTTAAACTAATGTTTTTATGTTGCAGGTACGAGACGAGGAACTGGAGGAGTTGGACACCTTGTTCGGTGAGTCGTGTCGTCTGCCGGTTATGGGGGGCACAGAGAACGTGCATGGAAAGGTGGGTTGTCGTTGTTGCTGTTGTTGTTGTCGTTGTTTTTGTTGTTGTTGTCGTTGTTGCTGTTGTTGTTGTTGTTGTTGTTGTTGTTTTTGTTGTTGTATGGTTGTTGTTGATTGTTGTTGTTGCTGTATGGCTGTTGTTGTTGTTGTTGTTGTTGTTGTTGTATGGTTTTTATTGTTGTTGTATGGTTATGGTTGTTGTTGTTGTATGGTTGTTGTTTTTGTCGTTAATAATTTTTAATTTTTTTTTGTATTTTCTTTTTTATTTATTGTGGTATTTATTCGCTCAAACCGTCACCGTTGCAGACCAACATTCTGCTGCAGTCATACGTGAGTCGGCAGTACGTCAATGGATTCTCGCTCATTTCTGATCTCAACTACGTCGTGCAGGTGAAACTTACTTGCTAACCCACTCACTTACTCATTCACTCACTCACTCACTCACTCACTCACTCACTCACTCACTCACTCACTCACTCACTCACTCACTCACTTATTCACTCGCCCACTTACTCACAAATGTACATACACAGAACGCGAGTCGTATCGTGCGTTGTCTGTTCGAGATCGCCCTCCGTGAATGTTATGCCCAGGCGACTGCCACATTCCTGAACATGTGTCGTTGCATTGACAGACAGTGCTGGATTGACAGTCATCCGTTCAGGTTGTTGTTGTTGTTGTTGTTGTTGTTGTTGTTATTTTTTGTTTGTCACGACAGAAAATATATAGTTTAATCGGTCAGGTTCTTATCAGTATGATTATTTGCAAGCGATGTTTGCATTGCAGACAATTTCCTGGTGGTTACATCCGTCACGATGTGATCGAGAAGCTCGAGTCCCGCCAACTGTCGGTGGAACGACTCCGAGAGATGCAGCCCAATGAAATCGGTGAGTCGTCTACCTGCATTACGGATAAAACTTATTCAATACCGCCGAAACACGTAACTCCTTCTCACATCCTAAAGTATTTTTGCCCGGTAAGATTGTTTCGTGAGTTTTTAGATTCAATTGGCATCCTTCAAATCACATTTGTTAACACGTTCGCAATTATTAGACTTTGAAATAATTAACTTGAAACCACCTGCAATATTGATTTGAATGTTTTTGTGATGCAGGCGACATCATCCGGGACAACGGACGTCGGGTGCAGGAGGCTGCCTGGAAGCTGCCACTGGTTGCACTCGAGGTGACAGTCCGACCGATCACACACTCCATTCTACAGATCAATGTCACTGTTACTCCCAACTTTACGTGGGATCGCGTTATACATGGCAAAGGTACTAGCTTCTTGTTTTTATTCTTGTTACTCAATCTTTTAAGATATATCTTAGCTTAGCTATACATTTTTTGTTCGCTATTTTTTATCAGAATGAAATGAGGAATGACATAAGTGTGCAACAAATCATGCAAATGAAGTGACAGTACTAAAAAAACCAAAAACATGGATTTTTTCATGGGTCATAATGAGAGTAGATTATATGCAACAAACAAGTGATAAATAATGGAATAGTTTTTTTAATCGCTTCGATTAATTAACCCAGGCAACGAGCTGTATTGGATTTGGATCGAGAACCCGAACGACAACTACATCTACCATCACGAATGCTTTGTCCTCAACAAGAAACAGGTATATTTCGGGTTGTTTTAGTAATCTTGTAAAAATCGACGGCCTATTTTGTAAACAAATAACCATGTATATTCATTTTGGGTGGACAACAGTGAGGAGCAGCACCTGACGTTCACGATTCCGATTACGGATGGTCGTCTGCCGACTCAATACCTGATCCATTGCATGTCGGATCGATGGCTTGGCGCCGACTTGACCGAGCCATGCGACTTCAGACACATCATTCGACCAGAAACAAAGTCAAAACACACCAGTTGGTTTACTTGAACTTTTATTAACTGAAGCCCTAAGGCACACTAATACCGTAACAGAATGGTGTTTTCGTAGTGGCCAGAGAGTTGAATAGACTGACGTGCAATGGCAGAAACCCCAGAGCAACGCGTCAGGATCTGTGTCTTAAGTCAGGTTTCTAACTTCGTACTAGACTAGACAGGCGACTTAATGCGATGGTTGTGAGATTAATGCGTTTGTGTGTTGCTCTACTTGAGTTTTGTTCATTGGTTTAATCACCATAAAACACTGTCGCTACCGGTCATTGAATGTGGTGAGTGGTGAGCAGTCATGTGGCAACTTTGCCTTCAAAAATCACAATAATGCTCGCCGAAAATGAAAAAAGGTAGACAGCGAAATACTGGTTCATGTTGGGTAGCGTCCAAATGCTCGAAGGAAACAGAGCCTCGGTTCTGGGGTCATGTTATTCAATGAGAATACTGTTAAGCAGGAAGTATTTCACTGATATATTCTAAACTTGTGCTAATTAAATAAATGTATGATTGTTTGCAGAGTTGTTGGATCTGCAGCCACTGCCCACCTCCGTGTTGCAGGATGAACGCATGCAAGACCTCTATCGATTCAAACACTTCAATGCCGTACAAACACAGATTTTCCACTGTCTGTTCCATTCTGACCGGTTGGTTTGTCTTTCTCAAACAGATGTCGTTAAAAAAATCACTGATATACAAACAATAATGATAAACCAGAATATATTTTTCAATACAAGCTTTCTTCGATGACTTTTTCAATTTGTTTGTGGTATTATGTTTGGTAATATGTAACACGATGGTACAATGTGTGATTGACTGACATGCCAAAAAAATTGACTGTCGACAAAAAGTGATTTTCATTTTGAGCTATATCTTAATAACATTGCATATTCGTGTTCTCTATCATGTAGTACGTGAAACGTAAACTGATTATCAGAGTCCCAAGTATGGGTGGCTGTCGCTTTACATATTACAGCGGACTGAAAATTTATTTTCCCATCAGAGGAGCCGAACCTCCAAACTAAGGAACTCTCCAAACTTGAAAGAGAAGAGTAAAAAGTATACCATTTTGCGTACATCCTAAGGCACAAACTCTACGTTTTTAAAAACCGCCAAAAGAGGGGAATACTCTTCCCTTCTTGTCCGCTAGTGCCGCTGCCCGCACCCTTCCGATCTTCTGAACGGATGCATTGGTGAACTAGCTAACCCTCTAGAGGGACGGTAATTTCGTCAGAGGGCGAATTAGCTATTTGAGGCCATTTTACCTACACAAATTTTACTTTTTGAAACAGCCAAAAAGGGAGGAATTACACTTCTCCTCCATTTCTCGTCCGCTGGTTTATCACCAAACCTATGCCATCTAGAAAGGTTCTCTCAAAAAAGACGGGAGTCAGAGAAACAGATGATTCAGCTGTACCCCCGTCCACGTCGGGAAGACGCCCTCCGCGCCGGAGGCCAAGCGGTACAAACATTTTCCAGCGAAGCTACGTCTCATGCCCGAAACACCTGGGTTTTTCCGAAGGAGTCCATACGCCCGTAACTGGACTCCGCGCAACATCATCCGGGCACTATTACTCCCACTAGCAATCCTTATTGCTCTAACATTTTTCAAACAGTAATATTTCACGTATTTCTACAGTGAAGTTCATAATCATTGTTTAAATTACGTAATTTTTTTACCCCAGCGTGGCTGAGCTAACAGAACATCACGTTTTAGTATCATACATGAAACGTGAATTATAAATAAAATACTGATGTGCAGGGGTGGGCCGGGTTTTTTGGCGTTTTGCAGGGGGTGGGGGGGGGGTAGCCGACAGGAAAAC
>OZ038442.1:390756-407866 GCA_964036265.1 Daptonema setosum
AGCGTGACTGAGCTAACAGCACATTCACGTTTCAGTAGCATACATGAAACGTGAATGATAAATAACATACTGATGTGTATGTGAGTTTGGTGATCTTGTTACTTTCGAATCGATAACTGGATATCACATTCTGAGTCAGTCAGTCAGAACTTCACAAACTCGATGTACTTACCATTTATCAAACAATCATAACACCGTATTTGTAAATCTGCAGCAACGTTCTACTGGGCGCACCGACCGGCTCTGGCAAAACGGTGGCAGCTGAGATGGCCATGTTCAGGGTGTTCAAACGGTCTGATAAAGCAAAGGTTAACGTTAAGCCAATATATATTGTGTACATCATTTCGTGACTTATTTACTGACTGGTCACAATAATGATTGATTGATTGGTTGACTAATGAATGATTTACTGATTGGTTGACTTATGATAGATTTACTGATTGGTTGACTAATGAATGATTTACTGATTGGTTGACTGATGAATGACTGATCGACTGCATGATGATTAATTCCCTGACTGATTGACTAATGAATCATTGACTGTGAAGAATGGTTGACTTGCTGATGAACGATTGATTGACCGATAATTTGTCACTGCAGTGCGTGTACATCGCCCCGATGAAGGCCCTTGTCCGTGAGCGCATCAAGGACTGGAAGGTTCGACTCGAACAGCGCCTCGGCAAAAAGTTGGTGCTGTGTTCTTCAATCACTCGCTCACCTACTTTACTGTTGAGGGTTGACTCTTACTCAGATACTCACTCACTCACTCACTCACTCACTCACTCACTCACTCACTCACTCACTCACTCACTCACTCAACCAGAGTAATTGAACTCACCGGTGACGTGACCCCGGACGCCCGCGCCATCGCAGCCTCATCGGTGATCGTGACCACACCAGAAAAGTGGGACAGCATCAGCAGGTCGTGGCAGACAAGGAAGTACGTTAAGGACGTACAGCTGGTGGTGATCGATGAAGTGCATCTGCTGGGTTAGTCAATCAATGAGTGAGTGAGTGAGTCAGTGAGTGAGTGAGTGAATGAGTGAGTGAGTGAGTTTGTCGTCAGTCAGTCAGTTGATGCAGTAAATGTGTTTAGGCGAAGATCGTGGTGCCGTACTGGAAGTGATCGTAGCCCGAATGCAGTACCTGTCATCCAGATCGTGTCGTATTGTGGCCCTGTCAACTGCCGTGGCAAACGCTGCCGACCTGGCTGATTGGCTGGGAATTCAGTCGTCTGGTTAATTCAACTGCCACCATTATTAGACTGTTTTCTTGAAGTTAATTTGATTCAGCCTACTTTGATAGATAACACTCGACAAACCCATGGTCATGCTTTCCTGCTTTACGAACAATTTGTTGGCATTTTTTTGTAAGCATGATCTTGTTCAATATCCTTTCATTCAGCAATGTATGTATGTATGTATGTATATACGGAGTTATTCCTGTGGCATACTGTAAATGCCATATTCGTGTTGCAGGTCTGTACAACTTCCGAGCGTCCGTTCGGCCCGTCCCGATCGAAGTGCACCTGCAGGGATTCCCAGGCAAACACTACTGTCCGCGTATGGCCACCATGAATAAACCTGCATTCATCGGTTGCTCATTCACTCACACACTCACTCATTCACTCACTCATTCACACACTCACTCACACACTCACGATCTCACGATCTCACGATCTCACTCACTCTCTCACTCACTCACTCACTCACTCACTCACTCACTCACTCACTCATTCACTCACTCACTTACTCACCCACTCATTGACTTCAGCCATCCGTCAGTACTCGCCCAACAAGCCAGTGCTCATCTTCGTTTCGTCACGTCGTCAGACTCGTCTCACTGCATTCGACCTGATATCGCTCGTTGCTGCTGATCCGAACCCACATCAGTGGCTGTCCGAGAACCTGGCTAGTGAGATTGAAGTCATTTTGGATACAAACATTGATAACAACATACGATAGTTAGAATCCAAGTTTGAGATAATTATATGAAGGGATTAATATTTAGAAATGTGTTATTGAGAGAAATCTTATTGTGGGAATTATTCAGTTTTCAACGATGATGATAGAACCGGGACCACCTCTTAATATGACGGTCATAGTTATCACTTGATTTTGAAGGACAACTTTTTAAATTTATTTAGGTTCATCGCCATATCGCCTCAATCAGAATTAGATCTACAAACTCCGGGATTACTTTAACTTGGATTTTTAAATTTTTAGCGCAATTTGTTGTTGGATAATACTGCTTTATTCATTCTTGTATATCGATATATTTGTGTGATAGTGTATATATTTTTTGTTTTATGTTTTTATTTGGTTGCAGTCGGGCGACGAGTTGAACAACGCGATCGCGACGGTACGTGACTCGACACTCAAGTTCTGTCTGGCATTCGGCATCGGCATCCATCACGCCGGACTCAACGAACACGACAGGAACACCGTCGAGCGATTGTTTGAGAAGGCTGATATACAGGTTTTGTTGTTGTTGTTGTTGTTGTTGTTGTTGTTGTTGTTGCTGTTGTTGTTGTTGTTGATGTTTTTGTTGATGTTGTTGTTGTTGACGTTATTGTTGTTGTTGTAGTGATTGTTGTTGTTGTTGTTGTTGAGTGATGCATGGTTGTTTGTTGCTGTTGTTTTTGTGGAGTAATACATGGTTGTTGTTGTTGTTGTTGTTGTTGTTGTTGCTGTTGAGTGATGCAACGGTTTGTTATAGATTCTGGTGGCAACGGCCACCCTGGCGTGGGGTGTCAACTTCCCAGCACATCTGGTTATCATCAAAGGCACCGAGTATTACGATGGAAAGCAGTTGCGCTATGTGGACATGCCCGTTACTGGTTCGTTAATAAGGTCCTTCACAACAATCGTGTATTTCTGTGTAACAGTTATTGTGAATATACAGGCTTTGATTGTAGCAATAAGTTAAAAGGAGCTTAAGGTACCTTGGATCCAGATAAATATTTTTTTCATTGGAGAAAAAATCACTTGCCTGCAGCTTTATTTCTCCATTTCGATTCGGTGCGCAGGAAAAATTAATTAGCTTAACTCTGGAGTACTTAATTGGCGACGTCGTCTAGAAGGATAATTGAATCATTCAGCCAGTCATGTCAATGAGTTTAGTGAGTCGGTCACTTATCCAGTCAGTGTGTTTGTGTTCGACAGTCAATCGTCAGTTCGACAGTTAGTGAATCAGTCATTAAATGTGTGAGTCAGTCATTAAATGTGTGAGTCAGTCATTAAATATGTGAGTCAGTCATTCAATGTGTGAGTCAGTCAGTGATTGAATGACTCACTGCAGATGTACTGCAAATGATGGGTCGTGCCGGACGTCCCCAGTTCGATGACCACGGTGTCGCCTGTGTCTTCGTGCAGGACACCAAGAAACATTTCTACAAGAAGTTCCTCTATGAGCCATTCCCTGTTGAGTCGAATCTGGAAAAGGTGGTTGACATGTCACTTATTCATTGGCTATCACTCATCAATATTTCACTCTTTCAATGGTTGACTGCATTGTGCTCGTTATTCTCATCCCATATAGTCACTGATTCACTCATGCCCTCGTTCACCGATTCACTCACTCACTCACTCATTCACTCACTCACTTTAACTGACTCACTCACTCACTCACTCACTCACTCACTCACTCACTCACTCACTTTAACTGACTCACTCACTCACTCACTCACTCACTCACTCACTTTAACTGACTCACTCACTCACTCACTCACTTTAACTGACTCACTCACTCACTCACTCACTCACTCACTCACTCACTCACTCACTCACTTTAACTGACTCACTCACTCACTCACTCACTCACTCACTCACTCACTTTAACTGACTGACTCACTCACTCACTCACTCATTCAGACCCTCTGTGATCACATGAACGCTGAAATCGTAGCCGGCACGATTCGCACCAAACAGGATGCAGTGGACTACCTGACCTGGACCTACTATTTTAGACGACTCGTTAACAATCCCAGGTTGTTGTTGTTGTTGTTGTTGTTGTGTTGCTGTTGTTGTTGTTGTTGTGTTGTTGTTGTTGTTGTTGGATTATTGTTGATGTTTTTATTTTTGTTGTTGTTGGTGTTGTCGTTGTTGTGTTGTTGTTGTTGTTGTTGTTGTTGTTGTTGTTGTTGATGTAGTGGATGTTGTTGTTGTTGTTGTTGTTGTTAAAAAAATTCGTAACATGAATTGTGATGGTGGCTGTTTGTTTTTGTCATTGCTTCCAAGGCGGTTGTTGTTTCCATGGGTTCGAAATTAGGCTTGTGATTATATGTTTTATGATTATTGTTTGCAGTTATTATGGCCTGCTGTCAGTGGATGCGGAGTCAATAAACGCGTTTCTTTCGTCCAAGATCGAGATGGTGATGCAGAGCCTGATTCAAGCCGGCTGTATTGCCCCAGAGGTATTCAATACAATAATTAATTTTCTTCTATACTTACTTCTTGTTATAATAATATTCTAGTAGTGTAGTTGTAGTTGAACACAAGTTTTGACGGATATCACGCTGTTATTATTGAGTTGTGAATCATAAACTTGGCATATGCAACTAATTTACGGCTACTGGCTGATTCGTAATCACCGTCTTCATTGAGTTACATTTCGATATGTTGGCATGATGGCAGTGTAATTTCGTTAAAGAGAGGGGACCTGACAGCTTTTAGACCATTTACACCTTGGGGAAAAAATCTACTTTTTGTAAATGCCAACGAGGGGGGAATTCCAAGTTTCCCACCCCTTCTCGTCCGCTAGTGGTGAGGACGAAGGGGTGTAGTGTATGTACTACCTTACATTATGTATGTACAACAGACGAACATACGCGTGTACATGTTACGCATACACGAGCCAGCATACAGCAGACAGACTCAGTTATAGTGCGCTGCTGCGCAGCTCAATTCATCTCCCACATGGTCTAGCGGTTAGGATTCGTGGCTTTCACCCACGCGGCCCGGGTTCGACTCCCGGTGTGGGAAGAAACGTTTTGTCAAATGTTAAACGTAAAATGCTTAGCAATAACTGTATTGCGAAAAAATAATGGCTCGGCGCACGTGAGCTTTGCCCTATAATTATAATATTATAAGCTCAATAGGCTTATAAATTTTTACGTGGTGAAGTATGGACAAAAGTAAACTGCAGTTAACTCTCTTGTATAATATTATTATATGACTGGATGTTGTTGTTGTGGTGGCCGTTGAAGCTTTGTCTCACATGCCCTCAGTCAGCTGGGCCGCGCGGGCTGGATCCGACCAGAGCAGGGTCGGGTCGATGCCATTGCAGGTTAAGGCGTGAAGGGCTGTCTCGGGTTCGTTGTTGCATTTGCGACACCTGTCGTTTGTGCTGATGCCGATGCGATATTGGTATGCTGCCAGTGTGCTTCTGTAGCTTGAGCGTAGTTGAGCTAGTCGCACTCGCGCGGATCTCGTCAGACCACGCTCCAACTTATCGACATAGTCAGGCGGCTTGGGTGGGGGCCGGTTGAGGAGTTTGTTGTCCCCATAGTTGTTGATCGCCTGCTCTACATGTTTTTGGTGCAGGATTTTGACGATGGTTTTAGGATCTTCATCGTCGTCGTTGAGGTTGAAGCGCGACATACAGTCTTTATATGTTGTAGATAGAGTTCTGCGGATGTTGCGTTCAGGAGGGTCGGTTTTGACGTCATTGTTGTTTGGGTGACCCACAGTCTTTGCCATGGCTGCGAACTGTGTTGTTATCAGTTGGCAATGGTTTTTGATCGGGAGACAGCGGGTCTCATGTCGCAGGTGATTGGGGTCCGTCATCTTCACGCAGCCTGTGGCTGTTCTGAGTGCCTCATTTTGTCTTGCCTCGAGCTTTCCCCAGTTGGAGTCGGCGATGAACGGGGACCATGCAGCTGCACCGTATTCCATTGATGAACGCAGGATAGTTTTATAAAGTGTGATGATTTCTTCTTTGTGGAGACCATCACCTGCGGACGTTAAGGCCCTGATGGCGCTGTTTCTGGATTTGGCCATAGTGTTGATGTTGTTGACGTGGTGGTGAAAGTGAAGGCCGTGGTCGAAGGCGACGCCAAGGATGCGAAGGGATTTGACAGTGGGTATGGTGGTGCCAGCCATGTTGATATTGAGGTCGATGTTGTATTCAGCACTGCAGGTTGATGTTAGGAAGGCAGAGCATTTGGCGGGAGAGGGTATCAGCTGTTTTGCTATGAAGTAGGTGTTGAGTGTTGCGAGATAGGATTATTGCTACTGCGTGTGTGGCCGTGTAGTTCTACCAATGCAAATTGAAATTTCTTAAGAAATTAAAATAGTTCATTCCCGCAAAGTTATTGTAACACACTGCTGCCAAAGTTTTCGCAATGCGCGCATGGACAATGCACGGCAACACACAGTAACAATAAACCAGTCATACTATTATATTTTATCGAAATTACGGACATTAATAGTTATTAAGACTAGGGAATCAGTATAACACATGAAAAGTAGGAAACTAATAAACGATAACCTGCATTTCGGTAGAATATTAGAATAATATTAAAATATGGGAGAGGCTGCGCCGTCACAATCGCAGCTACGATGCATCAATCGCTGTCACCTACGGGTCGGGCCCTTGGACGCCTGCCCAAACAGACCCAGGCTGCCTCCTGTCCAGCTGAACCAACGACAAAAATGATGCCGACAAGGACAGTCGTTAAAACCAAATAAACTCTATGAAATATCACACCATGATTAAATCCAATTTACCGCTAGACCTGGCACGTCGCCAGTATACTGCCTCAACCGCAACCAGAAAAAATGAAACTGCTGCGGATTCAAAGCCTCTATCCATTATCTCTGTCAATATTAATGGATACAGAGGCAAGCTTGACACTATTAATTCACAATTTTTATTCTCTTTGTCTTGTGATCTCCTGTGTCTCCAGGAGACAAAAATTGATTCTAATGTACTAATATCACTCGATGTACCTGCTTACTCACATTTTCGTCAAGACCGTACTGGACAAGGCGGTGGTCTACTCACTTTCTGTAAATCATGTTACAATCCATCTCACCTCATTATTCCAAACCTTTCGTGCGAAATCATGCGTATTAAATTTTCGTTTTTTGGCAACACGTTCGCTCTCTTCAACTGCTATAAACCTCCCAACACCAACAACGTAGCATTTGTTGACGAGCTGACGGCGGCTGTTGCACATGTGGCTAATTCAGTTTCTTATATCATTGTTTGCGGCGATGTTAATATTTGTCATTTACTGGCTGAGTCCTCTCACATGGAGTCCAGTCTTTCTGCTTTCGATTTATCTCAAACTGTAACATTCACTACCCACAAAAAGAAAATCATTGATGTCTTTTATGTCTCTGATTCTTTGTTGTCACATTCCACGGTCTCTTCTCTCCCCAAGGTGGAGAAAGAACACATTACAATTCATTTCCAGTGTTCGTTGCCTAAATTGTCTGACTCTTCATCATCCGTTATTTACCAGAACAAATTTCTTTATTCCAAGGCCGATTGGCCTCTCATCATGTTACATCTCTGCTCGCTCAATTTGATCAATTACATTGTTAACTCCACTGACATCCATTCCATTGCTGATTTTGTTCAACAGTCCATTATGAATCTCATAACCAAATTTGTTCCATCTAAGTCTGTTAAGTGTAATTCTCGCTGGCCAACATTCTACTCACCGTCGCTGAGGTCGATGACCAAGGCTAAAAATTGGGCCCACAATAAATATTTATCTACTGGCAAACCTAAATTTCTTGCGCAACACAAACGACTTGTGACCAAGATTCGCAAGAAGTTGGCGTCCGACAAAAACAACTTCTTCACCAATAAACTGTCGGACTCTAACAATTCTTCCAAATTCTGGTCCAACGTCCATAAATTTCTTGGTACACGTCCTTCATTACCTGATTGTATCGAGGTCGATGGCGTGCCTATTCGTGACATTACTAAAATTGCATCTGCTTTCTCACAACATTTTTCTTCACAATTTAACCAAACAACAGTTTCGTTCCCACAAACTGGTGGACTCAATACTAACTATTCTGTCCCTCCCTGTGATGTTGATTTTGTTCGTAACCGTATTTCCCGTCTTCGCACACATATGGCAACAGGCCCTGATGGAGTCCCGGCAGTTTTCATAAAAAACTGCGCGCCCATCATGGCTCCAATCATATGTGTCCTCATTAACAAACTAATCCATCACCGTGTCTATCCTAACTCCTGGAAGCATGCTAATGTGTCTGTCATTCCAAAAGTCGCTAACTCCAAAACTGTCAATGAGTTTCGTCCAATTTCAGTTCTTCCTATTCTCTCCAAGTTTTATGAATGGTATATGTTGTCCGTCATCACCACTCTTCCGTGTATTTCTCTATCACCCATGCAATTCGGTTTTCGGAAAGCAAGGGGCACTACTGATTGTGTTTACTCGGTTGTAAATGATGTCCATACTTTATTGGACAACTTTCCTCATGTAGCATGTCTTTCCGTCGACGTCTCTAAGGCGTTTGACACTGTCGTCCACAACCGTCTCCTCACTATTCTATCGGACTCACACATTCCCTATCAACTATTCCAAATAATTCATTCTTTCCTTTCTGACCGTTCTCAATCGGTTCGTTATCTCTCTAACACCTCACAATCCGTCCCTGTCACTTCTGGTGTCCCTCAAGGGTCCATTCTGGGCCCTTACCTCTTCCTTATTTACATTAATCATATCTTCTCATTCTGTCAACATAATATTAACATCTTCGGTTATGCTGACGATGTCCTCATCACTGCACCTCTTTCTAAGCCGCATGACAAAAACCATACGGCGCTGCAACATGTGATCAACTCGGTATCAAATCACTTTTCATCTAATCTACATTTAAAAATCAATTCATCTAAAACTCAATCTCTAATTATTAACCGAGTTGGTGGCAAGTCTGGCGTTAATTTCGACCTCTTGGTCGATAATGTCGCATGCTCCTCGGTTACTACACTAAAATACCTCGGTGTCATTTTCGATAACAACCTCTCCTTCTCTCAACACTATTCTAACAAATGTGCTCTTGTCAAACGTCATGTTGCTGCCTGCTTACGGATTTTCCGTAAATCCATCAACTTGGAGGCCAAACTAACCATCTACAAGGTCCTCCTTCGCTGTCATCTTCTGTATTGTTCAGAGGCAGTTTTTCCCGCGAATCAGTCCGGGCGTCATATCGTGGACCGTTTACAAAAGACGGTTCTACGATATGTCACTAACGACTATTCGCGTGATACTACCTATGACCAACTACTCTCTATATGTAACCTAACTCCAATCTGGGTCACAATCGGTGCAAACCGGTTGAGTCTTCTTCATGCCTATCGCACTGGTGTCCGTTTCTGTTTGCCACATCTTGTACAGTCCGCAGTCTCTGGTCAGTCGCTACGTCGCTCTTCTCGTCTAAATAACCAATTTATGTTCGCGCGTCCATCATCAACCTCCAGTCTAAAATTTTTTACCAAATCTCCCCACTATACCACAATTATTGCATATAATCTAATCTCACCATCAATTCTCGGCCAAAGCCTCCCCTCGTTCAAGAAAACAGTCAATAATACAAAATTCATATCTGACCTCATTGATAAACATGTTACACAATCGATCAATAATGTTTACTTTACATCAAATCCACACATCTAAACTTAAACAAATATTACCATATACATTCCCTTTTATTTTTATCACATTTAGCCATCTCCTTGTCCCTGGTTCTTTTCGCGTTATACTAATCAGTTTTCATTTTTATGTAATTGTTGTGATATTCATTCAGTTTTGTCTTCGTGATTGTAATTTAGGAATGACCGTTATTTCACTTTGTGACTTGGTATTCCTCATTGCCATTATGGTGTGAAATTGAAATAAAATCTTGAAGTCTTGAATCTTGAATAACTAAATGCAATTTTCAGGAAGATGGTTTCGGCGTACGGTCCCTGCCGGCGGGTCAGATCGCGTCGTTCTACTACCTGACACACAAATCGGTGCAGTTGATGCAGAACAGACTCAGTGCCGTGTCCATGTTGGAGGATGTACTCGCCATGATTACCGTAAGTTCTGGTTGTTGTTGTTGTTGTTGTTGTTGTTGTTGTTATTGATGTTGTTATTGTTGTTTTTGTTAATGTTGTTGTTGTTGTTGTTTTTGTTGTTGTTGTTGTTGTTGTTAATGATGAAGTGGCTGTTGCTGCGTTTGTGTTTATCGTCGTTGTTTTCAAACGGAGATTTGCCTGGTGCCTGGAATAATGGTTAACAGAGGTGGACCGCTGGGAGGGGGGGGGGTAGAAAAAAAAATTTCGCAAAAAGCCTTGTTTTTTTTGCTCGTTTTTGCTAAAAAAAATCTCCTATTATAAGGTATAAATATCACATGAACCGGTTTTTTCAGTTTTTAATCAAGAAAATTTACCCAGAAAATGTGTTTGTTCGGAAAAAATTCTCACAGTCAAAACTTTTTGAAAAAATGAGCCTCAGAATCGAGGTTTTGATGATTATGGTCGATTGTTGTTGTTCTCTTTAACGGTCGACTGTTTTGCAGGACCTTCCAGAATATGCCGAGATACCGGTACGCCACAATGAAGAGCACATCAACATGTTAGTTCGTTGCATGTATGTACATCATCGTGTTCTCTGATAAACGGTATAAGATACAATCTTAAGTACTTATAATACCCCATAAGCTTTTGTATGTCCTGGGCCTGGCCTGGCCCTAATTGAATGAAATGAAATGGAATGAATGGCTGTAATTGAAAATAAAAATGACAGTATTTAATGTGTATGTGTGATGTATTTCAGGGATCTGTCCCGACACTGTCGCATTCGTTTCGCCGAGTCGGTGATGGGCAACGCCTCGACCAAGACACATCTGCTGCTGCAGGCACATTTTGGCAGAGTCACACTGCCGTCCACTGACTACTTCACCGACCTCAAGTCCGTCCTTGATCAGGCAATTCGCATTATACAGGTTAATATCAGTATTGTTTGGTGTTGTTGTTTCTGTTGTTGTTGTTGTTTTTATCGTTGTTGTTATTTTTGTTATTATTATTGTTGTTGTTGTTATTATTACATAATGTTGATTGCAGGCTGTGCTGGACGTGGCAGCTGAACGGGGTCACCTGAGTCTGTGTCTTCGTACATCATCGTTGTTGCAGTGTCTTTTGCAGGTGGGTGGCTATACATTTCCTTTTCAGATCTAATTGGTCGTAATTTTTTCGGCTCTTCCTATAGCTCAACTGATATGATTGATTTTTATATAAAATTAAGTCCATTAGGGTAGTGGCTGATGCATGTTACATATATTAAATGTTAACATAAAATATTGAACCTGTTCAGGCATGCTGGCACGATGATTCACCCCTGATCACACTACCACATCTCACTCAACAAATGGTTGCCCTGTTCAGGTTGGTCCTCTATATTTACGTTATTTACATGATGTTATGTTCCTATTTACATGATGTTATGTTCCTATTTAC
This sequence comes from Daptonema setosum, assembly GCA_964036265.1. NCBI lineage: Eukaryota > Metazoa > Nematoda > Chromadorea > Monhysterida > Xyalidae > Daptonema > Daptonema setosum. The sequence goes on from OZ038442.1 coordinate 402,238, forward strand.
ATGATGTTATGTTCCTATTTACATGATGTTATGTTCCTATTTACATGATGTTATGTTCCTATTTACATGATGTTATGTTCCTATTTACATGATGTTATGTTCCTAGCAAACGGGACGACAAGGTGGAATAGTAGTCGAGTTCCTTCTTTGACGGTTTGATACAGTGGAGTTCTAAGCTAGTTGACGATATATGACCATTTATAATTTGATTACAGTGCGCACTCGAGTCTGCCCGAACTGCGGCACGTGGTTGAGCACGATCCGGAGTACCTGATGCAAACGTGTCGTGGTGTACTCGAGCCCAATCAAGTACATGATGTTAGTTCATACCGCATATATTACTACTCACATATTAACTAACACTTTGCGTGTAAAACATCCTTAAACTAGAACTTTGTTTCATAGTTTTCAGTGGAACTGTCAACTTTCGTCTCAACGTTTTTATCAAAATCAAAATCGGTTGTTAATTTATTTTCAATCACAGACTTTTTGGAAATGTACGGTGAACTTTTAGATGGAGAGAACGTTATTGGGACTGCCTCGGTTCGCGGCACCTGTGGTGAGTGTTTTGGGCTGGTGGACGGGTGGACAGGGAGTGCAGACCAAACGGGTGCAGATGCCAAAACGAACACGTTGGTTGTCGTTGCATCAACACTCTTTCATCTACATAAAAACTATATCAATTGTTATAAATATTCCTCTGTCACTGTAATATATTGAATTGAGTAACGAGCCTGCCATTTCAGCATCGGTTAAGCAGATCAACTGGACGATTGTGAACGCCGATCAGGATTACACCGTGTCCGTCAGGCTCACACCCCATCCCGTTCGTTGTTGTTGTTGTTATTGTTATTATTGTTGTTGTTGTTGTTGTTGTTGTTGTTGTTGTTGTTGTTGTTGTTGTTGTTGTTGTTGCTGTTGTTGTTGTTGTTGATGTTGATGATGTTGCTGATGTTGTTGTTATTGTTGTGGTTGTTGTTGTTCTTGTTGTTGTAACAGTTGTGGTTGCTGTTGATGATGTTGTTGATATTTTCATATTACGAAAGAAATACAATATAAATTAGCAAACTATATTGTAGTTTGATGTAACGATCGAGCTGATGGACATTAAGATTAATCAGTGAATTGTTTGAATTGTATTTATGTATATGTATATAAATTGTATATATGTATATGTATTGTATATGTGCAGTCACGACATCGTCAGCCGGGTGTGTCGACCGCCATCACTCCTCGATTCCCCAAGCACAAGGACGAGGGATGGATTGTGATGATCGGATGTGCAGAGACGGACACTCTTTGGGCCATACGACGTGTGCCATACATTGCCAGGACACATAACGTTCGTATCATTGTTGTTGTTGTTGTTGTTGTAGTTGTTGTTGCTGTTGTGGTGGTTGGTGTTGTTATTGTGGTTGTTGGTTTGTTGTTGTGGTAGTTGGTGTTGTTGTTAAACTTGTTGTTAATGTTGTTTTCATGTGTGTTATTTCCCCGGGGTTAACCATTTTCATGTTTGCTGTTGTGGGTATTTATTGTTTATCGAATGATTGTTTATTGTTTCCGGTGGACCTGTGCATCCACACCCCGAGTGCTGTCGACAAGCTGGTGCTGACCGTTTACGTCGTGAGTGACTCGTACGTTGGGTTGGACATGCAGTACAACTTGTACATGCAGGTTGGATCACATTGAACTGCAAACAATAGATACATAAACAACATTAACGTTTTGTTTAGTTCTAATATAACTGGCTTGGCTTCATATCATTTTGTACTTGAATAAGGTTCATGATTGTGCTACTAGCATGAGTATGAAGACAAAGGTGTGAGTATGTATCAAGTATCATATAAGGGTTTGATTGTGCTTGCATCTGCATGCGTTCATGATCAGATATTTCATTTCAGGTGGCACCTGCCTGCGTTCAGAGTCAACTCAACAGTGAACTGTCCTGATTCTGTTATCGTGTGTTTTGGATCGAGTACGTTCTAAGGTGACAGGTAACCTTATATAAAGGTGATAGCGCGTTGTATCACCTACATATATTTACTGGAGTGGACCATTTTCCATTCTGGAGCGTTTTCTGTGATTCCCATCATTATTTGCTACTGTCCCATATTATTTTTGATATATGATGAAATTTTATATGCAATTACCGTTTTGATAACTATTGATTTGGTTATAGTATTACTGAGCATTATCGGAACGAAGGTACATGTATTATACACGTGTTCAACATTGTTCTAGTGCCCTTCATGTCTTTTTTAGGTTTATTGGGTTACGTTTCTGCTAATTACTTTGTGTATCTTTTCTTTTTCACTTGTTCATTGTTTTGTTATTGGTTGTTGTTGCCTTGAGTACCTACTGGTCTGTCTGTCTACTACCTTTGTTCAAGTCTCACACTGTGATGTCTGTTAACCTACAGTTATAAATTCAATATTTACGTTTTTTTCTTGCATTATGGAAGTGAAAATTTAATCCTGCATTTTTATCGGCTGTCAATAAAACGGCGTGAATTAAGTTTTACATTTGTTAATCTATTGTTGATCTAACAACAAGTAATAAAAGTTATACCTAGTTTGAATCGTGTGAATTGTTCAGATTTGGTTCGGATGCATCGAAACATTAAGCATTAATTTCTTGCTAACCATCATACAAAAGCATCCCGAAACTTGGGGGGTTTATGCCTTTCACTGGATTCGACTTTTCTGGCCACCAAGAAAACTATTAGCATGTCTAATTGAAGAAAGTACGGAGCAGGTCTGAGTGAAACATAGACAATGCCAGGTAAATAACAAGTTATACGAACACCAACGCAAGAAACGTTCAAGGCTAATTAGCTAATGTAATTGATGGATGCATGTTCTTGTAAACAAGTAAGCGTATGTGAAAAATCAGGTTCTGTTGGTGCGCAGTTCAAACGAAACGTTCATATTCACCGTGGGTTGAGTAATTATGCAATGTAGAGGCAACGCAATCTGGATGAATTAGTGAAAAAGGGATTATAAGTGAGTGAGTGAGAAATAGTGAGTTTGTGGGTAAGTGAGAGAGTGAGTGAACGAGTGAATTAGTGAATTGAGTTGGTGAGTGAGTTGAGTTGAGAGAGAAAGTTAGTAAGTGGATGGAGGGAGTGAATGAGTGATTGACTGCGTGAGTGAGTGAGGAAAGTTTACCGGGTTATTCCATCTTGGCCGTTACTCCGGCGATTAAACGTTGCCTGTCAGTTTATTGAACTTCAACAAAACTATATAAGCATAACTCAGTTAAAAATAGATAGTGACAGGTAAATAACACGCTATTCCCAGATCATTGTAGTTCCTCATAAAAAACTGCCTGGAACGTTGACGGCTGAATAGTTAACGTGATTGAATTATGCATGTTGCTTAAGATGTACAAGTAAACGTAATAATCATGTGTGCGCAGTTTATAGGTTCAAAGGTAACGTTCATATTCAGTGAGTGAGTGAGTGAGTGAGTGAGTGAGGAATGGATGAGTGAGTGGGTGAGTGAGTGAAGAGTGAGTGAATGAGTGAGTAAGTGAGTGATTGTGTGAGGAGTGGGTGAGCGAGTAGTGAGTGAGTGAGAAACTAAATAACTGAGTGAGTGAGTGAGAATGTTTAACATGTTATTCAATGACATTGTGAGTTTGCATATAATGCTCACGTACATGTATGCAGAAACACAAGAACTAATTGATTTACTTATTTATGGTTGGCGTCAACTAATTGTCAATCAGATAAGTTACAGTCAACTACTTATAATTGTATATATTTGAACATAACAACTCATCGTTCAAAACAGATTTTCATTTTGGTTCAAACAAAGATGTCTGATGTTCAGTGAAACTTTGATGTAAGAGGCTATATTATAGTGGTAGTTTAATATATGTTCAGAAGATACATAGAACTTCATCCAAGAGCCTATGCTCAAATAGGGTGCCTTCATAGTCAACTTAATTCAGGACTTTTCTATAAATCTTTTTGCCTGTTTCGTTTCGACATTTTTCTTTAACCTCCTCCTGTTTCAATTTCGAAAACGTTTCGGAATTAATTGTGACGTGACGGGGTTTACGAAAAAAGTTGCAACTCCGACTATGAAGGCACCCTTACGGTCTGTGTAGTTGGGCTTGAACGAGTTCTAAACTTTTACTGAGGAGATAAATGGCCACTATAATATGCTATGACATGTCATCATGAGACTCAACTCGATTCACATACTCGCAACCGAGAAGATGCATACGTTCTTCACAATGTTGAACAAAAAAAAGATAAAAAACGTGTTCCACATATGTAACTGTAAGAATCCACTCTGTATTCTTCAATTACACCTGAATCATTGTAATAACTTTCACTTACACGTACACCTGGTAATGATTACACTTGATTAAGCCTGTTTTCGGAATACAGAAATGTATGTAGAAATTTCGGTTCATTTCCCATCAAAATTTTTGAAGGTTTTTATTACTGAAAAGGAAATTTCTTCCTCACTATGATGATTCGTGTTATGTGGCTGTGTTTACTGGTAAGTATTGTTGCTGGTAGAGCACACAAGAAACGATACTTCAATCAAGGTTAACATACTCACTCACTCACTCACTCAATCTCTTTCTCACTCACTCACTCACTCACTCACCCACTCACTCACTCACTCACTCACTCACTCACTCACTCACTCACTCACTCACTCACTCACTCACTCACTCACTCACTCACTCACTCACTCACTCACTCACTCACTCACTCACTCACTCACTCACTCACTAACAATGTTAATGTTGTATGGAATGAATAACGCACTCTAATCAAATAATTGTGTAACTACTATGTTTCAAGATGCCGAGGCTACGTATTCTTTCTCTGCAGCCGATGAGAAAGAATGCATTGATACGTTGGAGCAGGTGTACCCGGCTGATTATGTCGGCAGTGGCATGGGTGAGTTGCCAATCAATCGATCAACCAACCGACCAACTGGTCAATCAATCAATCAATTAACTTATAAGTCAATCATTTAGTCGATTAGTCAGTCAGTCAATCCGTTTTTCAATCCGTCAGTCTTAAAAAAATCACCTGCGTTATCGAGTTCGTAATCCCGCGGAAAGACCGAATTTCATGAGAAAAAAAACACTGTCAAAATCGAAGGATTAAAAAAACTTCCCACTGGATTAATCTACACGGGCTCAGTGAATCCGATATTCAGTAAGACAATCATTCAATCAGTCAGTCATCAGTCAGTCAACATGTCAGCTCGTCATTCAGTCTGTCCTTATATCATTTTTAAAATGATGATTTTATAGTTTACGCCGTTTGGAATGACGGCCAGTGTGAAATTTACGATACGTGGGTGAGCGACCTCTCTCGGTGAGTGAGTGAGTGAGTGAGTGAGTGAGTGAGTGAGTAAGTGAGTGAGTGAGTGAGCGAGTGAGTGTGTGAGTGAGTGAGTGAGTGAGTGAGTGAGTGAGTGAGTGAGTGAGTGAGTGAGTGAGTGTGTGAGTGAGTGAGTGAGTGAGTGAATGAGTGAATGAGTGAGTGAGTGAGTGAGTGAGTGAGTGAGTGAGTGAGTGAGTGAGTGAGTGAGTGAGTGAGTGAGTGAGTGAGTGAGTGAGTGAGTGAGTGAGTGAGTGAGTGAGTGAAAGAGTC
>OZ038442.1:408066-420566 GCA_964036265.1 Daptonema setosum
TGCAGTCTTTATCGGAATTATGTTACAATAAATACGAATTACCAAAACGCGATTTGTTGAAGAATGTGTGTAAACCGAAATTTCTGTCAGATTGTTACGCGTATCGATTTTTCGAAAAATTAAACGGGATTGAATTTTTTCTCGGTCTTGCTGTCAATGTTATCAATATACTTCAAGAATTTATTCTTCTCACGGTTTTTCTTGAAGTAGCACCAAGCAAAACGAACCATGAGGTACCGTACACAACTGCCAAAATGGTGACCACAATCAATCCATATATCAGGATATTGATTATTAGTTGGCTGGCGCTGCCAACCAGTGTGCTAAAAAGGGCTTCATTAAATATGATTTCTACGTGAGTAAGTGATTGATTGATTGATTGAGTGACTGAATAAGTGATTGATTGATTGATTGAGTGACTGAATAAGTGAGTGAGTGAGTGAGTGAGTGAGTGAGTGAGTGAGTGAGTGAGTGAGTGAGTGAGTGAGTGAGTGAGTGATGAGTGAGTGAGTGAGTGTGTGAGTGAGTGAGTGAGTGAGTGAGTGAGTGAGTGAGTGAGTGAGTGAGTGAGTGAGTGAGTGAGTGAGTGAATGAATGAGTGAGTGAGTGAGTGAGTGAGTGAGTGAGTGAGTGAGTGAGTGAGTAACTGCCATATTTGATACTACTCAGGTCTGATTTCAATCATATTGCAGCGGGTTTATTACAAATACAAACTTTTTTTCTTTCACTATCCAGGGTTCCTTGTTACCCCAAATGTGTGATTATTTTTTTTGCGCGTGGAAACTACTGTATCTAGGCGCGCTTTAAAATTTTCTTCAAAGTTGTCTAGATAACATAAGATGCACATAGGAAAGATACGGGACTGAAACGTTCAGTGTAGAAACAAGATTTGTTATAAAAAATTACTGGTTTTAACAAAATACCCTGATCATACAAATTTTGTTTTACGTGAAAACTACTGACATGTCATTATTCGTATCATGTTTATGTTCGTTATTGAACTCACTTATATTATGTTATGTTTTTCATTAAAATATGACGCTACATAACTGTCATGCTCTATCAATTATGTACATATAACAAAAAGTATAAATCGTGGTGCGAACTTGAACAATGTTTTGCGTTATCACCGATCGTACATTTAGTAACATTTTCATATCAACGTCGAATGTCCGTTTTCTCCTCACTTATTGTTTTTCTTCCTCATCCGCTGGTAACATTCATTTATTCAAATGTCATATGCAAGCTATGCTAAAAACATTCAAAATAAAAACAGAAACGACTCAGAAATAAAAATAAAGTCCCATAACTAAAGACACGTGAATCTTTGAATATACACATACATATGTTAGCCGTAAAGCAAAATTTTCATCTAAAATTATATAAATTCGATTGTAAAAAACATTTAATCAATCAACTGAAGTTGTAACAACATTTAAATGTTTTACCAGAAGTTGGTCTTGTCGCATAAAGCAGTTATATAACACTTCCGTTCTAATTTGTGAGTAAAACTCGACCATTTTTCTGCAAAAGTCGTTTTTGTCCAATTTACCCGATTTTCATGCATTTTCTCCACAGTTACCCGATTTACCCTTCATAAACGAATGAATAGAGTGAGTTAAAATAAATTAACGATGTTATATTTATCGAGGGTGTAAAATATCGAGTACAAATGTTTCATAGCTAATGGCTTAAGTTGAGTAAAAACAGAAAAACACCAAAAATTCATGATTTTTTTCAAAAAATTGCCCGTAGCTCGAAAAAATGGGGCTATGTGGGGGGGGGTAACACACGATTTTTTTGAAGGTCTACTATGTGGGCATCATCCCTCATACTCGGTTTGTCTGGATAAATCTTGCAACAATTTTTATTTTGACATTTATGTATGCAATTTGACGATTTTTTCAAAAAAAAGTTAATTTTCAAAAATTTCCAGGGTTTATTTCTATATCGAATATTTTGTCAAATGCCGTCAAATAGGGCTCAAAACACGCGGAAATAAGTCTAGTTTCATAATATGTAATCCATTTGGTGATTGGAAGCTTCTATCGCTGACGGCCGCCTGTCAAAGTGTCCGGATCGCATGGTGACGCATGCCCTCCAGCAGAAATCGAAAAATCCGGATATTTCCGGTTTTGGGCAACTTTGAACCGAACGGTCATAGGGTAATGTTACACTACTCTGGTAGGTTCCAAAACGCTGTATAACTCGATTTTGATAAGAGGGGCCACACTTCCCATACAACCTGTAGGTTTTCTCAGGCAAGGCGTTTTAAGTATCATATAAGGGTTTGATTGTTCTTGCATCTGCATGCGTTCATGATCATACATATCATTTCAGGTGGCACCCGCCTGCGTTCAGAGTCAACTCAACAGTGAGCTGTCCTGATTCTGTTATCGTGTGTTTTGGATCGAGTATCACCTACATATGTTTACTGGAGTGGACCATTTTCCACTCTGGAGCGTTTTCTGTGATTCCCATCATTATTTGCTGCTTTCCCATATTATTTTCGATATAGGATGAAATTTTATATGCAATTACCGTATTGATAACTATTGATTTGGTTATAGTATTACTGAGCATTATCGGAACGAAGGTACATGTATTATACACGTGTTCAACATTGTTCTAGTGCCCTTCATGTCGTTTTTAGGTTTATTGGGTTACGTTTCTGCTAATTACTTTGTGTATCTTTTCTTCTTCACTTGTTTATTGTTCAAACGAAATTGTTTTGTTATTGGTTGTTGTTGCCTTGAGTACCTACTGGTCTGTCTGTCTACTACCTTTGTTCAAGTCTCACACTGTGATGTCTGTTAACCTACAGTTATAAATTCAATAATTACGTTTTTTCTTGCATTATGGAAGTGAAAATTTAATCCTGCATTTTTATCGGCTGTCAATAAAACGGTGTGAATTAAGTTTTACATTTGTTAATCTATTGTTGATCTAACAACAAGTTCAAAAAGTTATACCGAGTTTGAATCGTGTGAATTGTTCAGATTTGGTTCGGATGCATCGAAACAAAAAAAGCAAGAAATAGATATGCAAAAAAACATAAGTAAGGCAAGACTTTTAAGTTTCTAGCTAACCATCATACAAAAGCATCCCGAAACATGGGAGTTTATGCCATTCACTGGATTCGACTTTTCTGGCCACCAAGAAAACTATTAGCATGTCTAATTGAAGAGAGTAAGGAACAAGTCAGAGTGAAACATAGACAGTGCCAGGTAAATAACAAGTTATACGAACACCAACGCAAGAAACGTTCAAGGCTAATTAGCTAATGTAATTGATGGATGCATGTTCTTGTAAACAAGTAAGTGTATGTGAAAAATCAGGTTCTGTTGGTGCGCAGTTCAAAGGAAACGTTCATATTCACCGTGGGTTGAGTAATTATGCAATGTAGAGGCAACGCAATCTGGATGAATTAGTGAAAAAGGGATTATAAGTGAGTGAGTGAGAAATAGTGAGTTTGTGGGTAAGTGAGAGAGTGAGTGAACGAGTGAATTAGTGAATTGAGTTGGTGAGTGAGTTGAGAGAGAAAGTTAGTAAGTGGATGGAGGGAGTGAATGAGTGATTGAGTGCGTGAGTGAGTGAGGAAAGTTTACCGGGTTATTCCATCTTGGCCGTTACTCCGGCGATTAAACGTTGCCTGTCAGTTTATTGAACTTCAACAAAACTATATAAGCATAACTCAGTTAAAAATAGATAGTGACAGGAAAATAACACGCTATTCCCAGATCATTGTAGTTCCTCATAAAAAAACTGCCTGGAACGTTGACGGCTAAATAGTTAACGTGATTGAATTATGCATGTTGCTTAAGATGTACAAGTAAACGTAATAATCATGTGTGCGCAGTTTATAGGTTCAAAGGTAACGTTCATAATCAGTGAGTGAGTGAGTGAGTGAGTGAGTGAGGAGTGGATGAGTGAGTGGGTGAGTGAGTGAAGAGTGAGTGAATGAGTGAGTAAGTGAGTGATTGAGTGAGGAGTGGGTGAGCGAGTAGTGAGTGAGTGAGAAGCTAAATAACTGAGTGAGTGAGTGAGAATGTTTAACATGTTATTCAATCACATTGTGGGTTTGCACATACATAATGCTCACGTACATGTATGCAGAAACACAATAACTAATTGATTTACTTATTTATGGTTGGCGTCAACTAATTGTCAATCAGATAAGTTACAGTCAACTACTTATAATTGTATATATTTGAACATAACAACTCATCGTTCAAAACAGATTTTCAGCTTGGTTCAAACAAAGATGTCAGTAGTCTGTATACCCCCATAGACTTATATCTTTTTAGTGTATTCATGTGCACCCACGAATGGATATTACTCGTTTTGTTATCAACTAAAAAGCCCATCTTCAACATTTCTTTAAAAATGGCTGTATGATTTTGATGCATGATGTTGCAGATGACTTTGCTATATTTAGGTAATCTGAAAATCAAAATAACGCATAGAATTGTCTGTTTGTATTCATATATCATAAACATTCAATTAGCAGAAATTAGCGTTGAATTGGCATATGAAATGCGGTAAGACGCGTGCACGCATTCATCAGACAACATGATGTATTGCAGATTATTCATGTATTTGAAAACCATCATGTTATTAAAAAAACTGTATATATGGTTAAGGACGGAATTCATCATCAAATATTTGTATTTAACAGAGATCGGGCATTGTAATATCCAAAAATGGATAGTGTTTATTTCAAGCCCAGTCATCCGGCTGCATACGGCGGTCATCATCTGTTGAAAAAGGCTACCAACAAATCTTTGGAAGATGTTGCTAAATATCTAAAACAAAATCCGACGTACAGAAAGTTTAAAAAGAACGAAACAAAATTTCGCAGAGCCAGAATATTTGCTGGTTCATTATCTCATGTTTTCCAATGTGATTTATTCGATTTGCAGAAATTCTCAAGGGTGAATCGAGGGTATCGTTACATATTGCTAGTTGTATGTTGCTTCAGCAGACGTGTATCGGCACGACCACTCAAGAACAAAGGAGCAGTCGAGACGGCAAATGCAATGCGCGATATTCTTACGGAATTAAAAAATAAAGGCTTATTACTTGAACGAGCATCAATTGGATCAGATCTGGGTTTGGAGCTGTGGAATAAAGAAATAGATAAAGTTTATGACGAGTTTGGATTGCATCACTACGCACTGCGAAAACCAAAAAAAGCTAGCCTCAGTGAGATAAGCGGGCGCGTCATTTTAGAAAAAATTTATAAGCATATGCATGCAACGGGAACTAATAAATGGGTTGACCTGTTGAAAGAATTCGTGGAAGCAAAAAACAACCGACCAAACAAAAGTCTAGGTGGCTTGAGTTCTAATGAGGTTACCTGGGAAAATCAAATTGAGGTGTTTGATAAACTGTATGGAGACCGTAATGAAGAAGAAAAAGAAGTCAATCCTTTAACTATAGGCACAAAAGTGCAAGTTGCACTGGACTTGATGCCTTTCCATAAATCATTCCATAGCTACTGGTCTGACAAAACATTCGTAGTAATACGCAGGAACAATTATGCAGGTATTTACAGGTACACTATAGCCGATGATAAAGGTGATGAAATATCTGGCACCTATTATGCTCAAGAATTACAGGCATATGAGTAAATTCATCACTTCAATGTCTATATAAATGACTCAGTGAACCAGTTTGCTGCCACGCAGTCATGGATACAGATCTTTATCTCGGTGTTTCAAGTTTCCAGAGAAATCCTGGGGAGGTAGTTGCTTCAGTTAGTTTGCCAGAGACTCTGGATGCCACCAAATCAATGTATGAAGTCGGCCTTCTTTACTTTTCAGCCGTACCGCATTGGTTAACGTTGCCGGAGCTGTACATGATACACACTAACAAAAACGATGATCAGCATTATATTAAGTTCAAGCCAATTCCAAACGGCGAAAAAGAAGAGGTCATGAACCAATTGACTCAACAACTGATTGATGTCTACGGTACTAACTGTTCAACCGGATGCAGGGTGAAAATTTTGCATGATGAAACCGGCTATAGGCTACGTATTCAAAAAGAATCTGTCTTGGTGTTGTCTGACGCATTAGCCGAAATACTCAGTTTGCCAAAGCTTTTGATCAATTCTGACATTCAAAAGGTCAAAGATTTTCCGGTAACTTTTAAACAGTTTGAATCTGAATTAGAAAATAGCGTGTTTTACATATCATGTGATCAAGCAAAACACAATTTTGTCAACTCACACGGTGAATCGTGCAGCATATTAGATTTTTTACACTTGCCGACTGCGACTAAATCTACAGTCATTGAACATGTGCCTTCAACAGTGAAATATGTTCCACTTGATGAATCTCTTCATTACCAGCTGTCGGTTAGTCTATATAACAGCTCATCTAAGACGGTTACAGCCCCAAAAACTGATTTATTCGCCTTGATTCACATTCGAAAAGTTTGAAAATGACTCGCAAGAAGTTAATCGCAAGTGAGTGGCGCAATGCCATTGATTCCATCTCAACTCAAATTGTTTCATGCGAAACAACCCTGCCGGTTGACAGTGTTGGTGGCAGAACTCCACTTTTATTCAACGTTCAACCGGCCCCTAATTTGGTTATTGATACAAAAAACATCCGTTTGCTTGTCGATTTTGTTGTGAAGAAAAAGAAAGATGATGAATGGGTCGATGTGGAGCCTGATGACAAAATTACTTTAATAAATAATGTAGGTGGATCCATTTTTGAAGATGCTCATTTGTATTTGAACGGAGCCCTTTGCGAAACTGCACAACGTGAATATACCCGATCTTCTTATCTAAAAAATTTGCTGTTTAAATCGGAATCCGAGCAACTCGCTTTGCAATCAGCTCATTTTTATCGTGACAATGCATTGACAGCTAATCTGGTTTTAAAGAATCAACAAATGAGTTATTATGAATGGCTGAGATCGTTTTCCATCGAAAGCGGAAAAAAATATTCTGTGTTCAGTCCAATATATCTTGATTTACTACAAAATGACAGTTATTTGAGTGATAATACCGGTTTCACTCTCCGGATGTTTCCTGCAAAATCCGAAAATATCTTCTTACAAAGTGCTGCGGAGGTGTCCGTACCACTGAAAATGGAAATAACTAAGGCCGAGCTTCAGGTTCCTCGTTGTAGGTTGAACAAACCAATACCTGATGTCAATGTGATCCAATATGAAAGTTGTAAGGTGTTGAACTTTACTAGTCCAGCCACTCAATCAACGTTTAAAAGATCTTTGAACACAATGGAGTTGCCTAAAAAGATTGCAATTGTTTTGCTGACCGAAGAGCAGTACAAAGGTAGTTACACGTTTAGTTCAATATATTTCAAACCACATAACGTGAAGAATATCACTGTTCAATCTAATGGACGCATATTGCCGACTGTTCGTGGTATGAATATGGAAAAAAGAGAGCAGATAGATTACCTGAATGAACCCTATGCAGCCCTTTTTGATCAACTGCATGCAAAATTCCCAAATATTACTTTGGGTACATTCGATAACGGGAACTCAATCTATGGCATTAATCTTCAAAAGGGCAACACTGACATTGCAACGGGGAAACCAGAAACTGGCACCTGCGATATAGAAATCACATACACTGAACCACCCACCGAAAATTTGGTGGTACTGTTCTTCTGCTTCTACGATGCATCGTTCAAGATCGATCGCCATGGCGGTTTCTCGAGCAACACCAATCCTAAGCTGTGATGAATGTCGTACTTCAAAGGTTATTTAAAGCAGACCCAATAGACATCAGTAACCATGAATACTGTTGACTTGAGACTTAAATCGCCTTCGTGTATGATTATCACTGGTTCTTCAAATTGTGGTAAAAGTTTCCTTGTAAAAAATTTACTTCTGCAGAACGAATCGTGTTTTGAACGCCCGTTTGAAGAAATTTGTTACGTTTATGCAAAACACACAGAAAATTCAGAGCTATTTGAGTCACTTAAGCACCTACCTATTTTTTGGAGAGAGGGCTATCCGGAAACTGAAATAGTTGAGAACAAACTATTCAAAACCTCAAAAAGTACAAGTAAATGTTTAGTTTTAGATGACATTTTTACCGGTCCTGGTAAGTGCAAAAGTTTAACTGATATATTTTCTATTTTGAGTCACCACTCATCGATAACCTGTATTTTAATACTTCAGGATTTGTCAAGCGTTACGACATCTCAAAAAGCCTGTTTATCCACACTATTGCGGAGCACCACATACCTGGTCGTGTTCGTGAACCGTCGCATCATACCTGTTATTTATTATTTGGCCAGAACCTTTTTCCCGTTTGAAAAACACCGTGTTATAGAACCATATAAATTGTTACTTAAACTAAAGATTCCTTGGAATTATCTGGTGTTTGATTTCACAACGGAAGATCACCGACTGCAAATACGTGAAAGTGGACTGATTCCAGACCAACCTTGTTTCTGTTTCGGCTTTAAGGCTGACATTGAATCAGGTGAAAATGGAACGAACACAGTTGAGAAGACAGATAGTAAAAAACATAAAGTTGGAGAAGAAGATTATGCAAAAGCTGACGGTTGATGAAAGCGGATGTGTGATCTATCCAAATGGAAACTCCCCAGTTAATCAGAGAACCGGGTCACCGGCTCACTTACTTATTCAATGGTTCTTATACAAGACCGGGAAAAAGCCGCTGGACTTTGTTATTTTCTCTGAACTTATGCGTAGATATTCAATTGTATCGCCTAGTGATATTTTATAAAAGTGCTAACTTTCATTTGTATGAATTTAATTAACTCGAATTAGTTTTTTTCTTACTCTTGACGTTTAAATTTATATGATACCTAAGATATATTTTATAACAATCGCAACATGAAAGCCCAGAACTTCTCCTTTTTGAGAAACTTCGCAATATGAAACCATGAAATCCGTTACCTCAACTAAAGAAACCATTTCTGGTGTTTGTTTCACGAAGGAAGATCACCGCGTACACATATGTGAGGATTGACTGAGTCCAAACAAACCTTGTTTCTGTTTCGGCTTTACGGCTGACTCTGAATCAGGTGAGAATGGAAAGAAATCAGTTGAGAAGACAGGTGATGAGAAAAATGAGATGCGAGAAGAAGAATGTGACAAGATGGAGAGAGTGGTGGTGTGATCTACTTGAATGGAAACTCACCAGTTAATAAGATAACATTATCCAGGTAACCATGTTTTATGGTTCATATGAAAATGACAGGGAAGAGGTTTTGGGCTTTGATCTTTTTATGTGTTATGGTATACATTGAATTGTCTTTTCTTTAAAACTTTTTGACTCACATATAGACTTTTTATGTACCTCACAGTGATTATAATTTTCTGCGCTTTACAGACATATTTATGTTATGCATACCGTGAACTTGACACCAATAAAAACATGAAAAATTATGAAACATCGGACTTTGGATGCTATTATAATCAACGTTAGTCAATAAGAATTTATAAATAGTATTAGAAAAGCTGAAAAAAGATGAGGAGTACAAAGTACCTGCATGCAGGGCATATAATTAGTCACATCCACAAGACAAAAGTTGAGTATAATAGATAAAACTGCCAAACCGAAGTATTATCCCGCAATAAAACCTGTTGGCGTTTTATGAAGCGATGGTAAAACCGAAGACGACATTTGTATTGTATGTAGATGTAGGAGTCAATTGATCTACATATGTACGAGAATAAGGAAGGTGGATTTAGAAGCAGAGCGATTAGATTCGATGAATGAGCAACAGCTCAATTCTGCGGGTATGCATACTAACCTTCAGATATTTCATAAAAGCCATATTCAAAGAGAAAAAGACGTCAAATGAAAATTAGATGTTTATCTGGCAGGCGGTGAATGATGCACAATGATGATGGAAGGCGATGACAGAGATTAAAGCACACGGAACTAACGAAATCGATGAATGAAGCTACTTGGGTTAGGAGGGCTATTTATACTAAACTTAGTGCAAGTAAAGGTTTGTAATACATGTACAAACAGATATTACGGTAGCCGAGATGGAGGGAGGGGGGGTCGGTTTGATTGTTTGACTGACAGATGATCAACACATTAGAGCGGATGGGAAGGACAGGAAATAGCTGATTTTTTATGTTTTCTAAAAACAAAATTATAATTAAGGTAAAACCATAGATAACAGGTAAAATCGCTTGGAAAACTATGTTTCTCTGCATTCCTCGATGCATTCTCCCCCGCTCATATGAGGGGTAATTTACTCGGTGTACATGATAGAGAACGGAGGGGGTTAGTAAATGACCAGATAATGGACGTCTACAATGTTATACTAAGCGGAAGCATTACCATCAGCGGATGAGATGAGACATCACAAGTATGCTGATCTTTAAAAATTCGGAGATTCAAATAATATTGTTTTAGAAATAAAATGTTAGTCTTTTGCAATTCATCAAACTATGTTTATCTGCATTCCTCGATGCATTCTCACCCGCTGATATGATGTGTAATTTACTGGGTGCACATGATAGAGAACAGAGGGGTTTAGTGAATGAACAGATAATTGACTTCTACAATGTATTACATGTACAAACAGTGATTAAGGTAGCTTTAAGAGCGGATTGGAAGGACAGGAAATAGCGGATTTCATTGACGTTTTCTAAGAACAAAATTATTATCAAGGTAAAACCATAGATAACAGGTAAAATCGCTTGGAAAACCACAGTTTTCCTCCTTTCGAAAATTGCCGTCCGCGGATCGGAAATTGCCGTTCGGGATCGGAATTTAGCGAAATGAGATAATAAGAGATTCGAAGGTTAAAACCAGGATGATTGATAGGCCAGGAATGATTCAAATGTTTTTATGCATAGCCTGGATATGAAAATCAAAATAGTTTTTATAACTTATGCAATGTAAAGGTTGGGTCAAAGTTTAGTATAAATAGCCTCTCCGAACCCTAGCAGCTTCATTCACCAATTTCGTTCGTTCCGGGTGCTTTAATCTCTGTTCATCGCGTTCCATCATCATTGTGCGCGTGTCAGATAAACGTCTAATTTTCACTTTGTGGCTTCATTTTGACGTATTTAAGCCAATATGTTTGTTACTTTATGAAAAATCTGAAGGTTATTGTACGTACCCGCAGAATTGAGGAGTTGCTCATTCATCGAATCTAATCGCTCTGCTTCTGACTTCACCTTTCATCCGATATTCTCGCATGTACATATGTATGTTCATGTGTAATATAGATCAATCGCCTCATACATATCAAATGTCGTCTTCACTTTTACCATCTCTTTATTGAATCCCAACAGGCTTTATTGTGGATTAAAACTTTTGTTTGACCGTTTTATCTAATATCTTTAACATTCAACTTGTGCATATGACTATTTAATAAACCTGCATGCACTGGCGGACGAGCCAATCTTCCAAAGGGAGGGGAATTTCGCCAAAGAGGGGGGAATTGGCAGTTTTCAGGTCAATTTACCTACACCTTAGGGAACAAACTCTACGTTTTGAAATCGCCAAAGTGGGGGGAATTCCACTTTTCCCACCCCTTCTCGTCCGCTAGTGCCTGCATGCATGTGAAACGCTTTACATGCATATGAATTGACCTTGATGTCTGATGAAGGCGCGCAGGCGTCTTACCGCATTCACGTTTCACATGCGTAAAATTAGCCTTTCATGTACCAATTAGACGCTAATTTCAGCTAATCGAATGGTTATATTATATGAAAACAAACACACAATTCTATATGTTATTTTACTTTTCAGATTACCTAAATATCGCAAAATCATCTGCACCTGAATTACATCATGCAGACATGCATTATACACTGTTTTCAACGAAATGTTGAAGATGGGCTTTTTAGTTGATAACAAAACGAGTAATATCCATTCGTGGGTGCACATGAATACACTAAAAAGATATAAGTCTATGGGGGTATACAGACTACTGATGTCTGATGTTCAGTGAAACTTTGATGTAAGAGGCTATATTATAGTGGTAGTTTAATATCTGTTCAGAAGATACATAGAACTTCACCAAAGAGCCTATGCTCAATTAGGGTGCCTTCATTTGGACTTTTCTATAAATCTTTTTACCTGTTTCGTTTCGAAATTTTTCTTTAACCTCCTCCTGTTTCAATTTCGAAAACGTTTCGGAATTAATTGTGACGTGACGGGGTTTACGGAAAAAGTTGCAACTCCGACTATGAAGGCACCCTTACGGTCTGTGTAGTTGGGCTTGAACGAGTTCTAAACTTTTACTGAGGAGATAAATGGCCACTATAATATGCTATGACATGTCATCATGAGACTCAACTCGATTCACATACATACTTGCGTCCGAAAATATCAATACGTTCTTCACAATGTTGAACAAAAAACGTGTTCCACATACATGTACGTTACTGTAAGAATCCACTCTGTATTCTTCAATTACACCTGAATCATTGTAATAGCTTTCACTTACACGTACTTGGTAATGATTACACTTGATTAAGCCTGTTTTCGGAATACAGAAATGTATGTAGAA
>OZ038442.1:431742-459604 GCA_964036265.1 Daptonema setosum
ACTTACCGTTTGTTTATATCATTATGAATCCTGGTTTAAACCAATTGATACTTAATTCGTATTACTATGGTCAGTTTTCATGGAATTTCGTTCAGTTTTGTTGAAAAAAAACGAAATCTCCGTTAATTTTTGGAAAAAAATTAAATTGAGCAGTCCTACACTAAAATGAACCTCATAATCTGAAATTTCAGGTATGAATACATATAATTGGCATGTAAAAGTTAATCATGCAATACAATAGTTCTGAGAAATAGACGGCCGGAAAACGCGTCGTTACTTTACAGCCACCCTGTATAATCTGACCTTTCATTAATTCCACGTCTGTTTTCATGATGATAACCACAAGCAGAGTTGAACGGGATTACTTGCCGAAAGTTCAGTAATTGGCAGAAGCTCAATTATTGTATCAAAGGTCATAACAATATTTGTCGTTTTTTGAAGAAATCTCCTCATGAGATTGACAGGATCTCAAATTTTTATAATTTTTCTTCTTAAAAAAGTCTGCTCTGTTTATATTAACCAACTTTGTACCAGATCGGACTGGTGACTCATTTAAAATTCATTGCAACTGATGCAAAGTGCAATATATTTGTTAACCACACTTATTTTGACATGACGTTACTAATTTACTAAAGTTTTTATAAGGAGTATTGCCAGAAAAGCCGATACATCCACCAAACACTGAGTCTGATAGTGACAACAGGAAAATTACAAATTGATTTTATAATACTGACTAATCATAGTTGTGTAAAAAGCTAATGTTTCAGGACTACTGCTGGCCGCTCATCACCAGACTCAAACCCGCTGATTACGTATCGTTCACACTCTCTCAGAAAAAAGGACGTCACGACAAGTGAGTGAGTGAGTGAGTGAGTGAGTGAGTGAGTGAGTGAGTGAGTGAGTGAGTGAGTGAGTGAGTGAGTGAGTGAGTGAGTGAGTGAGTGAGTGAGTGAGTGAGTGAGTGAGTGAGTGAGTGAGTGAGTGAGTGAGTGAGTGAGTGAGTCGGTGAAAGAGTGAGGGAGTTTTTTCGTCTCTTATTGGGCATCTTCAATGGTATGTACATACAAATGTGTGTATGTAAGACACCATTATTTTGATTATCAACCGCAACGCAACACGTTACTTAATACGATAACTTCCTTGTTTGTATGATTCATTTTTGCTCCGTCTTTTGACTCGTCATGAAAATTGTGGCGCAAGTGCCATCCGTTTTGAAATTTCCGGTTCTCACCATGAACAATCTTTATGAACATACATTTTCATACAGTCTCAGTTTCCAAGCAAAAACTACAGGTCAAAGATCTCATATCCTGTTTATGAGAGGGACAAGTTCTGGCCACACAATGCACATTCAATTAAGCAGGGGTGCCACATATCCAATGCACCTGAATGTATGCCTTTATGTTTATCAGCTTGTAACTTTCGATTGTAGCGAACGAGGAGACAGAGGTATATTCAATATAATCTGTTTTCGAAACTCGGAAATTAATAGTTTCTCTTGGAGTATTATGTACATTATGGGAAGTACAGCAGAAGGAGCACACATGTAGCTTATTGTATTTTTCATGGAAGAAGGAACTAACTTGTTTTTGATCAATTCTTCCGTGCATCCGTCATTTTTTTTCATTGTGAAGACTTGCGTAATTAATATATACTGTACATACTGGCTCATTGAAAGCGATTGTGGTTAACGCTTCGCTTGATTCTCGCTTTCACAATTTTTCTCAGACTGTATTTTTATCAGGTCATCCATCGCTCACAAAACTTAGATCTCAAATACAGGCGGAAAAGTGTGTCAAAATATACATGATTTTCAAAATATTTGATCAGCTTTGAAATCGGTTCACTAAGCTACTGTAAATATGAATTCTTCTTGAAAACCTATGATGCATTATGCTTTTGTACCACTAGCTAACGAGAACGGATGGATAATTGGAATTCCCTCCACTTTTGCGTTTTCAAAATGCACAGTTTTAAAAGTGAAGGTTAAATGGTTTAATTTTTGTCAATTCCCCCTTTTTGGAAAAATCCTCTCCCTTTGGAGGTTTGGCTCGTCCGCCAGTGTTTTGTACATACAACTTAAAATATCACGTATGTATGTCAGATCAATCAGAGGTAAGTTTTTCTAATAAGACTGGTTTATCAATCAATCCGCTTTACATCTTTATGAGAAAGACCGTTGTGAAACCGCATCGTCTTAATGGTATGCATGAAAGCAGATACTGAAAAGTTATGAAGACAGTTTTCATGAAGTCGAAGTAATTTTTATAACTAACGCCAATTAGTTTTCACCTTCATATAAAAAAATGAATGATAGCCAGGTTTATGTACAAAAGTTAAAAATGTACAATATGTAAAGAGCTTCTTGAGATTCAAGTGAAAAAATGACACGTTAACTTGTACAACCCGGGAAACATCCACTGAACATGATGATTGCATGTTATAGCATACACCTGTTGGGTTGAGTTGAGTCAGACAGCCGACTGTTATGCATCACCTTCTCTTACATTTGATGCAGCTAACGATTCAAAGGTTGGAGTAGTTAACACTACAACTCTTCACTTGAATCCCAGGCAGCCCTTTATATAAAATGCTTGTATGTCAAATAATTATACAAATTTAAATACAAAGCTTGATCAGAATACATTGTTTGCGTTTCTTTCCTGCAAAGCCATTGCCCTGCATACATACATGTATTCTACATTGACTTAGACGTATTAGTAAACGAATTTTAGTCCTACATGTACCAATAAACTGAAAAATTTCAAGTATCCAAGAAGGATTCGAATCCTTCGACCTTCTGTTCATTACACAGACGTGCTAACCGCTATGCCACTTGTACTACTGTCTAGCACTGTCGTAATTAAGTATATTCATGTTTTCTGCAAGTGATGTCAAACAAGAACAAATATGTAATTGTGACCAGTAGAAAATGTTTATGCGAATGGCTTGGACAGGAAAAACCCTGGATTGGATATAATGAGTTACAGCACCATATAAGGGTGCCTTCATAGTCTGTCTGCAGAAAAGTTGCAGAATTGTTCGACAACTTTTTTGACGTTTCGAAATGTTCGGAACTTCAAAGAGGGAAGAAAATTTCGAAACGAACGTCAAAAAAGTTGTCGAACAATTCTGCAACTTTTCTGCAGACAGACTATGAAGGCACCCCAACTCGTTTTGGGACTGGAAAGTGGAAACACCTGCTCACTTCTGACCTGCTATGTACATATTTCTCATAAGGTACATTTTTCTGATAAGCTCGCATGTACAGTACATATATGGAGTTCTGCCAAAACTTATGAAAGTGGAAAAGCTCTTTAAAGTGTGAAAAGCTCTTAAAGGAGTGAAAAGCCGAATGTGTGATGACGGAATGGTGGCCCGCCATATTTCTGCCGATATGATGAGTAATGAAACAAAAAACAGAACCCGAAGCTTCGAATCTCACTGAAAAAAATTATCCACTCATGTCACAAAGCGAGACGAGAAATTTGTAAAAACGGCTGAACATACATCTTCACGTTTGTCAAGTAATATGCCAGGCAGGGTGAATACTATGTAATTCGAGGGTACATACGCGGGAGTCGGTTATGCTGTTTCATGCTGATAAAGGCTTATAATTTTTGCCACAATCAATTTGTCGATTATTGTACGTGATGCATGTTAAGCATCAATATTGACTACGTTTTTCCTTTCTTAAACTTTTTCCCCATATTTTTTCTTTAGCCCTAGACCCATTCCATTCACTCATTGACTGCTTGATTGGCTGACTGACTGACTGACTGACTGACAGACAGACAGACAGACATACTGACTGACTGACTTACTGACTGACTGACTGACTGACTGACTGACTGACTGACTGACTGACTGACTGACTGACTGACTGACTGACTGCGTGATGGATTAACCAACAAACAATTTTTAGACCTCTTGGCAAGTGTTACGTGTATCTGCATCGACTCGTCGAGAAGGGCGATCTAACTGTCACCGACGTGTTTGTCAATGATAACCATGAACCGCTGCAAGTCAGTCAGTCAGTCAGTCAGTCAGTCAGTCAGTCAGTCAGTCAGTCAGTCAGGCAGTCAGTCAGTCAGTCAGTCAGTCAGTCAGTCAGTCAGTCAGTTAGTCAGTCAGTCAGTCAGTCAGTCAGTCAGTCAGTCAGTCAGTCAGTCAGTCATTCAGTCAGTCAGTCAGTCAGTCAGTCAGTCAGTCAGTCAGTCAGTCAGTCAGTCAGTCAGTCAGTCAGTCAGTCAGTCAGTCAGTCAGTCAGTCAGTCAGTAAATACTTTCAGCTGACCATCACAGCCACAATGCTCTATACAACGGATGGCATTGAAAATGAGGTTGGTCGTTGATATAAATCATACAACGCAGAAACAATTAATAATTATTCTTTCCATTAAAAAACTATTCGCTTGTTGTTCGTATTCATTTCATTTCATTGTATTTGTTTTGTGTTCGTGTTTGTGCATCAGTTGGACAGTTACGAGTACTACTGTATTTCATTGTGCTAGAATCATAAAAAGATCAATTACTTTTGGCTAACTGTTTACATATCTGTTGTCAACTCCATTAACTGATAAATCAGATAAAAATTGTTGCTCCGAGTAAAGAAGGCTAAGCCTAAACCTAAGACTTAGAATATCATCATCCTTGTATGAATCATAAATGATATAAAGGGTGTCCGAAATGAACTAAATAACATGATCACAAATTTTCTAATAGTGGATATTCGTTTACCAAGCAGAGCATATTGTGTCCACAAACGGCAAGAGGATTTTTCATCTTCGTGTTTTTCATTTCTGGGTTTTTCATTTCTGGGTTTTTCATCTCCGTTTTTTCATTTCTGGGTTTTTCATCTTTTGAAAATGATGGTACAGGTCTTTTCATCTTTTGGTTTTTCATTTCTGGGTTTTTCATCTTCGGATTTTTCATTTCTGGGTTTTTCATTTCTGGGT
The DNA here is from genome assembly GCA_964036265.1 of Daptonema setosum. Classification (NCBI taxonomy): domain Eukaryota; kingdom Metazoa; phylum Nematoda; class Chromadorea; order Monhysterida; family Xyalidae; genus Daptonema; species Daptonema setosum. The sequence goes on from OZ038442.1 coordinate 436,700, forward strand.
TTTTCATCTTCGGGAACTATCTAGGAATGAAAAGTCCGAAGATGAAAAACCCGAAGATGAAAAGACCTGTACCATCGTTTCGAAAAGCTGAAGATGAAAAACCCAAAGATGAAAAACCCAGAAATGAAAAACCCAGAAATGAAAAACCCAGAAATGAAAAATCCAAAGATGAAAAGACGGAAATGAAAAACCCAGAAATGAAAAACCCGAAGATGAAAAATCCTCTTACCCCACAAACATATCACTCAACCATGCAAAGTTCTCGAAACAATAACATGTGATTAATGTAGGTATTGTATAGTTAAAATCAAACATTCATGAATAGATTTATCATATCATTACGAGATTGAACTGGTGTGCGCCAGCACACAATAGCATTATCCAGAATCCAACACTCGCAGAAAACAATATCTATTCACGTATGGATTTTCTTTCAATAAAGTCAGTAATAAGAGCACGTTTCTAGAAAAAATGGGATACATGTTATTACACGTGTTATCCGATGGCGGTTCATAATAAAATAAGACTTTGTTCACGTACCGGAACCTGCATAAAATGGAATAAAAATAACAAAATAAATTCTCAATAAGTTTATATGGTCCTCGTCAGTATGCGACGAAAGCCAAGTTTGTTTCATAGGAGAACATTGATTTTTTCCCAACTTGTTAGCCATCGCAACTCATCTAATCGTATTAACGGATTGTTATCTAATACACCTTTTATAAGCTTTCGTTACATATCTGTCTTGATTAAAAGTGTAGGTTGCTTCATGGACAGTCATCGAAACCAACCCATTTCACCTTTCTAAAAGTGGGCCTTTTGAAAATCTGTATAAAACGCGTAATCAAATAACGTTATCGTATTTGTCTAGTAAAATTATTCTTGACAGCATGTACTTTAATTCATACGTGAGTTATCAAGGAAGCATGAACTCTGATTCAAAATTAATATAAAATGGTGTTATTAACAAAACGAGTTTTATTGGCTGTTTTCCGTCAAGATGCAATTACTCCTCTCTACATATGTGCTTGTGTCTATGTATTATGTGCTATGTATGCGTCAAATGTACAAATATTAATGTCCTGCAAGTGAAAAAGGCTTCCCTCAGTTCAATCATTATGCTGGAAAACTACATAACTCAAGATTTATGAAAGGTTATCTAAAGGTGCTTCCAACTAATTTCTGTCTTCCACGCAATCATGATTCTGACTCGGATCGTGAGCCGTCTTTTCACTGGACTCATTGACTATGTGAAAAGTATTTTGTGTAACTTGATCAATAGTATTAACTGTAATTTTTATGTATTTATAGTATTCCAAAAACGACATGGAAGCCCGTCATTTTATACCTGGATAAGAGTTTTCCACGAATGCACAGTCATCCATAAAGTTATTATTGTCATATTATAATGTTCTCATACTCATGTTTTATTTACTAGGGTGAACCCGTTGCTACGCAACTGAGTGTTAAGTTTACAAAAAATATTATCGAAGTAAACCCGTCAATATTCAAAATTTGCTTCAATATACACGAACCCGTTGCCATCCAACTCAAGTCATCATTGATTCATAGTTATCAGTTAGAACTTCTAACATTCTTTCTAGAAGACTAATTAATAGCCTCCCTTGTTTAATTGAATATTTAAAAAAATTTTAGCCAGTGTAGTTCACCTGATCCGTTTAAATTAGTTCATTTCATCCACTACTCTAATCTATTTAAGCTGTACGGTGTGAATATTTATACACCCTGTTCAACAACACAACCCGTTTTTTCACTTATGTATCAGTCATACCTAATGTAGAGCTTAAAATGGGTAATTTAAAGCCAATCTGAAAATTTCGTTTCATTAAATTTAATCGACCCATTTGAATATATACCTTCACACTGACTTGTCTTAAAAGATTACTTCAAGTTACCCGAATACCGTTGAGAATACCCGTGGACAAAGTTAGAGCCACCCGTGAAGTTAAACACTTATTATCTACTTTAGTTCGTTCATATATTTGTTACATACATTATTTTAAATACATATTTTTACCCGTCCCGTGGAAAACCAAAAATAATAAATTTTATTTAAACCTAAAAACATAAGCACCCGTGGCTACAACAGTAAGCGGCGCAATAAAACTACAATTCCAGTTAAGATCAATGATATTTCCAGTTCAAAATATGGGGAACATCCTTGGGTGTCGATGACAACTTTTATTTGAGTAGGTGAGGATGATAGAATTCTAATAAACCAATTATGTATGTTGAACTAAATTTTAATCATCTTGACCTCATGGATAATTGAGGTACATTGAAGGTGAGTTGAGGCATTATCTTTATATGTATATACATCGAAGTGGAAGCAACATGTTATGTTTAGTTCAGGAAATAGTGTTAATCGATTGGAAGGATGGCGATGATTTTTCTAAAACGTTTTTCAATGTTTACTCGAAATTTTTGTGGTCCGTAAGTTCAGCCGTTCGAGAGGGGTGCTGATGATTGAAACCTTTCTTGAGAAGAAATAATCAGTCAATGAGATAAAAAATTTATGGATCACAATTATCATGACCTTACCTAATTATCATGGCCTTAGCCTCGGTTGAGGTACATACATTCTGGTCAGTTTGAAGGGAAGGCGATGATTTATTTCGTTGTTTCCATGATTTAATGAAAGGTTTTTTAATATTTTGTTCGTAATATTTATACTAAAAGCGTGACACACAGACAGACATCGTCTAATTAATATATAGACTAGGGTAAACCCGTTGCTACGCAACTGTGGATCATGTTTAAAAACTCAACTATTGTATTTAAACTCAGACAAACCTATCGATTCGTTCATATGCTTCTCTTTAGCCCGGGAAATCATAAGATGTATGAGGATGCGTTGATTTACGTATACCCGTTTAATTGAATATCTACATAAATTTTGTAGTCAGTGTAATTTAACTGACCCGTTGAAATTAGTTAATTTCATCAATGATTTATATTTCATAAAACACTCTAATCTATTTCAGCTGAACGTTGTTAAATATCATACACCTTTTCAATAACACAACCCGTTTTTTTACAAATTTATCTGTCATACATAATTTAGAACACAATACGGGTAATTTATAACTTAACTTAAAATTTCATAACATTTAATTTAATCGATTTGACTCTAATTTCCCACTGACTTGTTCAAACTGTTGTCCTAAGATTAGTTCAAGTTACAGTGAGAATAAACGTGGAAAAACTTAGAGCCACCCGTGAAGTTAAACACCTATTATTAATTAGTCTTTGTTCATATATCCGTTACATATATTCGTTCAAATATACAAAGATAGTTTACCCGTTCCGTGAAAAACCAACTTTTATTCAAACCTAAAAACGTAAGCACCCGTGGCCACAACAGTTAGCGGCACATTAAAACTACAATGCCAGTTGAGATGAACGATTTTCCAGTTCAAAATATGGGGAACATCTTTGGTTACTCTCACATACATCTGTGAGTATGTGATGGTGATAAAATTCGTAGTTTCTGAATGTGATTAATCATGAGAATGAAACATTTCGATAGAATTCTAATAAACCGATCATAAATGTTAAACTACATTTTAATTATCTTGACCTCTTGGATAATTGAGGTACATTAAAGTTGAGTTGAGGAAGCGTCGGTTGAGGTAAGTTTTTGTCATGTTGAAGGGTATGTGATGATTTGTTTTAATCTTTTGATCAGGAAGGTGGTGACGATGATTAAACCAATGGGTTCCAAATGATAAGAAGAGGTTATGAGCGTTTCGTTTCGATCTTATATAGAGCAGAGCGTGACACACATACATACACACAAACGGACATGGATTTTAATTATATAGATTACTGTTTGATACAGTATGTGGATGTCTGGTAACGGAGTATATATATGTAAACAGATGTTATAAATCATATTCATATACGATTCATATTTCTATAATCTATTATAGCTTACGGAGGACACGGCACTGTTGTCACCCCATCACAACGTCAAACACCAGACGGATCGATTGCACTCCAACTACACCTCCATGCTTTCTGTGGCACAGAAGATCGATGCCAAGGGGTTAGCAACAACATCATACAGTTTTAATTACTTTAATTACCTGCGGAATGTTTTTCCTTTGTGAATGAGTACCACATTCCACGTGCAACGAGTCTCCATTATCGCAAATCCATCGCAAGCCGTTGTTAGATTATTCAAAAACTTTCAGAGATGACTTCTCTAAAGGATAGCCGAACAACGTAATAAATTGTCGAATATTTATTGTAATTTAAGGTTTAATTGAGAAATTACCAGTTTACCCTTTTACAGTCTCTGGGGACGAATTCGCAATCGGGGCAGTGTGAAAACGGCCACCAACACACCTGACAGTTCACCCAAGATTGTGCCAGATCATGAGCTTGATGTTAGTGTTGTTGTTGTTGTTGTTGTTGTTGTTGTTGTTGTTGTTGTTGTTGTTGTTGTTGTTGTTGTTGTTGTTGTTGTTGTTGTTGTTGTTGTTGTTGTTGTTGTTGTTGTTGTTGTTGTTGTTGTTGTTGTTGTTGTTGTTTTTGTTGTTGTTGTTGTTGTCAACGTTTTATGATTCATGTTGCAGGCGCTGATTAAAGATGGCATAAAACTCAACGAGTCACAAGACTTGTTGGATGACGAGAAGCATGAGGAACCACCTGTTTTCTACGATAATTCAAAGCATTCATCGACACCAGCCAAGTAAGTGAATAAATGATTGAGTGAGTGAGTGAGTGAGTGAGTGAGTGAGTGAGTGAGTGAGTGAGTGAGTGAGTGAGTGAGTGAGTGAGTGAGTGAGTGAGTGAGTGAGTGAGTGAGTGAGTGAGTGAGTGAGTAAGCGAATGAACAAGTGAGTTAATTTGTTTCGTTTAATGTCAGACCAATCCAGCGCAGTGTAGCAGACTATTCGTCGTGGGAGCTTGACCTGTGTCCACAGCAATTCCAGGTCAATTGAAATATCTTTGCTTTTCATTCACTCACTCACTAACTCACTCACTCACTTACTCACTCACTCACTAACTCACTCACTCACTCACTCACTCACTCACTCACTCACTCACTCACTCACTCACTCACTCACTCACTCACTCACTCACTCACTCACTCACTCACTCACTCACTCACTCACTCACTCACTCACTCACTCACTCACTCACTCACTCACTCACTCACTCACTCACTCACTCACTCACTCACTCACTCACTCACTCACTCACTAACTCACTCACTCACTCACTTACTACCTCACTCACTCACTCACTCACTCACTCACTCACTCACTCACTCACTCACTCACTCACTCACTCACTCACTCACTCACTCACTCACTCACTCACTCACTCACTCACTCACTCACTCACTCACTCACTCACTCACTCACTCACTCACTCACTCACTCACTCACTCACTCACTCACTCACTCACTCACTCACTCACTCACTCACTCACTCACTCACTCACTCACTCACTCACTCACTCACTCACTCACTCACTCACTCACTCACTCACTCACTCACTCACTCACTCACTCACTCACTCACTCACTCACTCACTCACTCACTCACTCACTCGTTCATTCAATCACTACCTCACTCACTCACTCACTCACTCACTCACTCACTCACTCACTCACTCACTCACTCACTCACTCACTCACTCACTCACTCACTCACTCACTCACTCACTCACTCACTCACTCACTCACTCACTCACTCACTCACTCACTCACTCACTCACTCACTCACTCACTCACTCACTCACTCACTCACTCACTCACTCACTCATTCATTTACTCAATGTTTTAGCCATATGGTCGCAAGCCTAAAACAGGAACGGCAGTGGCCGGTCTGCTACACGCGTATTTCTGGCTGGGATACAACCGGAAACGTGATTCAATACTGGATGGTATACCTCGAGGGTACATGTCCACCACCGACATCAAGAATGCAACGTCTTCCACTTGTGCACCACCACAACAGATTGTGTTTGAAAGTGAGTGAGTGAGTGAGTGAGTGAGTGAGTGAGTGAGTGAGTGACTCACTTGGTCAGTCAGTCAGTGAGTGACTGTTCACGTTTTCAGTCCATCACCGATTCGAACTGCGCTGTTATGTGTATCAAGCCCGATCGTTGATTGCCGCCGATGACATCGGGCTGTCTGATCCGTTTGCACGAGTCATCTTCCAGGGGCGTGCAGCACAGACAAAGGTATGTCAGTCAGTCAGTCATTCAGTCGGTCAGCCAGTCAGTCAGTCAGTCAGCCATCCAGTCAATAAATCTGCAGACCATCAACGAAACGCTCAACCCAGAATGGAACCAGACGCTTGTGATCACCCCGGTTCCCTTATACGGCAGTCTGAACGATGTGGCGCGCAGACCGCCTGTTGTCGTCGTCGAACTGTTCGATGAAGACCAGATGGTTGTTTTTATTACACCCCTGTTTCATGACTTGAATCACTTCAAACCGTTTCACACTCTACAAACTTATTTACTCACTGATTGACTGACTCACTGACTCTCTCACTCACTGTCTTATTCTCTGACTACAGGGTGACCCCGAGCCACTGGGTCACACCACAGCCGAGCCTCAGGTGAAGCTAATGGGTTCGTCGTATGTGAAACCGCAGCTGCAGTGGTACTCCATCTATAACGGGTCGGAACCAGGCGGTGAACTATTAGCCGCTTTTGAACTCATACAGGTCGGTCGTCTTTTTGGGCATACTCACACACTCACTCACTCACTCCTTCACTCACTCATTCACTCACTCACTCACTCACTCACTCACTCACTCACTCACTCACTCACTCACTCACTCACTCACTCACTCACTCACTCACTCACTCACACACTCACTCACTCACTCACTCACTCACTCACTCACTCACCCACTCACTCACCCACTCACTCACTCACTCACTCACTCACTCACTCATTCACTCCTTCACCTACTCACCTACTCACTCACTCTATCATTCACTCACTGTCAACAGCTCACCGAAGAGGACTACCTGCCACCTGATATCCCAGTGCTAGCAGCTGTACCACCTGAGGATGGCATCGATGAACCAATGCAACCAATCATTCACGTGCCACCAGCCATTCGTCCCATCATGTCCAAGTATCGCATGGAAGTTCGTGTCCTTTTCATTTTTAATTATCAATCGTCAGTTTGTTAATAAAACTAGTTTTTAGAAACCATGAAACAACAACTTTTGTTTTATACTCAGACAAGTTGAACTGATCGGGGTGGGTCTGGCAGTTAACTGATAAAAGTTTGTAGCTTTTACCATCGATTTTTCTTTTGAACAATAAACTGATGATCAACAGGTTCCACCCTGATACGTTCTGTTTGTTGTGGTCGGCTATTGGCGCCTTTGTTATGCAAGGGTCCCATAATGATCCACAGTACCAACACAGACTTGTCTTCTCAAGCCTTATGGGTGCCTTCATAGTCGGAGTTGCAACTTTCTTTCGGAATTTTTTCTGTGAACCTTTTCTTGCTTCGTTTCGATATTTTTTTTATTTTCTTCCTGTTTCGATTTTTTTTACGTTTCGGAATCAATTGTGACGTGAAAAGGTTACAGAAAAGTTCCGAAAAAGTTGCACATCCGATTGAGAGGGCACCCAACAGCTGATTCGAATAATTTTTAACGGGGTTCCTTGACTTGACACTGTTCATCCATTACATGAAGCATATCAGTTGAAACTTGGTCTGAGGCACAGGAGAATACAAAAAATATAGCTTCATAGTTGTTTTATAATTAAAATGTTTTATTTTCCATGTACATGTCCCATAACTCATAGTTCAACCTCTATTCCGTTCTAGGTAATATTTTTCGGTCTGCGCGAGATGCAGCACTACCCTCTGGCTCTGACCAGTAATCCAAAGGCTATGCGATCTGATGTTGATGATACTCCGGTATTTCAATAATTTTGTGCGAAGTAGCAACCTAACCCAAGGCTTAGCATCTCCTGAATTACGAACCCCGTAGTGTTTTCTACCATCCTCAATACTGCAAACTTAACCCAAGAGTGAGACTGAACTTCAACTAACATTTTCTAGCACTAACATGACCGTCACACTGTTTCTTCTTTTTCCTTGATCTCACAACTACAGGGTGGTCCAAAAAAAATGACAACACTTTGAAGCTGAATAACTCTTGGCACAAAGATCAGATTTGATTGAAAGTTTCAGGTATTATCATCAACATACAAACTTAGAAAAATATATAAAATCAAAGGGATCGGACAATCACAGCGGCCACCACGCATTAATGTTTGCAAAAATGCGTGTGGGTCAAAAACCGAGCCATTCAGACATGAGCATTTAGGACATGGCTTACCGTGACTTGTGAAACAATAAACTCAGTTATTTTAGCCTGTAATCAATCAAGAGTCTTTTTTACTCATTCTGAAGCATTTTTAGTTAGAAATTTTTTGATTTTATTTTTCATTCAATAAAATCTTGTTTCAGAGAAGAAAACTGCGTGTATCTTCTTCTGACATTGAAAAGAGCTTAGTTAGCTAATTTAAAACGAAAAAATATTAACCAGTTGAACAAAATGACGATAAAAGTTAATTAAACGTGGAGTTTTTCAATAATGGCTAGAAAAATCTGATGTTTCATATATTACGTGCATATCATCCCTTGAATATGCATGCAAGATTAGGCGGTTTTTGACCCATGCGCATTTTTGCAAACATTAATGCGTGGTGGCCGCTGTGATTGTCCGATCGACTTGGTTTTATATATTTTTCTAAGTTGGTATGTTGATGATAAAACCTGAAATTTTCAATCGAATCTGATCTCTGTGCCGAGAGTTATTCAGCTTCAAAGTGTTGTCATTTTTTTTGGACCACCCTGTATATACAGGGGTGGCCAAAAGTCTCGTAACACTTTTCGACGACCAGTTACGAAAAATATTTCCTCTGTGTGATCTCATTTTCGCGTTGATCCTGGCTCAAAATTAACCGAAAAATCCGATTCTGATATTAGTTTTTAGATATAACAAACACGGAAAGTTAAAACCAAGAACAAAGAGTAAAATCGGTGAAAAAAGGATATTTTTCGTAAATAATGACCCTGATTGTCATTCAATAGAAACAACATTCAGTAATAACTAATTAGAGGGGTTACTTCGTTTATCAGCAACTGAGGAAACACGTATTTAACATTTATTACAACCGAAACATAATGAACGGACCAGGTAAACATGTAGCCAAGAAATTCGCTTCACATGCTCTAACACGTGTGCCAGTAACTGAAATCCATTGTTTATCGTCAGTTTTAACTTTTTTTCAGTTATAAATTACTGGTTTACTTATCAACAATTAGAAAACTCTGAGTTAGTTGCTTATCTGTTTTTTTTGCTCAAACCGTAGTATCAACGAACAGCAACAACTCGTTAATCGATTCTCCAGACACGCTTAGCTTGAAAATGAGCCATTGTCATTCATGTTCGGGCAAAAAAGTTGAAAAAGCTTCTAGTTCGTTCCATTTTTACTTTTTTATAAGTAGTCTAGTAGTTCTTAAGTAAAACAAACATAAACTTACGATAACTGATGATAAACCATACGTTTCAGTTACTGGCACACGTGTTAGAGCATGTAAACCGAAATTCTCTGCTACATGTTTCCTTACCCCGTTTATTATGTTTCGCTTGTAATAAACGTTAAATACGTGTTTCCTCGGTTGGTAGTAGACGCAGTCACCTGTTAGTTAGTACTGAAATGTAGTTAGTACCAATTAGTTATTACTGAAAAATTTTCTTATTGAATGACAATCAGGGTCATTATTTACGGAAAATTACCTTTTTTCACAGATTTTCGAATTTGATCTTTATTTTTACAATCTGTGTTCATTATATCGAAAAACTAACATCAGAATAGGATTTTTCAGTTAATTTTGAGCCAGAATAAATGTGCAGATATAATCACACAGAGGAAATTTTTTTCGTAATTGGTCGTCAAAAAGTGTTACGAGACTTTTGGCCACCCCTGTACATATGTTATGTAATTTCCATCGTTTTCATAGTTTTGTCAGGACATCATGTTGTTCATAACTTTCTCAGTCAACCTTTTAACAATACCATGATGATCCTGCCGAGACGTCACAACTTTTTCATATCCCATTACTTTCAGGTCGTGTTCTGGGGTCTGCGCGACCTGAAACGATTCAACCTGATGCCCGTGGAACGACCTCGCGTCGACGTCGAGGTCGCTGGTCGCGTGCTCAGTTCGGGTGTCATTCCGCACATATCAATCAATCCAAACTTCCCACAGCTCATCTGCGGCATGGACATTGTACGTCACTCACTCACTTACCCACTCACTCACTCATTCACTCACTTACTCACTCATTCACTCGCTTACTCACTGACTCACTGACTCACTCACTCATTCACTCACTCACTCACTCACTCACTCACTCACTTACTCACTCACTCACTCACTCACTCACTCACTCACTCACTTACTCACTCACTCACTCACTCACTCACTCACTCACTCACTCACTCACTCACTCACTCACTCACTCACTCACTCACTCACTCACTCACTCACTCACTCACTCACTCACTCACTCACTCACTCACTCACTCACTCACTCGCTCACTCACTCATTCACTCACTCACTGGCATTGCAGGATCTGCCGGAACAAACGGATCTTTGGCCAGCCATCAGCATTCGATGTTACGATTCGAGACCATTCGGACGGGACACACTGGTTAATTAACTCACTCACTCACTCACTTACTCACTCACTCACTAAATCACTCACTCATTAACTCACTCACTCACTCACTCACTCACTCACTCACTCACTCACTCACTCACTCACTCACTCACTCACTCACTCACTCACTCACTCACTCACTCACTCACTCACTCACTCACTCACTCACTCACTCACTCACTCACTCACTCACTCACTCACTCACTCACTCACTCACTCACTCACTCACTCACTCACTCACTCACTCACTCACTCACTCACTCACTCACTCACTCACTCACTCACTCACTCACTCACTCACTCACTCACTCAGTCACTCACTCACTCACTCACTCACTCTCTCACTCACTCCCTCACTCACTCACTCACTCACTCACTCACTCACTCACTCACTCACTCACTCACTCACTCACTCACTCACTCACTCACTCACTCACTCACTCACTCACTCACTCACTCACTCACTCACTCAGTCACTCACTCACTCACTGCTCACTCACTCACTCACTCACTCACTCACTCACTCACTCACTCACTCACTCACTCACTCACTCACTCACTCACTCACTCACTCACTCACTCACTCACTCACTCACTCACTCACTCACTCACTCACTCACTCACTCACTCACTCACTCACTCACTCACTCACTCACTCACTCACTCACTCACTCACTCACTCTCTCACTCACTCACCACTGACTCACTGACTGACTCACTCACTCACTCACACACCACTCACTCACTGACTGACTCACTCACTCACTCACAGGTCGGTGTTCACACGGTTCGACGTGTCCGCGAAACACAATGTGATTGTGGTGCCAAACAAAAACGTTGGTCAACCTTTTTCTGTCTGTAAACTTATTCGCTTATTATGGTGAGGGATAAACACCTGATAGAGGAAATTGTATAACTAGTATAAATGAGGTTTTGAGAGTGTATTCATGTATATTCTTGTGGGTATTAATGTTGTTCGTGAATTAAATCAAGAAATGGAGAATATGTTAATCTTCTGACAATAAATTTTAAGTGAACGATAATGTTTTGCTTTGATGATTATTTAGCGCCGATAGAGTTGCTTGACCGAGTTGAGTACTCGTTCGGACCATGCAAAGTCTGTCGGGCCAAGAACTGTGAGTCATGCAGAACGGTAGTGTCGACTTCTCTTCATACTACGAGTGCACTTCGTATCGCACCCAAACGCACCCCCGAGGAAAAATTGGTTGAAATTTTTTGATGCTCTACTACTAACCCACACGGCAGACCTTAACGGAACGCACCGATGCGCTATGCACTGGTAGTATGAAGAGGCTTTGAACCTAGAGTCCAGGACAAAATTAAGGTTGCACGCGATAAGTGTTGCAGCAGCTGGCAAATTGAATAATGATCAATGTTGAGGACCATTGACTAGCTGAATCGATACATCGAATGCCACGATTATTTGTCCTGAACTGCATGTATTGGATGAGTTTGAGTGCCTTGTATAAGGACTGTTCTCTCAGAATGCATGACAAATTAGCCCATACCACCTTTTCACTGACATGTTTTCTACTCTTATATGTGTATTTTTATGTCCGATTTCGTTGAGAAATACAACCAGGTCGAAAAAAAGTGTTATCCTTAATCTTCCATTATTTCACGTTCACACGCAGTTTTCGTTGCATTCAAACGAGCGAAATGTGTTTACTAAATCAGAGTTTTCGTTTTCGAACTATCTTCCATTGTTTTTTTAGAACTGATGGTTGTCACCAATAATTTTTTTGTCTTTTTGTGTATTCCCGTTCAGTTCAGATTGAATCCGGTGCTTAACTGAATGAACAATGAAGTTCCTAAGTATTAGTTAGAGATGGAATAGAAGAACCTGAAGTCATTATTTTTACGGTTTTCCAGTTATGTTTGAATGCCTTCATTTTCATTTCATGTAGACCATGGTATCTCATAATAACTGCCCTTTTGTACTCAACACCTTTCTAGTTATTCACCTTTCATACGGTAGATGTCATCCTGAATCTGTAGAACTACTTCCTACTTCCGACGTGCTTTCTCTAATGGTGTTTTTGACAGTTTTTGCGATATTTATCCTCTATGTGGATAAATTAGCATAAACTGTCAAATCATGTAAAACAAACTTCGTGAGATTTCTGAACAGTTAGAAGCTTTGAAAAAGTTTGTTAAAAAGTGTGGCGGAAATAATTTTACAGATTGGTATTCCTAACTAGAGGACAAAGCTATACCATTTTAACATGTTTCAGAGAAAGTCACTCTTCGCAAAGCATTATTATGATTGAAAAAAATCTCCGCACATTTCCCCCATACGTGGAAATGTTTTATCATAATGGCACGTATTAAACTTTCATCCTCCTTATCATTTGTGTTATCTACATATTAAAATGAAATAAATACTACGATATATATGTGCATTATAGTGTATTTGCAGTTGGGAACGACGTGCTGATCGCAATGGACGACGACATGGGTGGAGTGCTGGAGAGGGGCATCATGGAGATGGTCGGGGGCATGACCAAGACTGCCAACCTCGATGTTGGTCATATCTTATTTGCTTCCCCTTCTAGTTTTCTAATAACTTTATACGACAAAAGTGTATAGCTTATTCAAGGTTTCTTGTCACTCAGGACGTTTTTGACACACGTTTCTTACATTCTCAACTTACTTGCTTTTTAGTTTGTGCATAACGCCAAGCACTCGTAATACTTCTACATTGTGGCTACTATTCTAGTTAACTGGTGACTGAAGTAAAGAAATACTATATCTAAATCTTTGAAGTATTTTTTTTTCTCAAGTTTGTGGTGATTTAATTAGGTCAATTTTTCGTGTTTATAATCATTTGTTAGAAAACTGAAAAAACATTACATTTATATTTTCTTCAACTGCGTCGATAATTTGTATTTTCCCTAACTAGGAAGGCTTTTATTATCGACACCTTGAATGTTCCTATTTACCAGAACGATCAATCAGCTGACTCCGAAGCGGTAATCCACTTTATTTAGAGCCAATGTTGTCCATCCCTTTCATACCGCAAATTTCCAAACCCTTAAAATTTTCCGAGAACATTTTCTAAACGCGAAAATTTTCTGTCACCGAAAATACACTCCATATGACGTTTTACTGTCCGTTAACCCCTGATTACCTATCGTGAGCTGGCATTAGGCCCGCGCGGCGGCACGCAAAAAAATCGTGTTTGAGAAAATTTCTAAGAAAATTTTCGTGGTTTTGACGATTTGCTTCCCCCACCTTAATTAGTACAACACCCGCACAAAAAGCACCACTAACTTCCATTTCATTTTGGACGCTTCACTTTTTCATCCAGCACTTACTGTCTGAGGACCAAACGCTCCAACATTATTCTTAAAAAAATAATTTTTAATTAAACCTTCTGCATTCAGCAACGTGAATATATTTTCCCACTTTTATTTTCGTGCCATATTTTTCCTCCATCTTGATTAAACACTATTTGCACCGGTTTCCATCACTAACCGTTTCTGTATTTCAAGCACCCACTATCATGTTATACAACTTTTTAACTTCGTGGTCAACGTGTTTCAGCGGTTGCTCAACGTGAGTTGAACTGCGCAATGTATAAAGGTTTTTTTTACAATGTTACATACTTGTGCAAGTTGGCAGGTTTTTTTATGCTTGAAAACTGTCAGGTAAAGCTCCTATGTTGATTCTGCCAACAACAATATTGCCCAAAACATCTGATAATGAAACATCAGACGAATAGTGTTAATCATCAACATCAATCATCATCACTCCATCAGCTATACTGTGTTAAACTCTGGTGTCAACCGAGTTCAATTGAGGCTAGTAGTGATGTTTCATTATCCATACGTTGCGGGCAATACTTTTGCTTGCAGGAACAACATACGGGCTTTATAATGGATGAATATGGTTAACAAGGTCAAGCTTTGAGTAACCGGCTTCCTGGCCTGAACTACGCGAAGATGGGATTTGATCAAACACTCAATCTGTCCTGTAATCTATTAATTCAACAATTTTTTCCTCATTTTCATTGAAAACAATGTTAAAACGTGGTTCGATTAAACAGTGTTCACTCTGAGATGGAATTTCGTTGCAGAGGTGTTAACCAATTGTTTTTTTACATTTTCTCAGCAAGACATTCCGTCCAAGCTCATAAACATACTGCATGAACTAGAAATCTTTCCATGACTTATTTACAAACTTTATGCAATTATATAATGTTTTCCGGATATAAATTTACAGAGTCCACCCATTTGTTTCAGAAGACCAACATACAGCTGATCCAGGAGACGATCTACTCGAATGACCTGGACTGGTGGAGCAAGTACTGGGCGTCGGTCGATGAGGCGCATGAGGTCAGTATGGTCGAGTGGTTAGCGTACATATGTACATATGTAGGAAGCCAGTGCTACTGGGTTCGTAACCTGACAATAATCTAAAGAAACTGCATTTTTATTCTAATGAGATTTAGTCAGAAGCTTGGAGTTGTTGTAACACCAATCCGGTGTTTCGGGAAATTATGTGAATACTCTGAGGATGGTTGAACGAAAACGAAGATTAACATGCGTCTACAGCGGGCCGCGGCGAATGTGAGTTGAAGCTAATAATAGAGAGCTTCCTGAGATTCAAGCGAACAAATGACACGCTAGCTTGTCCAACCAGGGTATTTACCACCAACTGAACATGATGATTGCAAGTTATCGCATACAACAGTACAGCTGTTGAGTTGAGTTGGGTCGGACAGTCGGCTATTATGCATCACCTTACATTTGATGCAGCTAACGATTCAAAGTTGGAGTAGTTGAGGCTGCAACTTTTCACTTGAATCCCAGGTAGCCCTTTAGTGAAGCGAGGCGCTATATTAGAATATGTACTGTGTGTGTTGGATAACTCCGACAGGATCTCAGGACATTTGCTGATCGGACACTCTCTAGTGCCAGCATATATAAATAGTAGTTCTACTCAACAGTTTGAACACAATTTTCGTTAGGCTCTGCCTAAGCCTAGACTAAGACAGTTATGTATGCTCTTCGTGAACGAAACATAATGAAACTAATTAACCAAGACAAATACAATCAGCTAATGCCCGAGCAGCAACGGTCATGCAATCAACAAAATGATGGCACAGTTTTAGTCAGCATGAACTCAAGTTCAGTTGTCTGTTTCTACTATGAACTTTGCTTGGAATATTATAATGTTTATTTCAGCTCGTTCAGAGCACATATCAATTTGAATTTCAACGGCATGTATTTAAGCTATGATGCTATTTATATGTACTGATTTGCTAGCCATTACATATAGCGGTTTCGTTACTTTGCTTTCTCACCGCTCATTTGCAGATTTATTTCAAGTCCGAGGTAAGAATGCCGTTTTTTGGGGACGTGTGAATTTTGATGTTACGGGAGTTTAGTAGCTAAGGTTTTATGAAACATTACACATTGTTGGCTTTCAGAAACCACGGCCCACGATATCACCATTGACACGAGTAACTAATGGCAACGCCAACGGTGCCATTTCAGGTGAATCATTTACTCACGTACTCATTCACTCACACACTCACTCACTCACTCACTCACTCACTCACTCACTCACTCACTCACTCACTCACTCACTCACTCACTCACTCACTCACTCACTCACTCACTCACTCACTCACTCACTCACTCACTCACTCACTCACTCACTCACTCACTCACTCACTCACTCACTCACTCACTCACTCACTCACTCACTCACTCACTCACTCACTCACTCACTCACTCACTCACTCACTCAATCGTTAACAGCCGGCAGCCAAAAGTTCATCCCGAAAAAGATCAACAAAGCAGCCCGTAAAAAAGGTGACTTTTCCAAACGACCGGCGGGAAAGAAACTCGAGAAACAACAGAAAATCATCAACAAAAAGAACACGGGCAGTAAATTGTCGAAATTACGAGTGAGTTTACATGAATGAATGATTGAATTAATGAGTGAGTGAGTGAGTGAGTGAGTGAGTGAGTGAGTGAGTGAGTGAGTGAGTGAGTGAGTGAGGTAATGTGTGAGTGAGTGAGTGAGTGAGTAAGTGAGTGAGTGAGTGAGTGGATGAGTTGATGCATTTGTGAGTGAGTAAGTGACAGAAGTGAGTGAGTGAGTGAGTGAGTGGATGAGTGGATGAATTTGTGAGTGAGTGAGTGAGTGAGTGAGTGAGTGAGTGAGTGAGTGAGTGAGTGAGTGAGTGAGTGAGTTTTCAGATCTACGCGGGTGAGTTAGAGTCGGTGCCCGAGTTCGAGGGTTTCCAGGACTGGGTTCGTGGCTACGACCTGTACCGGGGCAGATCCGATGACGGGAGGTCAGAAGCTGAAAGAAGAGTCGGATGCTTCAAGGTCAGGTGAACACACGTTCGATTTGATGCATAATCTTATACCTGAGCCTAAGCCTAGGCTCAAACAAGTGTTCATGAAGAACGAATCACGTAAAACATAGCATCTGGAAACAAGTAAACTTCAACTATTGCCTATTTGTTTGAATAACTTTCGAAGCTTAATTAACCGCGCACAGACAAAGTCATGTGAGAAAGTGAAAAAGCTAGTACATTATAAAAAACTGAAAACGCTCAATGGCATGGTTTTTTATTGATTTAATTTTGAGGTGTTTAAGATATACTAACCATTGACTAACTTTGATTGCAGGGCGCTATCGAAATCTGCAAGTACCCACTGCCACCAACGTTATCGAATGGACTGTTCTGTAATATACCCAACAATGAACAGATACACGTACTCTGCCGCATATACATCGTGAAGGTGATTATTATTATTTTTATTATTATTATTATCATTATCATTATTAGTAATATCACTATTATTGTTATTGTTGGTGATGTTGTTTTTACTTGTAACCTATGTTGCTTATTGGCATTTCTCGCAAGCTTATCTACGACGAACATGCGTGAGAGTTAAAGCGAACGATGGAAAGGATAACAATGGAAAGTCCTAGCATTCCATTCACTTTTTGTTATTTGTTGACATGTCTCACAAACGGATTGACTGAGCAATTGCGGCGAAGCTCAGGTCAGTTAAAAACTCAAACGACAGTCTCGGAAATTCCCTTCACGTTTCATTGTTTCTTGTCGTTCCTTGAACTTTCATACGATGAGCGGATGCGGCGAAGCTCTAGCCGATTGAAAACCCAACGACAGCCATTGGAATAACGCTGAGATTTCACTCACGTTTCGTTCTTTTTTGAGATTCATTGAACTTTCATTTGCTGAGCGGATGCGGCGAAGCTCTGGCCGATTGAAAACACAACGACAGCCATTGGAATAACGCTGAGATTTCACTCACGTTTCGTTATTTATTGACGTTCCTTGAACTTTTATATGCTAAGCGGATGCGGTGAAGCTCTGGCAAATTTAAAACCCAACGACAGCCATTGGATGAAAGCTAGGATTTCATTCACGTTTCGTTCTTTATTGACATTTATTGAACTTTTATTTGCTGAGCGGATGCGGCGAAGCTCTGGCCAATTTAAAACCCAACGACAGCCATTTGATGAAAGCTAGGATTTCATTCACGTTTCGTTCTTTATTGACCTTTATTGAACTTTTATATGCTTAGCGGATGCGGTGAAGCTCTGGCCAATTTAAAACCCAACGACAGCCATTGGAGGAACTATGAGATTTCACTCACGTTTCGTTAATCATTGACGTTCCTTGAACTTTTATATGCTGAGTCGATGCGGCGAAGCTCTGGCCAATTTAAAACCCAACGACAGCCATTGGATGAAAGCTAGGATTTCATTCACGTTTTGTTCTTTATTGACCTTTATTGAACTTTTATATGCTGAGCGGATGCGGCGAAGCTCTGGCCAATTTAAAACCCAACGACAGCCATTGGATGAAAGCTAGGATTTCATTCACGTTTCGTTATTTATTGACGTTCCTTGAACTTTTATATGCTGAGCGGATGCGGCGAAGCTCTGGCCAATTTAAAACCCAACGACAGCCATTGGATGAACGCTAGGATTTCATTCACGTTTCGTTCTTTATTGGCATTTATTTTACTTTTATTTGCTGAGCGGATGCGGCGAAGCTCTGGCCAATTTAAAACCCAACGACAGCCATTTGATGAAAGCTAGGATTTCATTCACGTTTCGTTCTTTATTGACATTTATTGAACTTTTATTTGCTGAGCGGATGCGGCGAAGCTCTGGCCAATTTAAAACCCAACGACAGCCATTTGATGAAAGCTAGGATTTCATTCACGTTTCGTTCTTTATTGACCTTTATTGAACTTTTATATGCTGAGCGGATGCGGCGAAGCTCTGGCCAATTTAAAACCCAACGACAGCCATTGGAGGAACGCTGAGATTTCACTCACGTTTCGTTAATCATTGACGTTCCTTGAACTTTTATATGCTGAGTCGATGCGGCGAAGCTCTGGCCAATTTAAAACCCAACGACAGCCATTGGAGGAACGCTGAGATTTCACTCACGTTTCGTTAATCATTGACGTTCCTTGAACTTTTATATGCTGAGTCGATGCGGCGAAGCTCTGGCCAATTTAAAACCCAACGACAGCCATTGGATGAAAGCTAGGATTTCATTCACGTTTTGTTTTTTATTGACCTTTATTAAACTTTTATATGCTGAGCGGATGCGGCGAAGCTCTGGCCAATTTAAAACCCAACGACAGCCATTGGATGAAAGCTAGGATTTCATTCACGTTTCGTTATTTATTGACGTTCCTTGAACTTTTATATGCTAAGCGGATGCGGCGAAGCTCTGACCAATTTAAAACCCAACGACAGCCATTGGATGAACGCTAGGATTTCATTCACATTTCGTTCTTTATTGACATTTATTTTACTTTTATTTGCTGAGCGGATGCGGCGAAGCTTTGGCCAATTTAAAACCCAACGACAGCCATTTGATGAAAGCTAGGATTTCATTCACGTTTCGTTCTTTATAACATTTATTGAACTTTTATTTGCTGAGCGGATGCGGCGAAGCTCTGGCCAATTTAAAACCCAACGACAACCATTGGATGAACGCTAGGATTTCATTCACGTTTCGTTCTTTATTGACCTTTATTGAACTTTTATATGCTGAGCGGATGCGGCGAAGCTCTGGCCAATTTAAAACCCAAAGACAGCCATTGAAGGAACGCTGAGATTTCACTCACGTTTCGTTAATCATTGACGTTCCTTGAACTTTTATATGCTGAGTCGATGCGGCGAAGCTCTGGAGCCATTGGATGAAAGCTAGGATTTCATTCACGTTTTGTTCTTTATTGACCTTTATTGAACTTTTATATGCTGAGCGGATGCGGCGAAGCTCTGGCCAATTTAAAACCCAACGACATCCATTGGATGAAAGCTAGGATTTCATTCACGTTTCGTTATTTATTGACGTTCCTTGAACTTTTATATGCTAAGCGGATGCGGCGAAGCTCTGGCCAATTTAAAACCCAACGACAGCCATTGAATGAACGCTAGGATTTCATTCACGTTTCGTTCTTTATTGACATTTATTGAACTTTTATTTGCTGAGCGGATGCGGCGAAGCTCTGGCCAATTTAAAACCCAACGACAGCCATTGGATAAACACTGAGATTTCACTCACGTTTCGTTAATTATTGACGTTCATTGAACTTTTATTTGCTGAGCGGATGCGGCGAAGCTCTGGCCAACTTAAAACCCAACGACAGCCATTTGATGAAAGCTAGGATTTCATTCACGTTTCGTTCTTTATTGACCTTTATTGAACTTTTATATGCTGAGCGGATGCGGCGAAGCTCTGGCCAATTTAAAACCCAACGACAGCCATTGGAGGAACGCTGAGATTTCACTCACGTTTCGTTAATCATTGACGTTCCTTGAACTTTTATATGCTGAGCGGATGCGGCGAAGCTCTGGCCAATTTAAATTCCAACGACAGCCATTGGAATAACACTGAGATTTCACTCACGTTTCGTTAATCATTGACGTTCCTTGAACTTTTATATGCTGAGCGGATGCGGCGAAGCTCTGGCCAATTTAAAACCCAACGACAGCCATTGGAATAACACTGAGATTTCACTCACGTTTCGTTCTTTATTGGGATTCATTGAACTTTTATATGCTGAGCGGATGCGGCGAAGCTCTGGCCGATTGAAAACCCAACGACAGCCATTGGAATAACGCTGAGATTTCATTCACGTTTCGTTCTTTATTGACATTTATTGAACTTTTATTTGCTGAGCGGATGCGGCGAAGCTCTGGCCAATTGAAAACCCAACGACAGCCATCAGATGAACGCTAGGATTTCATTCACGTTTCGTTCTTTAGTGACCTTTATTAAACTTTTATTAGCTGAGCGGATGCGGCGAAGCTCTGGCCAATTTAAAACCCAACGACAGCCATTGGAGGAACGCTGAGATTTCACTCACGTTTCGTTAATCATTGACGTTATATAATAGTCGGAGACCTCAGCGGGATGGCCTGAGCGTACTCCCCTTCCACCCCCTAAGCCTAAGCCTAAATGAAATAGGGTACTTCTCTAAGCCTAAGCCTAAGCCTAAGCCTAAGCCTAAGCCTAAGCCTAAATGAAGTATTCCCTAAGCCTAAGCCTATGGAAAAATGTAATTATTTAAGCCTAAGGTAATTCTCTAAGCGAAAATCCGCCACTTGGTGTGCATACAGCTGGTTCAATGGTGCAACGGTTGCGTTCACTGTGTGCATTTTTTTCAAGTTTTTTTACATTTTATCAATTTCATCAGAATAATAAATTTTTATCACAACAATAATTTTTCACCTCAATTTTTTTGAATTTGCCGCAACCCCATTGTGAACTGACATGGGCACACGTCTGTTCGCGTGCCATTGTGAACGAGGGATATGCACCAAAACGTGTGATATGCTTGTTTTCGACAGGGCCGTGTAGAAAGACGGAATTTATCAGCATAATTTTCTCTCAGTACAAATGAATATTATAACATCTTATGTTAACTTTGAAATAATTAATCAATTTGCCGCACGCAACCCCATTATGAATGCGCCCGTGAACACGCATCTGTTGATATGTGTCTTTAGGTGACCGAGCGATAGCCTGATCTCTCTCCTCAACGCGATTATATGCCGTGTTTGACCCCGTTATTTGTAACATGTTAAGACATGTTTTTTAGACAGGGGCGTGTGAGAAGAGGGAATTTACCTGAGGAATGGAGTTTATTCACATTTTTTGTTTCTATGATAAACCAATGAGCACCATATGCTTTAAAAAAACACTGTCCCCTTGATTATAATGATCGAAAACGTTTAATGGGCCGCCACTGTGATTTTTATGGAATCTTTTGGGATTAACAATGAATCCTATGTGATTAACAATGAATCTAATGTGATTGAAACTGAATCTATTGTGTTTTACATTGAATCTAATGGGATTTACAGTGACTCTTTTGTGATTAACAATGAATCCTTTGTGATTAACAATGAATCCTATGTGATTAACAATGAATCTAATGTGATTTACATTGACTCTTATGTGATTTTTATGGAATCTTTTGGGATTTTCATTGGCTCTTTTGTGATTGAAATTGAATCTATTGTGTTTTATACTGAATCTAATGTAATTTATAGTGACTCTTTTGTGATTAACAATGAATCCTTTGTGATTAACAATGAATCTTTTGAGATTAAAAATGAATCTTTTGGGATTGAAACTGAATCTATTGTGTTTTACATTGAATCTAATGGGATTTACAGTGACTCTTTTGTGATTAACAATGAATCCTTTGTGATTAACAATGAATCCTATGTGATTAACAATGAATCTAATGTGATTTACATTGACTCTTATGTGATTTTTATGGAATCTTTTGGGATTTTCATTGGCTCTTTTGTGATTGAAATTGAATCTATTGTGTTTTACACTGAATCTAATGTAATTTATAGTGACTCTTTTGTGATTAACAATGAATCCTTTGTGATTAACAATGAATCTTTTGAGATTAAAAATGAATCTTTTGGGATTAACAATGAATCTTATGTGATTTACAATGACTCTTATGTGATTTTCATGGAATCTTTTGGGATTCTCATTGACTCTTTTGTGATTTACATTGACTCTTTTGTGAGTTTCAAGGCTCACTCGACAGTATATAAGGGTAACACATTTCCATACATTTCATTTCCAC
>OZ038442.1:459804-485067 GCA_964036265.1 Daptonema setosum
CACATCCGGTTGAGAAGGCACCCAACAGCTGATCCGAATAATTTTTAACGGGGTCCCTTGATTTGACACTGTTCATCCATTTCATGAAGCAGATTAGTTAAATCTTGGTCTGAGGCACAGGATAATACAAAAAAGTATAGTTTAATATCAATGTTTTATTTTCCATGGCCTGTAATTCATAGTTTAACCTCTATTTCGTTCTAGGTAATATTTTTCGGTCTGCGCGAGATGCAGCACTACCCTCTGGCTCTGACCAGTAATCCAAAGGCTATGAGATCTGATGTTGATGATACTCCGGTACTTTAATAATTTTGTGCCAAGTAGCAAACTAACTCAAGGCTTAGCACAACCTGAATTACGAACCCCGTAGTGTTTTCTACTATCCTCAATATTGCAAACTTAACCCAAGAGAGAGACTGAACTTCGACTAACTGTTTCTAATACTAACATGACCGTCACACTGTTGTCCTTCTTTTCTTGATATCAAAAATATTTAATTTCTATCGTTTCATAGTTTTGTCAGGACATACTGTTATTCATAACTTTCTCAGCCAACCCTTTCTTATTAATGTTTTATTTAGTGACAGCATATTCCTGCCCAAGACTACACGGCTTTTTCCTGAACTGCGTAATTTGCAGGTCGTATTCTGGGGTCTGCGCGACCTGAAACGATTTAATCTGATGCCCGTGGAACGACCGCGTGTTGATGTCGAAGTCGCTGGTCGCGTGCTCAGTTCAGGTGTCATACCACACATATCAATCAATCCAAACTTCCCACAGCTCATCTGCGGCATGGACATCGTACGTTAACGTCACTCACTCACTCACTCACTCACTCACCACTCACTCACTCACTCACTCACTCACTCACTCACTCACTCACTCACTCACTCACTCACTCACTCACTCACTCACTCACTCACTCACTCACTCACTCACTCACTCACTCACTCACTCACTCACTCACTCACTCACTCACTCACTCACTCACTCACTCACTCACTCACTCACTCACTCACTCACTCACTCACTCACTCACTCACTCACTCACTCACTCACTCACTCACTCACTCACTCACTCACTCACTCACTCAC
This sequence comes from Daptonema setosum, assembly GCA_964036265.1. NCBI lineage: Eukaryota > Metazoa > Nematoda > Chromadorea > Monhysterida > Xyalidae > Daptonema > Daptonema setosum. The sequence continues at coordinate 460,900 of OZ038442.1, forward strand.
TCACTCACTCACTCACTCACTCACTCACTCACTCACTCACTCACTCACTCACTCACTCACTCACTCACTCACTCACTCACTCACTGGCATTGCAGGATCTGCCGGAACAAACGGATCTTTGGCCGGCCATCAGCATTCGATGTTACGATTCGAGACCGTTCGGAAGGGACACATTGGTTAATTAACTCTTTGACTCACTCACTCACTCAATCACTCACTTACTCACTCAATGACAGGTCGGTGTGCACACGGTTCGACGTGTCCGCGAAACGCAATGTGATTGTGGTGCCAAACAAAAACGTTTGTCAACATTTTTTCTGCAAACTTATTCTCTGGTCTATAAACACCTGATAGTGGAAATTGTATACTCATGTGGATAGTCACGTGGACATCCATTTTAATCGTGAATTTAATCAAGAAATGGAGAATATGCTGATCCTGTGGCAATAAAGTAAGTGAATGATAATGTTTTACTTGAACACAATGATTATTTAGCGCCGATAGAGTTGCTTGACCGAGTTGAGTACTCGTTCGGGCCGTGCAAAGTCTGTCGGGCCAAGAACTGTGAGTCATGCAGAACGGTAGGGTAGACTCCTCTTCATACTACGAGTGCTCTCCGTATCGCACCGTACCGCACTCATGGTGCTCATTAGCCCTTTTATATCGGCTAACAGCCTGTGATCAAAAAGCGTATCAGAAATATTTCTTCAATTTCAAAATCTTAACTTGATGAGAAAGCTCTGTAATACTCACTCACACGCACACCTCTACAAAACGCATGCGCTGCGCACTCGTAATATGAAGGGCCTTACGCCTTAGAGTGCAGGTCAACAAGAAGGTGGCACGCGACAGTTGACTGCGGCTAGTAAATGCTTTTATCAATCAACATTGAGAAGCATTGACTAGCTGAAGCGATACCATCGAGTGTCACGATTCTTTGTCCTGTACTGCATGGATTGGATGAGTCTGAGTGCCTTGTATAAGGACTGTTCCCTCAGAATGCGTCACACATTAGACCATACCACCTTTTCACTGACATGTTTTCTACTATCATATGTGTATTTTTATGTCCGATTTCGATTAGAAATACAACCAAGTCGAGTAAATCGTGTTATCCTTAATCTTCCATTATTTCACGTTCACACGTCGTTTCCGTTGCATACAAACGAGTGCAACGAATACAACTGACGGTTACCACCACTCAAATGTTTTGTCCGTTTTTGTATTCACGTTCAGTTCATATTGAATTCGGTGCTTAAGTGAATGAACAGTGAAATTCCTGAGTATTAGTAAGTGATGGATTCGAAGAACCTAACTTAATTTTTACGGTTTTCATGACACGCAGAATGCTTTCGTTTGGATTTAATGTAGACCATAGTATATCATGGCAACTGCCCTTCTGTACTCAACACCTTTGTAGTTATTCACCCTTCAATACAGTAGATGTGATCCTGACCTGAGTCTGTAGAATTATTTCTCAATTCCGATTTCCGATGATGGTGGTTCTATCTAAGATGGTGTTTTTCACAGTTTCCAGCCAAAAATTTCTTCAAAATTGTCGAATTATTGAAAAAAAACGTTGTGAATTTGTCTGAAAGGTTGGGAGCTTGTAAAAAATCGTGTAACAGCAAGTGAGAAACAATTTTACAGATTGATCATCCAAACTAGAAAACAAACCTATACTATTCAAACATGATTCCGATTTCAAACTGAATTCTAATTCACGTCATTCCATATGCACTTTTCTAAAAGCTCTTCGCAAACCATTATTATGGATGAACAAAACCACAGCGCATTTCTCCCATACATGGTAATTTCTGCGCATGGAAAACTTTCATCCCAATGGCGTTAAATCAAATTGTACTCTCTTAATCATTTGTGTAATTTATATAATTAAATAATTATATTTACAAAATACGTTTCAGTTGGTAACGACGTGCTGATAGCAATGGACGACGACATGGGTGGAGTGCTGGAGAGGGGCATCATGGAAATGGTCGGGGGCATGACCAAGACTGCCAACCTCGATGTTCGTTTACTCATTTGGCTATGTTATTCTACTTCAATGATAAAATAAGTACTCTACATAAACGTATATTCTATCCAAGGTTTTTGTTACTAAGAAAGTTTTTATCTCGCCTCACGTGTTACACACGTTTCTTTCATTCTCAACTTACATGATTTTTAGTTTGTGCATTACGCCAAGCACTCGTAATACTTCTATATTGTGGCTACTATCCTAAATTAACTAGGAATTAGGAAAAATACTATGACTAAATCTCTGGAGAATTTATTTTCATTTCTCAAGTTTCTTGTGAGAAAGGTCAATTATCTGTGTTTATAATCAATCATTTGTTAAAAAACTAACATTACATTTATATTTTTTTCAACTGCGGTGACAATTTGTGTTTTCTACTAGTTTCTCTTTAGTAAACTAGGAAGGCTTTAATATCGACATCTTTTTAATGCTCCATCTTACCAGAACGATCAATCAGCTGACTCCGAAGCGGTAATCCACTTTATTCAGAGTAAACGTTGTCCATCCCTTTCCCACCGCGAGTTTCAAAACCCCAAAAAATTTCCTATAATATTTTCTAAACGCCAAAATTTTCTATCACCGAAAATTTATTCCATATGACGTTTTAATGTCTGTTAACCCCTGATTACCTATCGTGAGCTGGCGTTAGGCCCGCGCGGCGGTGGTATTTCAGTGGTTCATCCACCTTAATGCACGAAAAAAATCGTGTTTTCGAAAGATTCTAGGACAATTTTTGGAGTTTGGCGATTTGCTTTCCCCACCATAATTAGTACCACACCCGCACAAAAAGCACCACTAACTTCCATGTCGTTTTGACGCTTCACGTTTTCATCGAGCACGTAATGTCGTAATGTCGGGAGCAGCAAACGCTCCAACATTATTCTTCAAAAAAAAAAAAAATTTTATATTAAACCATTCTGCATTCAGCAAACTGAAAATATTTTTCCCCACTTTTATTTTCGTGCTATATTTTTCCTCCATCTTAACTTTATTTTCGTGTTAAAGTCTGGTCACAGTTTCTCGTTACTCCGAAATTTTTACCGTAATCTTTTTGGCGCGCATTCAAATTTTGGCGCGCGTTCAAACTTATTCAAAATATCCGCAGTTCACACTACATTTGTATAACATGTTATTAAGCATGCCCACCTTTTTAATTGTTCAATATAAGGTTTTCAGGAAAACAATTAGTAACAAGATACCCTGGCCAAGCTATATATTTTTCCTCCATCTTGATTATACACTATTTGCACCGGTTTTCCCCACTTACCATTTCTGTATTTCAAGCACACACTATCATGTTCATCACCTTATTAATTTCTTGATCAACGTATTTCAGCGGTTGCTCAACGTGAGTTGAACTGTGCAATGTATGAAGGTTTTTCTTAACAATGTTACATACTTGTGCAAGTTGGCAGGTTTTTTATGCTTGAAAACTGTCAGGTAAAGCTCATATGTTGATCCTGCCAACAACAATATTGCCAAAAACATCTGATAATGAAACATCAGACGAATAGTGTTAACACGCACATCAATCATCATCACTCCATCAGCTATACTGTGTTAAACTCTGGTGTCAACCGAGTTCAGTTGAGGCTAGTAGTGATGTTTCACTATCATACGTTGCGGGCAATACTTTTGCTTGCAGGAACAACATACGGGCTTTATAATGAATGAATATGATTAACCAGGTCAAGCTTTGTGTAACCAGCTTCCTGGCCGGAACTACGCAAAGGTTCTAATCAAACACTCAATCTGTCCTGTAAACTAATCATTCAACAAACTTTTCCTCATTTTCATTAGAAACAATGTTAAAACGCGGTTTGAATAAACAGTGATCACTCTAAGATGGAATTTCGTTGCAGAGGTGTTCATTGATTTTTTTACATTTTCTCAGCAAGACATTTCGTCCAAGCTCATAAACGTATTGCATGAACTGGAAATTTCCATGACTTATTTGAAAACTTTATGCAATTATATAATGTCTTCCGGATATAAATTTACAGAGTCCACCCATTTGTTTCAGAAGACCAACATACAGCTGATCCAGGAGACGATCTACTCTAATGACCTGGACTGGTGGAGCAAGTACTGGGCGTCGGTCGATGAGGCGCATGAGGTCAGTATGGTCGAGTGGTTAGCGTATGTACATAGCAAGCAAGCCAGTGCTACTTGGTTCGTAACCTGATGACATCAATTTTATTCTAATGAGATTTAGTCAGAAGCTTGGAGTTGTAACACCAATCCGGTGTTTCGGGAAAATATGTGTATACTCTGAGGATGGTTGAACGAAAACGAAGATTAACATGCGTCTACAGCGGGCAGCGGCGAATGTGAGTTGAAGCTAAAAATAAAGAGCTTCTTGGAATTCAAGTGAACAAATGACACGTTAAATTTACCAACCCGGGTAACACCCACTGAACATGATGATTGCAAGTTATCGCATACAGTACATCTGTTGAGTAGAGTTGAGTCGGACATAGCTGGCTAATATGCATCACCTTCTCTAACATTTGATGCAGCTAACGATTCAAAGTTGATGTAGTTAAGGCTGCAACTTTTCACTTGAATCCCAGGTAGCCCTTCAGTGAAGCGAGGCGCTATATTAGAATATGTACTGAGTGTGTTGGATAAATCCGACAAAATGTCAGGACATTTGCTGATCGGACACTCTCTAGTGCCAGCATATATAAGAGTCGTTGCCACTAAAAAGCACCCCAGCGAGCCCGATTTCCGAAATTTCCCAAAATCACGGATTTCACTGAAAACCACCCTATATGTGCCAAATTTTACGCTGATTTCAAATATCTTTTTAGATTTTGCTTAGGTGCTCCGTATAACTTGAAAACAAAACTTTTATGACAGCATGTCAAAATTATTTTGAGAAAATGCTTGATTTTACAAAAATACGAATTGTGAGAGGTGGGAATGACCTACAGCGATGAAATTTTTTCCTGTAAGACCTGAGATGATAACCCAGATGTCATTAAATTTGCAGCTTGAAAAACGACGTCTTCGGCAGTTACTAATTCCGCGAAACATAGGTCGTTAGCTAAAAATTTCCCATAAAGATTTACGTTTCCAGATTTTTTCAAAGAAAATTCACATTATATACGCTCGCTTAATTAAAATCAGATGCAGTTTTTCACGGTGAATCAGGAAATATTGAAGACCTTGCAAGGTAATTCCTCTATCTCTCAGAATTAACCGCCGAAAACTGAAAATCACCGAAAACATCGAGTCCGGTGCATTGGCTGGATCACACGTTGGAACGCCAAACTGACGCTCGTACTCAGTCCTCGCGTATATAGTCAGTTTTTAAAATCCGCGCTTCGTCGCCTGCGTAGCTCAGTGGTTAAAGCGTCAGACTTATAAACCATCAGTCCTAGGTTCAATTCTCATCGAGGTGAAGGAGGTCGGATAATGACATTGTTTTTCGTTATTTTAAAGCGGAATTATATTGTTTTCGGTCAGAACGACAAGCCAGTTCCTCTTGCTCGTGTTTCTTTCTATAAACCATTTAAAAATACTAAATAACTAGCGTTTTATAAAATTTTGTCGGGCTGTTTGTGAACGAACTGATTTTCCATTGAATTATCAACGTGAAAACCTAGTTTTTGCGGTTTAATTCCATAAATTACAGCCATTACCTTGCAGGATCTGTTACTAAGCCTAATTCACCGTGAAAAACTGCATCTAATTTTAGTTAAGCCAGCGTATATAATGTTAATTTTCTTTTAAAAAGTCTGGAAACGTAAAACTTTATAGAAAATTTTCAGCTAACGACCTATTTTCGTGGAATAATTAACTGCCGAAAACGTCGTTCTGTAAGCTGCAAATTGCATGCCATTAAGCTTACCATCTCAGGTCTTACAGGAAAAAATTTCATCGCTGTAGGTCATTCCCACCTCTCACATTTCGTATTTTTGTAAAATCAAGCATTTTCTCAAAATAATTTTGACTTGCTGTCATAAAAGTTCTGTTTTCAAGTTATACGGAGCACCCAAGCAAAATCTGAAAAGATATTTGAAATCAGCGTAAATTTTAGCACATATGGAGTTGTTTTCAGCCAAATCCGTGATTTTGGAAATTATCGGAAATCGGGCTCGCTGGGGTGCTTTTTAGTGGCAACGACTCATAAATAGTAGTACTACTCAACAGTTTGAACACAATTTTCGTTAGGCTCTGCCTAAGCCTAGACTAAGACAGTTATGTATGCTCTTCGTGAACGAAACATAATGAAACTAATTAACCAAGACAAATACAATCAGCTAATGCCCGAACAGCAACGGCCATGTAATCAACAAAAATGATGGCACAGTTTTAGTCAGCATGAACTCAAGTTCAGTTGTCTGTTTCTACTATGAACTTTGCTTGTAATATTATAATGTTTATTTCAGCTCGTTCAGAGCACATATCAATTTGAATTTCAACGGCATGTATTTAAGCTATGATGCTATTTATATGTACTAATTTGCTAGCCATTACATATAGCGGTTTCGTTACTTTGCTTTCTCACCGCTCATTTGCAGATTTATTTCAAGTCCGAGGTAAGAATGCCGTTTTTGGGGACGTGTGAATTTTGATGTTACGGGAGTTTAGTAGCTAAGGTTTTGTGAAACATTACACATTGTTGGCTTTCAGAAACCACGGCCCACGATATCACCATTGACACGAGTAACTAATGGCAACGCCAACGGTGCCATTTCAGGTGAATCATTTACTCACGTACTCATTCACTCACTCACTCACTCACTCACTCACTCACTCACTCACTCACTCACTCACTCACTCACTCACTCACTCACTCACTCACTCACTCACTCACTCACTCACTCACTCACTCACTCACTCACTCACTCACTCACTCACTCACTCACTCACTCACTCACTCACTCACTCACTCACTCACTCACTCACTCACTCACTCACTCACTCACTCACTCACTCACTCACTCACTCACTCACTCACTCACTCACTCACTCACTCACTCACTCACTCACTCACTCACTCACTCACTCACTCACTCACTCACTCACTCACTCACTCACTCACTCACTCACTCACTCACTCACTCACTCACTCACTCACTCACTCACTCACTCACTCACTCACTCACTAACTCACTCACTCACTCACTCACTCACTAACTCACTCACTAACTCACTCACTCACTCACTCACTCACTCACTCACTCACTCACTCACTCACTCACTCACTCACTCACTCACTCACTCACTCACTCACTCACTCACTCACTCACTCACTCACTCACTCACTCACTCACTCACTCACTCACTCACTCACTCACTCACTCACTCACTCACTCACTCACTCACTCACTCACTCACTCACTCACTCACTCACTCACTCACTCACTCACTCACTCACTCACTCACTCACTCACTCACTCACTCACTCACTCACTCACTCACTCACTCACTTACTCACTCACTCACTCACTCACTCACTCACTCACTCACTCACTCACTCACTCACTCACTCACTCACTCACTCACTCACTCACTCACTCACTCACACACTCACTCACTCACTCACTCACTCACTCACTCACTCACTCACTCACTCAATCGTTAACAGCCGGCAGCCAGAAGTTCATCCCGAAAAAGATCAACAAAGCAGCCCGTAAAAAAGGTGACTTTTCCAAACGACCGGCGGGAAAGAAACTCGAGAAACAACAGAAAATCATCAACAAAAAGAACACGGGCAGTAAATTGTCGAAATTACGAGTGAGTTTACATGAATGAATGATTGAATTAATGAGTGAGTGAGTGAGTGAGTGAGTGAGTGAGTGAGTGAGTGAGTGTGTGAGTGAGTGAGTGAGTGAGTGAGTGAGTGAGTAAGTGAGTGAGTGAGTGAGTGGATGAGTTGATGCATTTGTGAGTGAGTAAGTGACAGAAGTGAGTGAGTGAGTGAGTGAGTGAGTGGATGAGTGGATGAATTTGTGAGTGAGTGAGTGAGTGAGTGAGTGAGTGAGTGAGTGAGTGAGTGAGTGAGTGAGTGAGTGAGTGAGTGAGGGAGTGAGTTTTCAGATCTACGCGGGTGAGTTAGAGTCGGTGCCCGAGTTCGAGGGTTTCCAGGACTGGGTTCGTGGCTACGACCTGTACCGGGGCAGATCCGATGACGGGAGGTCAGAAGCTGAAAGAAGAGTCGGATGCTTCAAGGTCAGGTGAACACACGTTCGATTTGATGCAAAATCTTATACCTGAGCCTAAGCCTAAGCTCAAACAAGTGTTCATGAAGAACGAATCACGTAAAACATAGCATCTGGAAACAAGTAAACTTCAACTATTGCCTATTTGTTTGAATAACCTTCGAAGCTTAATTAACCGCGCACACTATGGGGATGCCGTGCATCAGACATGGGAACAAAAAGCCACCATCCTACTGTTAGAGTTTTCAATTCACATTGAAACTGAATTTAGATAAATCTTCTAATTAAACAAGTTCCTTTTACTTCTTTTATTATTTTACAGTTCACTCGTTTAATTTAATATCCGAATAATACATAAAACTAACGTATACACATGATTTCTCTTCAAAATAATGACGCCGTTTAAAGACAAAAGTGAAAATTTCATGTATTCGGACCGTGTGGCCGGTGTGTGTTAGATATCTCATTGAAAATCTAGACAAAATTAACCTAATATGTTATACAAATAACCTGAGAATTTCAAAGAAATTCATCTTCCACAGCAGAAGTTATGGTCTCACAAAATCGCAGTTTTTTTTGGCCCACCCTGTACTAACCATTGACTAACTTTGATTGCAGGGCGCTATCGAAATCTGCAAGTACCCACTGCCACCAACGTTATCGAATGGACTGTTCTGTAATATACCCAACAATGAACAGATACACGTACTCTGCCGCATATACATCGTGAAGGTGATTATTATTATTTTTATTTTTATTATTATCATTATCATTATTAGTAATATCATTATTATTGTTATTGTGGGTGATGTTGTTTTTACTTGTAACTTATGTTGCTTATTGGCATTTCTCGCAAGTTTATCTACGACGAGCATGCGTGAGAGTTAAAGCGATCGATGGAAAGGATAACAATGGAAAGTCCTAGCATTCCATTCACTTTTTGTTATTTGTTGACATGTCTCACAAACGGATTGACTGAGCAATTGCGGCGAAGCTCAGGTCAGTTAAAAACTCAAACGACAGTCATTTATGCAGTCTCGGAAATTCCCTTCACGTTTCTTTGTTTCTTGTCGTTCCTTGAACTTTCATACGATGAGCGGATGCGGCGAAGCTCTAGCCGATTGAAAACCCAACGACAGCCATTGGAATAACGCTGAGATTTCACTCACGTTTCGTTCTTTTTTGAGATTCATTGAACTTTCATTTGCTGAGCGGATGCGGCGAAGCTCTGGCCGATTGAAAACACAACGACAGCCATTGGAATAACGCTGAGATTTCACTCACGTTTCGTTTTTTATTGACGTTCCTTGAACTTTTATATGCTAAGCGGATGCGGTGAAGCTCTGGCAAATTTAAACCCCAACGACAGCCATTGGATGAAAACTAGGATTTCATTCACGTTTCGTTCTTTATTGACATTTATTGAACTTTTATTTGCTGAGCGGATGCGGCGAAGCTCTGGCCAATTTAAAACCCAACGACAGCCATTTGATGAAAGCTAGGATTTGATTCACGTTTCGTTCTTTATTGACCTTTATTGAACTTTTATATGCTTAGCGGATGCGGCGAAGCTCTGGCCAATTTAAAACCCAACGACAGCCATTGGAGGAACGCTAAGATTTCACTCACGTTTCGTTAATCATTGACGTTCCTTGAACTTTTATATGCTGAGTCGATGCGGCGAAGCTCTGGCCAATTTAAAACCCAACGACAGCCATTGGATGAAAGCTAGGATTTCATTCACGTTTTGTTCTTTATTGGGATTCATTGAACTTTTATATGCTTAGCGGATGCGGCGAAGCTCTTGCCGGTTGAAAACCCAACGACAGCCATTGGAATAACGCTGAGATTTCACTCACGTTTCGTTCTTTATTGGGGTTCATTGAACTTTTATTTGCTGAGCGGATGCGGCGAAGCTCTGGCCAATTTAAAACCCAACGACAACCATTGGATGAACGCTAGGATTTCATTCACGTTTCGTTCTTTATTGACCTTTATTGAACTTTTATATGCTGAGCGGATGCGCCGAAGCTCTGGCCAATTTAAAACCCAACGACAGCCATTGGAGGAACGCTGAGATTTCACTCACGTTTCGTTAATCATTGACGTTCCTTGAACTTTTATATGCTGAGTCGATGCGGCGAAGCTCTGGCCAATTTAAAACCCAACGACAGCCATTGGATGAAAGCTAGGATTTCATTCACGTTTTGTTCTTTATTGACCTTTATTGAACTTTTATATGCTGAGCGGATGCGGCGAAGCTCTGGCCAATTTAAAACCCAACGACAGCCATTGGATGAAAGCTAGGATTTCATTCACGTTTCGTTATTTATTGACGTTCCTTGAACTTTTATATGCTAAGCGGATGCGGCGAAGCTCTGACCAATTTAAAACCCAACGACAGCCATTGGATGAACGCTAGGATTTCATTCACGTTTCGTTCTTTATTGACATTTATTTTACTTTTATTTGCTGAGCGGATGCGGCGAAGCTCTGGCCAATTTAAAACCCAACGACAGCCATTTGATGAAAGCTAGGATTTCATTCACGTTTCGTTCTATATTGACCTTTATTGAACTTTTATATGCTGAGCGGATGCGGCGAAGCTCTGCCCAATTTAAAACCCAACGACAGCCATTGGAATAACACTGAGATTTCACTCACGTTTCGTTCTTTATTGGGATTCATTGAACTTTTATATGCTGAGCGGATGCGGCGAAGCTCTGGCCGATTGAAAACCCAACGACAGCCATTGGAATAACGCTGAGATTTCACTCACGTTTCGTTCTTTATTGGGGTTCATTGAACTTTTATTTGCTGAGCGGATGCGGCGAAGCTCTGGCCAATTGAAAACCCAACGACAGCCATCAGATGAACGCTAGGATTTCATTCACGTTTCGTTCTTTATTGACATTTATTGAATTTTTATTTGCTGAGCGGATGCGGCGAAGCTCTGGCCAATTTAAAACCCAACGACAACCATTGGATGAACGCTAGGATTTCATTCACGTTTCGTTCTTTATTGACCTTTATTGAACTTTTATATGCTGAGCGGATGCGGCGAAGCTCTGGCCAATTTAAAACCCAACGACAGTCATTGGAGGATCGCTGAGGTTTCACTCACGTTTCGTTAATCATTGACGTTCCTTGAACTTTTATATGCTGAGTCGATGCGGCGAAGCTCCGGCCAATTTAAAACCCAACGACAGCCATTGGATGAAAGCTAGGATTTCATTCACGTTTTGTTCTTTATTGACGTTCCTTGAACTTTTATATGCTAAGCGGATGCGGCGAAGCTCTGGCCAATTTAAAACCCAACGACAGCCATTGAATGAACGCTAGGATTTCATTCACGTTTCGTTCTTTATTGACCTTTATTGAACTTTTATATGCTGAGCGGATGGGGCGAAGCTCTGGCCAATTTAAAACACAACGACAGCCATTGGAATAACGCTGAGATTTCACTCACGTTTCGTTTTTTATTGACGTTCCTTGAACTTTTATATGCTGAGCGGATGCGGCGAAGCTCTGGCCGATTGAAAACCCAACGACAGCCATTGGAATAACGCTGAGATTTCACTCACGTTTTGTTCTTTATTGGGATTCATTGAACTTTTATATGCTTAGCGGATGCGGCGAAGCTCTTGCCGGTTGAAAACCCAACGACAGCCATTGGAATAACGCTGAGATTTCACTCACGTTTCGTTCTTTATTGGGGTTCATTGAACTTTTATTTGCTGAGCGGATGCGGCGAAGCTCTGGCCAATTTAAAACCCAACGACAACCATTGGATGAACGCTAGGATTTCATTCACGTTTCGTTCTTTATTGACCTTTATTGAACTTTTATATGCTGAGCGGATGCGCCGAAGCTCTGGCCAATTTAAAACCCAACGACAGCCATTGGAGGAACGCTGAGATTTCACTCACGTTTCGTTAATCATTGACGTTCCTTGAACTTTTATATGCTGAGTCGATGCGGCGAAGCTCTGGCCAATTTAAAACCCAACGACAGCCATTGGATGAAAGCTAGGATTTCATTCACGTTTTGTTCTTTATTGACCTTTATTGAACTTTTATATGCTGAGCGGATGCGGCGAAGCTCTGGCCAATTTAAAACCCAACGACAGCCATTGGATGAAAGCTAGGATTTCATTCACGTTTCGTTATTTATTGACGTTCCTTGAACTTTTATATGCTAAGCGGATGCGGCGAAGCTCTGACCAATTTAAAACCCAACGACAGCCATTGGATGAACGCTAGGATTTCATTCACGTTTCGTTCTTTATTGACATTTATTTTACTTTTATTTGCTGAGCGGATGCGGCGAAGCTCTGGCCAATTTAAAACCCAACGACAGCCATTTGATGAAAGCTAGGATTTCATTCACGTTTCGTTCTATATTGACCTTTATTGAACTTTTATATGCTGAGCGGATGCGGCGAAGCTCTGCCCAATTTAAAACCCAACGACAGCCATTGGAATAACACTGAGATTTCACTCACGTTTCGTTCTTTATTGGGATTCATTGAACTTTTATATGCTGAGCGGATGCGGCGAAGCTCTGGCCGATTGAAAACCCAACGACAGCCATTGGAATAACGCTGAGATTTCACTCACGTTTCGTTCTTTATTGGGGTTCATTGAACTTTTATTTGCTGAGCGGATGCGGCGAAGCTCTGGCCAATTGAAAACCCAACGACAGCCATCAGATGAACGCTAGGATTTCATTCACGTTTCGTTCTTTATTGACATTTATTGAATTTTTATTTGCTGAGCGGATGCGGCGAAGCTCTGGCCAATTTAAAACCCAACGACAACCATTGGATGAACGCTAGGATTTCATTCACGTTTCGTTCTTTATTGACCTTTATTGAACTTTTATATGCTGAGCGGATGCGGCGAAGCTCTGGCCAATTTAAAACCCAACGACAGCCATTGGAGGATCGCTGAGGTTTCACTCACGTTTCGTTAATCATTGACGTTCCTTGAACTTTTATATGCTGAGTCGATGCGGCGAAGCTCCGGCCAATTTAAAACCCAACGACAGCCATTGGATGAAAGCTAGGATTTCATTCACGTTTTGTTCTTTATTGACGTTCCTTGAACTTTTATATGCTAAGCGGATGCGGCGAAGCTCTGGCCAATTTAAAACCCAACGACAGCCATTGAATGAACGCTAGGATTTCATTCACGTTTCGTTCTTTATTGAGATTTATTGAACTTTTATTTGCTGAGCGGATGCGGCGAAACTCTGGCCAATTTAAAACCCAACGACAGCCATTTGATGAAAGCTAGGATTTCATTCACGTTTCGTTCTTTATTGACCTTTATTGAACTTTTATATGCTGAGCGGATGGGGCGAAGCTCTGGCCAATTTAAAACACAACGACAGCCATTGGAATAACGCTGAGATTTCACTCACGTTTCGTTTTTTATTGACGTTCCTTGAACTTTTATATGCTAAGCGGATGCGGTGAAGCTCTGGCAAATTTAAAACCCAACGACAGCCATTGGAGGAACGCTGAGATTTCACTCACGTTTCGTTAATCATTGAGGTTCCTTGAACTTTTATATGCTGAGCGGATGCGGCGAAGCTCTGGCCAATTTAAATTCCAACGACAGCCATTGGAATAACACTGAGATTTCACTCACGTTTCGTTATTTATTGACCTTCCTTGAACTTTTGTATGCTGAGCGGATGCGGCGAAGCTCTAGCCAACTTAAAACCCAACGACAGCCATTGGATGAACGCTAGAATTTCATTCCTGTTCGTTTTTTATTGACCTTTATTAAACTTTTATTTGCTGAGCGGATGCGGCGAAGCTCTGGCCAATTTAAAACCCAACGACAGCCATTGTACCAGTTGAAGCTTTCTTTCATGTTTGACAGGCCAACGACCTGCACCCAATGGACATGAACGGTAAGGCCGACCCGTACCTCTACCTGACTCTGGGTAAAACAAAAATCAACGACAAAGAAAACTACATATCGAAACAGTTGAACCCCGTCTTTGGAAAGTTGGTTTTTGATACTTTTTATTTTCAAACAAATTCATAAAAAACTGTTCTATTGCTATCGGGTACCTATAAAAAAACTGTATATTGAAATATCAACAAATGGGAATTTACCTTTGCAGATGCTATGAAGTTGAAACTTTGTTTCCGCACGAGTCGTTGCTCACAATACAGGTGATAAACTGCAATTCATTTCACTCACTCACTCTCTCACTCACTCACTCATTCACTCACTCACTCTCTCACTCACCTACTCACTCACTCACTCACTCACTCACTCACTCACTCACTCACTCACTCACTCACTCACTCACTCACTCACTCACTCACTCACTCACTCACTCACTCACTCACTCACTCACTCACTCACTCACTCACTCACTCACTCACTCACTCACTCACTCACTCACTCACTCACTCACTCACTAACTCACTCACTCACTCACTCACTCACTCACTCACTCACTCACTCACTCACTCACTCACTCACTCACTCACTCACGCACTCATCCACTCACTCACTCACTCACTCACTCACTCACTCACTCACTCACTCACTCACTCACTCACTCACTCACACACTCACTCACTCACTCACTCACTCACTCACTCACTCACTCACTCACTCACTCACTCACTCACTCACTCACTCACTCACTCACTCACTCACTCACTCACTCACTCACTCACTCACTCACTCACTCACTCACTCACTCACTCACTCACTCACTCACTCACTCACTCACTCACTCACTCACTCACTCACTCACTCACTCACTCACTCACTCACTCACTCACTCACTCACTCACTCACTCACTCACTCACTCACTCACTCACTCACTCACTCACTCACGCACTCATCCACTCACTCACTCACTCACTCACTCACTCACTCACTCACTCACTCACTCACTCACTCACTCACTCACTCACTCACTCACTCACTCACTCACTCACTCACTCACTCACTCACGCACTAACTAACTCACTCACTCACTCACTCACTCACTCACTCACTCACTCACTCACTCACTCACTCACTCACTCACTCACTCACTCACTCACTCACTCACTCACTCACTCACTCACTCACTCACTCACTCACTCACTCACTCACTAACTCACTCACTCACTCACTCACTCACTCACTCACTCACTCACTCATTCACTCACTCACTCACTCGATTCAGATCACTAACGGGTGAAGGCAATTTCAACTGGAGGATGATTTTCCCATTTGATTACCTTGAAGCTGAAGAAATGATTGTTCTGACCAGAAAAGAATCATTCCTTAGCTGGGATGAAACCGAAATGAAAATACCTCCTCGACTTGAGATGCAGGTTACTGACTGAGTTATTGAGTGAGTGGGTGAGTGAGTGAGGGAGTGAGTGAGTGAGTGAGTGAGTTAGTTGGTGAGTGAGTAAGTGAATGAGTGAGTGAGTTCGAAAGTATGAATGCATTACCTACATATAACAAATCAATCTCAAATCAAAACAAATTCTTTCCTTCAGGTATGGGATGCGGATAACTTCTCTGCCGACGACTTCCTAGGTTGGTTTTCTTAACTTACGCACTTATTTACTCACTCACTTATGCACTAACCCACTCACTCACGCACTAACTCACTCACTCACTCACGCACTAACTCACTCACTCACGCACGCACTCACTCACTCCCTCACTCACTCATCACTCACTCACTCACTCACTCACTCACTCACTCACTCACTCACTCACTCACTCACTCACTCACTCACTCACTCACTCACTCACTCACTCACTCACTCACTCACTCACTCACTCACTCACTCACTCACTCACTCACTCACTCACTCACTCACTCACTCACTCACTCACTCACTCACTCGCTCACTCACCCCCTCACTCACTGTCAGGTGCCATTGTATTGGACCTGACGTCCGTGCCACGAGGTGCCAAAACGGCTAAGCGCTGTACCATGGATCTGTTCCCAGATGACAGCGACGAAGAACGGTTGGTTTGCAATACAATTATGATTCAGTAACAAAATAACTAGAGTTTGTTAGAGTGTTATCTATAAAGTGCATTTTGTCATAAGTGTGCGTAAAAAGTAGGTTTATTCACGAAGCATCAGATATGCTGCTGTACAAGGCTATCGCCTTGAATAAACAAGTCTGATTAGTGATTAAAAAAATTGGTGAATCTGAGTTATTGAGTTTCAACAATGATAATCTAAGAATCTAAACTGATTACCTGCAGCTAATTTTAAGACCGCGTGGCGGGAGCCCGTTAGTTAATTGCTTTGCTAATAAGTAATGTGCTAATGATGTGCTGGGCTAAGCAAGAGATGAGACTGTGCTTTACCAAACTGGTAGTGGCACTCCATTGTGTTGTGATAAAAATAATGCAAAAAGTCTGTATGCATATCTCTTTGTCACCTGATTATTCGTGTATAAAGGCGTTTATTCACTCTTTTTTTATTTCTTTATAGATAACTTTCACGCAATTCGTTTAATATATTTTCTCAAAATAAGTTCATGGGAAGCAACATGCATAATTAGGCCGCAAATATGCTACATAAGTTATTCTAATGTGTTTGTAAATATCCAGACAACGAAATCGACAAATAAATCAATCGCTTAATCAACTTAGTTGGGATTAAGCAATCGATTATTTCGTCGATTTACCAACGTCAAATAATGCTTAACGTAATGCTTAACTTGTCTAACAAGGAAGACACCAACGCTTAACTTGTCTGCAAGTAACAACCTTATGTCGAGCTTTGAACTTTGTTTCTGTTGCGTTTGAACCAACCAACCTCACCATCAGGCTACCGCTTCATCAATTATTTCAGTTCATTTCCGACTGTAAACCTTTTCAAAACCAAACGAATTCGTGGCTGGTGGCCGATGGCTGCCAAGAACAACTTTGGTATTTACGAACTATCGGTTAGTTAGTCAGTCAGTCAGTCGATCAGTCAGTCAGTCAATCAATCAGTCAATCAGTCAGTCATTTGGTCATTAAGTCAGTAAGACAGTCAATCAATCGATCGGTCACTCAGTCAGTCGATCATCAAGTCAGTAAGACCGTCATTCTATCAGACTGTCAGTAAGTCAGTAAGTCAGTCAGTCAGTCAGTCAGTCAGTCATTCGGTCATTAAGTCGGTAAGACAGTCGATCAGCCAATCAGTCAGTCAGTCAGTCAGTCAATCAGTCACTTTTACTGGCAGGGTAAAGTCGAAGCTGAGATCCAAATTCTTACCAAAGAAGAGGCTGAGAGAAACCCGGCCGGTTATGGACGAAGTGAACCAACACCTTTGGATCCACCAAAGTAAGGGATCTGAAAAACTGAATGACTGATTGATTGACTGTCATATAAATTGAATGATTGACTGGCTGATCAACAACTGCTAACTAACTGACTTTATATACTCACGCACTCACTCACTCACTCACTCACTCACTCACTCACTCACTCACTCACTCACTCACTCACTCACTCACTCACTCACTCACTCACTCACTCACTCACTCACTCACTCACTCACTCACTCACTCACTCACTCACTCACTCACTCACTCACTCACTCACTCACTCACTCACTCACTCACTCACTCACTCACTCACTCACTCACTCACTCACTCACTCACTCATAGACGTCCCGACAACTCGTTCCTGTGGTTCGTCAACCCGATGCTGTCAGCGCGTCACATCCTCTGGCGCAACCACAAATGTGCCATCCTCAAGCTGGCAGTACTCGTCCTCTGCATCCTCATGTTCTTCACTTTCCTCTACAGTCTGCCCGGGTTTCTCATCAGAAAAATGCTCGATGTGTGAAGAGATGTCTCCTAATGAGAAGACGATTTTTTCATTGCAAAAGTGTACAAACCATTCGTTTCTTTACTGATCCCATGGAGAAACTAAGAAATTTGAGTAAATCAAAGTATAAAAAGAAGTATATATAACATGTATATACAGTCCCTGACCTAATAAACGGCACAAAATCTTGGTCCTATCTTTGCCCAAACATGGGCCAAGGATCGCCCAACCATGGTATCCCATGGTGGTTTTACGTGTATAAGCATAGGCAAATCTGACCAAGGAACGACCATGGATTTACCAAGATGGTCGATGTTTTGCCCATGGCGCACCATGTTTTGCCCATTTTTGGACCATGTTTTGCCCATGGTGGACCATGATTAATCCGGCATGAAACATTAGGTCACCCGGAGTTAGCTTCTTTTAATGCTGAAAAATGCGTATTTATGGAGTGGAATGAGACAGTAAAATACATATATTTCACGCAATGAACAAGTAATGAGACTTCACGAAAGCGGTTCACGAAACAATATAACGTTTTCCAGATAATGTTTTTTGACAAAAACACAACGAACGGGAGGGTTCTATATTATACCATATTTTTTACCATTTGTGTTTTTGGACCATGTTTTGCCCATGGTGGACCATGATTAATCCGGCATGAAACATTAGGTCACCCGGAGTTAGCTTCTGTTAATGCTGAAAAATGCGTATTTATGGAGTAGAATGAGGCAGTACATATATTTCACGCATTAAACAAGTAATGAGACTTCACGAAAGCGGTTCACGAAACAATATAACGTTGTCCAGATATTTTTTTTGACAAAAACACAACGAACGGGAGGGTTTTATATTATACCATATTTTTTTACCATTTGTGAAACATCATGTCATCCGGATCAGATTTTCATTGAGAGTAAACTTTAACTGTTTAAAATGAAGGTTACCATAATTATTTTCTTGGGCGGTTTATACTGAGGTCGTGGTTGTTGCTGACGTGTTATTGTGCGGAGGAAAGATGGGATGCCGCTTTTGACGATAAAAACTTGCAGTTTGCTCCCGAGATGCAGTGTGATTTTGTGTCCCCCTCTATGGATAATTTACCCTCTCTCTTGACGATGGTCTTACCCGCCAGTGTGAGTTTTTTCGAAAAGACCCACATAAAAAACAATTCATTCCAATATTACAAAAAATCAGTTGCAAAATTTAGAAAATGAATTGAAATTATGCGTTTATTCGACGACAAACGTGACCTGATGTTTCAAATTCCTTGGGCACGCCGTGGTTCTTCATGGTCTCCCATGGCACCATTTTGGCGAATCTTGGCCCAAAAATGGGCAAACCTTGGTTCGTCATGGTGCAGTTTCCCCTATCTTATAACACGCACCAAGAAAAAAATCTTGGTCCAGGATGGCCCAAGAAAATGTGCCGTTTATTAGGTCAGGGACTGTATATTATACAAATATCACCAGATGATCTCAGTCAAAACCCAGTGATTCCGGTTCGTAGTCATCGACTTTATCAACACTTATTGTTAAATTTTGTTTTGTATGTTTGTATTTATGTAAATTATCCCAAGAAGTGATGTTCTTGGATCGTTGATCAAACACAATTTCAATACTTGTATTATTAATAATTAACATGATAAGCAAGTTTTCTACATTTTGTATATTTTTTCATTAGTCTTTGGTAATAAACTGTATTTTGCTCTCGTTTCAATGTTTCATCTCAAAATCAGCACTGTGCAAATGAGCTGTTGCCCGACGATTTGTACAGGTAATGGTATACTATATATTTATAGCTGGGTCAAGAGATCTTGTTACAAAATGTAGTTCTGAAAATCTTTTAACAAGTAATTCTTGAATTGGGCACATTTATCAATATGTTAACCACATGTTAGAAGCTGATAATATTTCTGAGGTGTGAACAGGCGGCATATACAGCTGTATGTAAAAACGATTCATGAAATACACATTTTCGAGTACTTGTATCGTTCAGTCGTTTTGAGACAGCTTCAAACTGTTCAGCAAAATCTGTTTCAAGCCAAATTAATAGAACGGTGTTATTTTCATGAAAAAACGGTTTTGTAGGATGCACAGGGGAAACTGATTACAAGAGCTAACTTACCAGATGAACACAATTTCAATGTAATGCATTCGTGAACAAATTTACTCCACATATTTATGTACACACGTGTTTTAACCGATTAGTATTTATTACATACAAACATACGTAGTGAGTTATTTCGAAGTCTTTTGTATCTGAAATTGAATTACTGTTATATTATTTATTTATTTATGTACTGCAAATTACGAGATCAATAAACAATGCACATTTTATTCGTATGATACAACACGAGTGAAATTAAAAATGGCTTGGAAACACTGTATAATGAATACAGTTAGTTTATATGGTATTATTCAAAACTTTACCACACAAACACACCAGAGCAAATTATTCATCTCTTTAGTCCAGCGCAAATTATTTATCTTTTTTAGTACGGACGGCGTAACTCTTCGGTTAGAAATTAGAATGATTAACGACGAACATGGCTGGATATCTGTCAATTATTGATTGATTAGAGTAGACAGGTAGAGTTGAACCACGCATTCACAAAAAACAGGCATAAAGACATTTTCAGTGAGGGAAGAACCCATACAATCTTCACAACAAATTTAATAATGAAGTCGTTTCGAATTGCTCATACGGGAACTCGAGTGCTACGGCAAGTTTTGTTGATAGTACGAGGACATACGGCTGAGAAAAAAAACTCCCAACAAAACACAACTCAGACATGCATCGAATTATTATACAAAATGATAATTAAAAGGACTAAGTAAACAGAAAAACACCAAACGAACTATCATTCCGAAATCCTCAACAATCATAGTCGAAAAGCACCTATATAGTCTGCATGTTCAAACGAAGAATAGTCAGTCAGTCAGCCGTTTAATCAGTCAGTCAAAAGGAAGTCAATAAATCAGTGAGTGTTAATTGTTTCTTTCAAGTCCGTTAATCTGACTATAACTGATTATAGCTTCAGACAGTCAAAAAAAAAAATAATTTTGTGCTAAATGACGGAATAATTCTTCCGTTTAGTTTACCATATCGCTCACTCTAACGACAGCCACATTGGTTTCCATATATTTGACCAAAACCACTTCAGGTTTCACTCGACCTATAAGTTTTAGAAACATATCTTTTGAAATATCGGAGGCGAAACTCTACTCAAACGGTGGGGTAACGACAGCCACTGACTCTTTTTCATCAGTAGTAAGTCTTGGAATCATGTTTTATGAGGAGTACAAGTTTGTTGTTCAAAGTTTTCTCTATAGTTGAGACGGAACTCTGGTCAAATTGCGGGGTAACGATAGCCATGTAGATATCGATGCAGCTGAGTTATTCATGCTTCATGGTTGCTTTCAGTTCATAAAACCAATTAATCTTTCAGTTATTCGATCGTTTATTAATTGTGTAGGTCAGTCAATTTTATGTTCATTGTGTCGATCGGTCATAAAATGGTGTATGTTTTGTTTTGTCAACAGGGAGTTAGTATCTGGCTTTATTTTCGAATCAAGAAACTTTTCAACGCATAACACTAATATACTTGAAATTGTATTCCATTTCTGATATTGAACTACGAAGCCTCTATGAACGTACAAACATGCGGAATGAAACTGTATCCATCCAGTAACATGAAATAAGGCTGCAAACAGTAGGGTATTTGTTTTGTATCCGATGAATTGAGGTCAGACACATGACCATGGCATGAATAGTGAGCTATGGTATCAGGCATCAGGTACTGATGATGAAACATCTAACAACTAGTTTTAACACGCGCAGAAATTATTTTCACTCATTATGGTCCACAAAACTTATTTTAGATTAGTTAGGTTTCCTAATAAGGCATTCTGAGAAACATTTCTGTTTGAAGAAACATGATATAGACTTCAAGTTATATTTTGAAAAGTGAAGCACGTCAGCTGAAACAACATCAGCTCTAACATCAACCATAAATACCAAACTTACGATCAGCCAGTTCGAATTATTGGTATTCCATGCTGTTCTCACAAAAACATTTTTCTTCGTGAAATTTGATTATAAGTCCAGAAAATGCTTTAATAGAATAATGAAATAGTAATGAAATCAAAACCAAATACCTAGAAAATTTTATTGTTAACCTTCCACTCAAAAGGTGACCGTACATAATTGATCAAGACGATGATGTCGTCGTATCGGTGGTGGCTGTTGTGGATGCCGATGACGGGTGTCTACCGATTCACTACCGTATTGCACGATCGTATTCGGACGAACACAACTTGGATGAGAAAAATAATTTTTCCATTGGAAATGGTATTGAAATCAGGCGTATTTTTGTTTGTCATTGGGCAACGACTCGTGTGGATGTTCAAGGTGGGGTGAGTGAGTGAGTGAGTGAGTGAGAGAGTGAGTGAGTGAGTGAGTGAGTGAGTGAGTGAGTGAGTGTGAGTGAGTGAGTGAGTGAGTGAGTGAGTGAGTGAGTGAGTGAGTGAGTGAGTGAGTGAGTGAGTGAGTGAGTGAGTGAGTGAGTGAGTGAGTGAGTGAGTGAGTGATGTGAGTGAGTGAGTGAGTGAGTGAGTGAGTGAGTGAGTGAGTGAGTGAGTGAGTGAGTGAGTGATGAGTGAGTGAGTGAGTGAGTGAGTGAGGTGAGTGAGTGAGTGAGTGAGTGAGTGAGTGAGTGAGTGAGTGAGTGAGTGAGTGAGTGATGAGTGAGTGAGTGAGTGAGTGAGTGAGTGAGTGAGTGAGTGAGTGAGTGAGTGAGTGAGTGAGTGAGTGAGTGAGTGAGTGAGTGAGTGAGTGAGTGAGTGAGTGAGTGAGTGAGTGAGTGAGTGAGTGAGTGAGTGAGTGAGTGAGTGAGTGAGTGAGTGAGTGAGTGAGTGAGTGAGTGAGTGAGTGAGTGAGTGAGTGAGTGAGTGAGTGAGTGAGTGAGTGAGTGAGTGAGTGAGTGAGTGAGTGAGTGAGTGAGTGAGTGAGTGAGTGAGTGAGTGAGTGAGTGAGTGAGTGAGTGAGTGAGGTGAGTGAGTGAGTGAGTGAGTGAGTGAGTGAGTGAGTGAGTGAGTGAGTGAGTGAGTGAGTGAGTGGTGAGTGAGTGAGTGAGTGAGTGAGTGAGTGAGTGAGTGAGTGAGTGAGTGAGTGAGTGAGTGAGTGAGTGAGTGAGTGAGTGAGTGAATGATTGAGCGAGTGATTGAGTGAGTCAGTGAGTGAGGGAGTGAGTTAGTGAGTGAGTGAGTGAGTGACTGAGTGAGTGAGTGAGTGAGTGAGTGTGTGAGTGAGTGAGTGAGTGAGTGAGTGAGTGATGTGAGTGAGTGAGTGAGTGAGTGAGTGAGTGAGTGAGTGAGTGAGTGAGTGAGTGAGTGAGTGAGTGTGTGAGTGAGTGAGTGAGTGAGTGAGTGAGTGAGTGAGTGAGCGAGTGAGTGAATGAGGGAGTGAGTAGTGAGTAGGCGAGTGAACCAGTGAATGTGTCTCTACATGAAACAAACGAATTTTACTGAAAATGATCAAATTGTAGACCATGTACGCTTTGTTCCGACATCATGATTTGATCAGGTTGAGTTTGCATCGTCTTGACACCCTCTACCTCTACTCATCATATTTACTGCAGTTATTGGCTGTACAGGTGTGTAACCAATGTGGGTGAATGAGAGAATATTTAGATATCAGCTCAAGCCTAAGCCTAAGCATTAGTTTTAGTCCAAGCTTGAGGTAGTTTTCTGTTTTATAACTGAGTAAACTGCAAAACGCTGAACTACGTATGTACATATACTGCTCGGGTTTCATTATGCAACATGTCATAACACTTTCTGATATTTTTGAAGAATAAAATCTTACTTGGGAAACTGTGTGCCTTAATCTCTTCTAGGCAATGGGCAAGCAATGAACTCAAAAACGTGCATAAAAGTACTTTAAATTACGGGTTATTATACTGAAAATTGAAGCGATTTCAGAACTGAAACTTTTGCGTCATTTTGAGCTTTTTTTCAGAACTTAAAATCTTGTATGCAAATTACAGTGAAGGAAAAATCCTATGCATGGGTTTTGTTTGGTTGTAAACCTGATTCG
Source organism: Daptonema setosum (assembly GCA_964036265.1). Classification (NCBI taxonomy): domain Eukaryota; kingdom Metazoa; phylum Nematoda; class Chromadorea; order Monhysterida; family Xyalidae; genus Daptonema; species Daptonema setosum. Next base: position 485,027 of record OZ038442.1, read on the forward strand.
GATTTTTTGCATAACCAATCATGAGCAGTATAAATACGATT
>OZ038442.1:485267-503867 GCA_964036265.1 Daptonema setosum
CAAAAGTCGATTTCTCGAATATACTACTTTATTCAATTTTGCGTACCAATCTGTTATTATAACGTTTTTGAGCAAGTTTATAGAATCAAATTGTTTTATTCTCATTACGATGATACCGGTTGCTCGGTATCTCGGTTTTGTATGAAAACGCTTACACACTCACTCACTTGGTCACTCCCACACCCACGAACATAACATAACATAACACCCACGAACATAACATAACATAACATAACACCCACGAACATAACAAAACATAACATAAACACCCACGAACATAACAAAACATAACATAACACCCACGAACATAACAAAACATAACATAACACCACGAACATAACATCTACTGAATTAATCAGTACACGACTGACTGAATCCAGTTCCACCTCAATTGCTTATAAAACTGTGAAATATTGGCTTGTAACCCATGTGAAACATGATTCCAAAACAACAAATTTATAAAATGTGTCACTGGTTGTCGTTACCCCCACTATTTGACTACAGTTTCGCCTCCGACTTTTCAAAAGATAGCTTATCAAAAGTCATTTGTTGAGTGAAACATGGACTGTCATTGATCAACTGGAAAAAATTTATTGTGGCTGTCGTTTGTTTCTGCATGCTTTTTGACTGAACGATAGGGAAACTAGTCGTCAAACACCGCTTACTTGAAACATCTTTGAATGTATAAAAACTATTAAGAATTAACTGACTTGATAATTGACTGACTGAATGACTGACTGCCTGACTCACTCACTCGCTCGCTCACTCACTCACTCACTCACTCAATCATTCACTCACTCACGCACTCACTCACTCACTCACTCACTCACTCACTCACTCACTCACTCACTCACTCACTCACTCACTCACTCACATCACTCACTCACTCACTCACTCACTCACTCACTCACGCACTCACTCACTCACTCACTCACTCACTCACTCACTCACTCACAAACTCGCTAACTCACTCACTTATTTATTCGCTCAATCACTCACTCACTCACTCACTCACTCACTCACTCACTCACTTATTTACTCACTCACTCACTCACTCACTCACTCACTCACTCACTCACTCACTCACTCACTCACTCACTCACTCATTCACTAACTCACTAACTCACTAACTCACTCACTCACTTACTCACTCACTCACTCACTAATTCACTAACTCACTCACTTCTTCATTCGCTCACTCATTCACTCACTCACTCACTCATTTACTTACTCACTCGTTCTTTCACTAACTCACTCACTAACTCACACACTCACTCACTCACTCACTCACTCACTCACTCACTCACTCACTCACTCACTCACTCACTCACTCACCTCACTCACTCACTCACTCACTCACTCACTCACTCACTCACTCACTCACTCACTCACTCACTCACTCACTCACTCACTCACTCACTCACTCACTCACTCACGCACGCACTCACTCACTCACTCACTCACTCACTCACAAACTCGCTAACTCACTCACTTATTTATTCGCTCACTCACTCACTCACTCACTCACTCACTCACTCACTCACTCACTCACTCACTCACTCACTCACTCCTCATGAAATTTTCACATCAACACAAGTATGTAGCTCTTCGGTGACGTTGGAAAAGTGTCGCATTTTAAGTTTACGGCTCAAACGATTGTGCCAGATGTAATTTTGCGTCGGTTATGTGCCCCTGGACATTTGACATTGTACATAAACATACATAAACATTGCTAAACATACAAGATATCTCCTTATAAAACGTACATATTTGGTGTGCGTTTATACATTTATATTTGAAATGGTACGGTTAAGCCCCGTTTATACTCGAGCGCAGACGCAGCGCAGCCATACAAAACTGTCTACGGCATAGATCTACGGCATGTTTGCATGTATACTCGCTGCACTGGGCTGCACCGTAGATCTATGCTGCAGATCTACGGGTGCAGATTTGTATGGCTGCACCCAATATCAAATTGAATTGATATTGGATGGTGCAGATTTAGTTTTTACATTCAATAAAAATTGAATATTTTTATAAAAAGGTCGAAACATTCTTTCCAGATAGTTTTATGAAATTTTTTCAGTTTATAACCCGTTATTTCATCGGATTTCAAGCTCCAGAATGTGGTGTAAAACGACAGCCACTATAGCACTAACAAAGCACGCAAAACCATGCAGAGCCTTTACAGAATCGTTCATGTTTCACCTAGGGATGTGTTATATAAAACTCTGCCTGTTTTGCGCGATTTCCTCAAATCACCTTATAAGAGTTTTTGAGTTTCTCTCAACATTTTTAACGGAAAATTCACAGTTTTTTTACGTCAATCACCCTAGCTGATTGAATACTGTCCCCAAGAGCTCTAAAATAACTGTAATTTTGATTTGATCAACGTTAATCAACCACAGCTCACATAACACGGTATGCATAATCGACCGGATCCGACCCGGATGCCAAAAATCGACCAAAAATTTTTCAGCTCCTTTTCGGCTCTTTTTGGTCTCAAAATTCGTGAAAAAAATCAGTGATCAAGAATATGTAAGAGAAATCACAAAAAAATTTCGGTTTTATATTAAATCAGATCGCCCAAAATCTCGACCGAAAAAATTTTCACCTTAGTTTCGGCTCTTTTTGGTCTCAAAATTCGTAAAAAAAATCAGTGATCAAGAATATCTAAAAGAAGTCACACAAAAACTTCGGTTTTATATCAAATAAAATCGCTCAAAAACTGGAATTTTGGCTGCACTCGTGCGTTTATAGTCGCTAAACAGCTGCGCCCGTAGATCTGCACCCGTAGATCTGCACCCGTAGACTGCACCCAAATCTGCGCTGCGCCTGCGCTCAAGTATAAACGGGGCTTTAATGGTGTCAACATGAGTGATCACTTACTTTACTGGCACAGTTTCGCCGAACAACGAAAAACACTTTGACGAAAACCAGATGAATTTGACTACAATGTTAAAAACGGAAGATCTCTATTGAAGTTTGTATTTTATCAGCAAATATCCTTCTATAAATACATATATTATACGTTGTATAACAATCTATTTTCACAGATGTGTGTGTGATTTATTGTTACCGTGTGTGGCCTTGCATTGTCCCTGCGAGCATGCGAAACATTATGCCAACTATTATGCCAATAGTTGCGTTTTACTCATCAATTCAAAACTTAACCCATTTAGTTTTCCGAATAAGGTTCACCAATGTATCTTAAAGTTTCTAAGCAAGAAAATAAAATAGTTCATTGCCGCAAAGATGTTGTAACACTGCTGCCAACGTTTCCAATAATGTTTCACAAGCGGGCAGGGCATTGTATGACCACTCACGGTAACAACAAACCAGCCATACTTGATTGATTAGGCTTGAAGATATACGTACATTGTGTACAGGGTGGCCTAAAAGTTTATGTCCACTTTTTGGTCCAAAATTTTATGACCACTTTTCAAAAGTGTACATTAATTTTTGGGCCACCCTGTATGTAGTGTTTCGCGTTCGGCAACACGGTTCATCAGACGGTAAATGAACTGAATCTCGGTTGGTTCTGTGTCAGTAAATACTGCTTTTTGTCCGGAAAACGACGTGCAATATACAGTATATAAATCTTATCGGAATCTTGGGCAAGTTATTTTTTATGTAAATACAGTAGGTTGTAGGTGAAAAATTGTGCCTGCTAAGAGTGGTGTTGTTTAAAAAATATTCTTTCAGAACGGGGAACAGTTCTATTCTAATCACGCTGGCGCATGCATCTGCTAAACCAGCCACTTAAAATTTGTTACAGCATCAATTTATTTCTCAATTTTTATGTTATCATCGAAACCACACGAATTGAAATGACATTTTTACAATCAGTAGTCATGTATAAAACATGATTAGGACATTTTGCTGCTGTAAACTGATTGTTTATAGGCCATTCACTACCAGTACATCAGTTCTTAACGCTTAGCCAGAAGATGAAATTATATGGGGCTGTTAAACTAACACGATAACATGACCGTATAAATAAACATTTTTTATTCAGAGATTAAACTAAATTACACACGGAATAGTAGACAAATTCTCAGATATGTGAGTGCCTATGATTAAAACTTTTATACTAGAGCCCGTATGCTATTTCGACAAGCAAAAATGTTACCCAAAATGAATGATAATGATTATGAAACATCAGACAATCATTGTTAACACGCACATCATTCATCATCACCCCAAGCTACACTGTTATGTTCAATTATGATGTCCATCGAGTTGAGTTGAGCTTGGTGATGTTTCATTATCAGACGTTTTTGGCAGTATTTTTGCTTGCAGAAACAACAACATACGGGCTTTATAACAGAATGTTACTGATGTCTCCCGGCTGTCTGGAACAAAACACAGGGTGCACCAAAAATCGCTAGCTAAAGTCTTCTACGTTCAAGTGAACAATTGCTATTCTCAGCGTGGACAATGTTGAATAACAAACTTTTTAAATTTTCAATAGCTGAAAAGCCTTGGTTAACTTGAAATACACCTATGTACAGTGTGTTTTTCCTTGAAAAACTGAGCGACCACCCGTTTTTACAGCCACAACAACACATAATCATTGTCATAACCAGAGACGACCATTAAACTAGGCGACCATTAAATTTCGCTGGTCACTGAAAGTTTCCGAAAATATTTACTCTGTTGAAATTTTCACGAAGAAGTTTTCTTCAGTAATGCGTCATCTGTTTGGTGTAGTTCGCATTTCCGCAGAATTGATTTCTGAAATTGTATCTGTCGAATACTGCGTTTCTATACAATTATAAAAAGAAACACTTAACTGCTCTCATAAGTTTTATAATGAAAAGTTGCCCATAGAGAAATAACTATAAACTAGTATATAAGACTTTACACCTAAAATTTACAGTGAATACACACTTATGTATGTACTTGCATTATTTTTGCAGTATTTGTATCTTGCAATTATGCGATTGACTGTCAAAAAATCGCGAGTTCTGAAGGTCCCAATCAAGAACTGATTGTTCGAATGTTTATGACTATGTTATCTGGTACATAACGATCGGCTCATTAGCTAAAATTTATCGGTTTGCTTCAGCGTGTTATAATATTTCGCAACTCACTCACTCACATACTCACTCACTCACTCACTCACTCACTCACTCACTCACTCACTCACTCACTCACTCACTCACTCACTCACTCACTCACTCACTCACTCACTCACTCACTCACTCACTCACTCACTCACTCACTCACTCACTCACTCACTCACTCACTCACTCACTCACTCACTCACTCACTCACTCACTCACTCACTCACTTCTTCACGATTTGTCAAAATTCCAAACTTATTGGCTGCTTGACAATTTTCTTATCGCTGTTTTCATTTCCAATCAGTCCATCAAAAGTTTTTTTGAGTTTATGACAAAAACCACTGTTTCACACGTCGAAGAAACACTTTGTTCTGACATAATGTGCCAACTTTAACCAAAGTCGTTCGTTGTTTGTGCGGGCGTTTGTCAATCGCTCAACTTTCAACTCGCCCGCAAATTCACACCCAAAAAACGTAAAGCGGCAACCAGATCCCAATTCACAATACTTTAACCACATGTGCGTACATCACATCATTGAATCATTATGAAATTCCATCTGTAAATCATCTGCTATCGACTCTATTTCACTAACCTACTCACCCACACACCCACACACTCACACAATCACTCACTCACCCACTCACTCAATCACTCAATCACTCACTCACTCGCTCACTCACTCACTCACTCACTCACTTACTCACTCACTCTCTCACTAACTCACTCATTGTGAAAGTGGCTGTGAAAAGGTACAGCTGATGTACCCAGCACGTGGAGCCCCTTTTTAGTATTGAATGATGCCTTCAAAGTTCTTCGACACAAATTATGAGTTTTGAGAGTGTTTTAACAGATATTTCCAAAGTTTTTAAACTTGTGTAAATGCTTTTTTTTCGTTTATCAAAAAGTCACAGAATTTTTTTCCGTTGGCCTCACATTCTGTAAATAAAGTGTTAAACACTATTGTTGTTTTTGTTATTTTCTACATGATGTAGTCACACCTAGTTTTGTTTGATCTAATTGTGATTTGGTTGAAATCCCAGTTTGTTCAATCAGTGAGTCGGCATATGTAGCAAACGATTGTTCTGTTTATGAAAGGTAACGCGTTCCTGAAACAGTTGTTCATTACACAACCCGGTTGGCTAAACAGAATTATGTTTATGGTCAATTTATGTTCATAAAATCGTTTTCTAATGAGAAAGAGAGATAAAATTAAAGGTTGATGATATCACGCTCCAGGTTCTAAACTTTTCCTGTTTCACTTCTTGTGTATTTCAACCCCAAATGAGTTTTTCATAAAGTTCCGCTCAAGCTGTGCATGACATGACGTAAAAGCATAAAAAGCTTGTTTTTTGGCAATCAATCAATAATCGATGCATGCTGAAATGCGTCCATCTGATATGATGTGCACTCAAAATCAGCACTTTACACGCGCGCGCATTTTGATTCCAATCACAACTGCATGTATGTACATATGTATGTATGTAGGTGATGATTATTCATTGTTGACTTTGGCTAGAGCGTAAACGTGTGAAATTTATTGTAGTTATCATACTACTTATGTACATTAGTTCTTTCATCCTGTTGTAAACAAACGCTGCCCGTGTGGCACTTTAATATACCACCAGTAACATGTTTTTCTGCTGAAACGTTTCGTGTAATTCAGATGAGTTTTACGTTTTTTCCTTGCTGATCCCTGATTTTAACGTAAGCCGTATTGTTTTGTCTAACCGTCAAATTTGCGGAACCCGTCTCTCCGTTCGGTGCGCAATGGCCTAAGATAAACAAGCCTTTGAATCGGCTGGTGTGTGCCGTGTAAACAACAAATAAGCGCGACCTAGGACGTTGTTTCACACAAATACCAATGCTTACATTCATCAAACTCGTTGAACGCTCATTTTTCACTTATATAAGGTTCAGAATATTCTACAGTATACATAAATTTTTATTTCGATTAATACAATCTCGCGGTTACTGAAAAACTTGATTCACAAACATAACGCCAAGAAAAGGAACCTCAAACACTCCCGAAAAAGTACTTCGCTGACGAACTTTGGGAATATTTTACTTCGCGCCGGAAAAAGACAGGGTTTATTGATATACGAAACCCCGTCTTCATTTATATACTTAGTGAATTATGTAAGTATTACTGGGTTTTTTACTTCCCACGTGTTTGTATTAGTGCGTTATCAGACTCCCAAGAAAGTACGGTCGCGTTGGCTGTTGATCCACGTCATATTGTTTGTAATAAAAGCTAACTTACCTCGACTCATAACCATATAGACCAGCGCATTTTTGCTGATTACATGTTTCCTTCATATTACATGATTAAAAATAGAAGACTTTCATATTCCATTCTATTCAGTTAACATACTGTTTTATAGTGGACAGTTGTATCAAAAAATCCCTTTGAAATAAAGCAATCATTCAAGCCATCAAACCCTTTCTGAGAGGGAATGAGAATGGATGAGGATAAAGGAATATGTTTCTATCTATGGACTATAGTTAATAGAATAATCCTCGAAATAAGCTTAGAAACATTAACTAGAGTCGTAAATTCCATTGATTTATCGAGTATTAAGCAGAACTCAGATGCAAAATCCACTGATTTATCGAGTATTAATCACAACTCAGATGCAAATTCCACTGTTTTATCTAGTATTAAGCCGAACTCAGATCCAAAATCCACTGTTTTATCGAGTATTAATCAGAACTCAGATGCAAAATCCACTGTTTTATCGAGTATCAAACAGAACTCAGATGCAAAATCCACTGTTTTATCGAGTATTAAGCAGAACTCAGATCTAAAATCCCCTGTTTTATCGAGTATTTAGAAGGACTCAGATCCAAAATCACGTCATAACTCAGTTCATTTTGGTTATGAACTGTGCCAGACCAATGACGTGGCTTACGGAGATTCGGTTGACTTGGTGGCCATGGGAAGAGACATCGACCGATCCAAGTCACCGATACAGGTTTCTGGTACTGAATTCCAGGTCACAGATGTTAATCGTCCAAATGTGTGACGTGTTTTCCTAATTATCAGTTTTTGAGCCGCTCAGTCTTTCCCTAAGAGATCAAATTTCAGTTTCTGAGAGTAGTAGATATTTCCGAGTTACATAACTTCACCTTCTTTCCGCTAGTCATCAGACTGATATCTTGTTTAAATGACATTCAGTTTTCTGAAAGTTTTGCCGAATGTTGCTCTCTGGTTTATTCAGTATATTTTGGTTTATTTCATTTTATTTAAGCATAAACTGATTGTCGGAAAAGTAGGATGTTACGTTAAATTTTTTCTCGGAATAAGTTAGCAAGATAACCATAATTTTACTGTTTTAAATGTTGCAGTATTTGTATTTATACGTTCATCTTATTACTCGTTTTGTTCGGTTTGTTTTCTCAAATCATAAACCAATTTCGACAAATACTGAAATATATTACATAGAGCCAACTGAGTAAACTCAATGCAGCTGTATTTCAAATAAGCCCGTCAGTGACTGGCCCTAATTCGATGTTAAAATGACCAGTGAAAAATATTCCAAAAACGCTTCTTCTCGTGACAAGCATCGATTACCTTGACGAATTTGTTCCATTGCAATGAATTCGGAGCTAACCAATCTCGTATCAGATGTACGAAACTCCAAGAAACTTCCGATTTGGACGCTAGAAATTCTAATCTCTGATAAGGGCTAACAAAAATTTCGTAAACCATAGTTTTTTTATCACATGGCATTTGAATAAAACACGGCCGTAGAGGAATTTGCTAGTGAAAATTATTCAGAATAGGAATAACGCACGAAATATCTGGAACTTTGAAACATGTACCTCATGAGCAACATTTTTTTTCGGATAAAATTCATGAAACCGTGAATATATCCAGAGTTTCGCGCACCCGTTAGTTATTAGATGACTGACTGATTGTCAATGATCGATCAGAAACAGATTCGGGCGATGATAGTGAGGCACGCTATCCGATCACATGTTGCGCGCAACAACAAAATAATTCCATGTTGCATAAATATATGTACGTATTGCGGGTCCACATGCATGGTAGTATTTATTTACAGGCATGGTAGTTTTTACCTAAAATTATGTCTATACAACTATATTTCACTCCAGTCAGTCAGTCAGTCAGTCAGTCAGTAAATCAGTCAGTCCGTCAGTCAGGCAGTTTCATTGGTGTGAAAGATTTTCTACACATATATGTAGCAACAGTATACAGTTTATCCATCTCTTGGTCATCAAATAATAAAAATTAAAATATGCAAATTTTTTCGCTGCATTATGGCGCATGATAACGTGTATTCTATTATCATGTGCTATCATGCATCTGCCTTTTATTATTATACGAAAAAACATACCACATGTGCTGTATTCAAAAGCTCACAATTGTCTGTTTATAAACCTGCGATGTATAAACCAGTATTTGCATTTATATAAAATTATATCTGGTATAAACCTCATAACGTGCCGTAAATTTTTCAGATAATGTTAACAAATTTTTTTTGAAAGGAATCACTACAAATAATGATATTTTTCTGTTCACCGTATCTTGTTCTCGTAGTCGTCTCGTACTATCAGTATAAAATTCTCGTTGAATTTGAACGCCTTTTCACTCAATGGAATGCAGGAAACTACATAATAATCCGAACTCACTTGATGTTAAAATCAGCCATTATTTAGCTGAGAAGGCTTTCATAACTCGCAAAAAGGCTGATGACACCTTTTATGATAATAAACAGCTTCAAAATCAAGACTCTCGTACCTTCTGGAAATTTATTAAACAAAGATTACCAAATATGACATCTTCCAGACCTTCAGTTAACACCAATGGTTTACCAATCAATGATGATACTTCTGCGGCTAGAGCCTTCTCAGAATTCTTTTCGTCCACTTTCAATCATATGGACTATACTGATACTGATGTCTTAATTTGTAGCTCATTTGATCTTCACCCAATTGATATTGTGGAGCCCATACCTTTATTCACACCCGATCATGTTTTAAAATATATTAACATGCTTCCAAATAAACTGACTTCTGTAACTAATGATTTCTCACCATTTTTACTTAAAAAATTATCTACTGGTTTGTTGGTGCCTCTCTCGAAATTGTTCAATATAATTATTTGTAATCACATTATTCCTGACGCTTGGCGACTCAGCACCATTACTCCAATACCAAAATCACCTTCACCTGATACAATCACTCAGTTTAGACCTATTTCAATAACGTGTGCTGACGGCAAGCTCTTTGAGTATTTTATCAAAGATTTATTACTCGAACACTTCAATGTAAATAATCTCATTTCCCCGCACCAATTTGGTTTCTTAACAGGAAGATCTACTTGTGGGAACCTTCTTTCGTATTTACACAATATTCTTACCTATCTTGATTTGCGCATACCTGTTGATGTTATATATCTTGATTTTGCCAAAGCCTTCGACAAGGTTTCCCACAAGTTACTCATAGCTAAACTCGTTAAATACAAAGTTAACCCTCAACTTGTTAACATTATCCAAAACTGGTTAACCAATAGGTCACAGGCCGTTCGCTTTAACAATTCCACATCTGATCATATGCCGGTTCTCAGTGGTGTTCCCCAAGGAACAGTACTTGGGCCAATACTTTTTGTTATTTTCACCTTTGATTTAATTAAAATCATTAAATGTCCATTCTTTTATGCAGATGATTCCAAAATTCTACAACCTATTCACTCAATTGATGATTTCCATCAACTTCAGTCCGTCCAAGGTCATGACCCCCGATTGACGGGTACCCCCGATTTGCTACGACATATATAGTACCAAAAAGCAGCTCAACGATCTTGAAACTATTCAAAGGAAATTCACTCTATACACTCTCAATCTTTTTGATATTCCCTATAATGATAGATTAAAATCTATTAATTTGCCTACTATTGAAACAAGATTGCTGACTAATGATTTGGTTACAACTCGCGACTATTTCTCCGGTTCGTTATACTTGAATTTTTATCCATTTACTCATTCTGTTGATTATACTCGTAGTGCCCTTTTTAAACCTCGATGCCAAACATCTACATTTGCTAATTTTTGGTCTAATAGAATTATCAACGTTTATGAAAAGGTTCCTAAAGACACCCTCAAAACCCGTAAATCTATAATTAATTACATAAAACAGCATGAGTTGAAATTCTCTTGATTGATTTTCCACATTGAATTATTATTTTTTTTGTTCACACCTATTACACTATTTTACATTCCATTCGTCCCTACATTCATTCTACTATTAATACCATCTCCATTTAACACACACTTATACTCGAATGTGCTGAATAAAAAAAAAAAAAAAAAAAAAAAGAATAGAAAAATGTCATTGTCGTCATTTGATCTCATATTTAGTGTCTGTGAATGCAGCATGAAAAACGTTGATGCAGCAGAATGAAGGATTCAAATTCAGTAGCGAAGTCAATTGAGGATTTCATAGTCTATCCATTCATTCGAAACTGTTTTTAATGACAATCGAATATTTGGAAAAAAACGTTTTCTCACACGGAATTAGGACAACCTACAAACTTTGTGGCTGAATTCATGGTATGTGCTTAGCTCGTTCATGAAAATGATTCTTGATAACAATAAACCCTGACCAAGCTATGTATGATAACCCGTTCTGCATTCGCTGCCAAATATGTACGTATGTACGTTTGTTTATAGGATGAGCAACAGTTGTTGGCCATAATATGCGTCGTGTTATGGGCGGACCATAAAACCGTCCAAAACAAGAGGAATGTTTGAAGAACTTGGCTAAAATTGAATGTTATACTTTTTTTAAGCCGTCAAAGAGTTAGTGGAAGTGTTTCATTATTTATTAGCCATCTCGTCAACTGGCGACGAGCTAACCCTGCAAAGGAAGGGCAATCTTTCCAAAGAGGAGGGAATTGACGGAAACTTTTTACCTTGGAATAAACTATACTTTTGAAACCGCCAAATAGTGGGGGATTCTAATTTCCCTCCTCTCCTCGTCCGCTAGTGAAGTATGCCAATGGCGGACAAGCAAATTATCCTACAGCAGGGGAGGGGTTTTCTCATCGAGGCTGAAATCTGCCGGTTTCCGGCCATTTTACCTGCTTAGTAAATAGAAAAATGTTTTTTTCGCCACGGCTGAAATAAGCGGATACCCAATTTTCCTTAGCGTTGTTGTCCGCTATGGCTTGTTGCATTAGCGGACGAGAAGAGGAGGGAAAAGTGGAATTCCCCCTCTTTGACGATTGAAAACAGTGCAGTTGGTTCCTTAAGGTGTAGGTTAATCAGCCCCAAAACTGTCAATCCCTCTCTTTGACAAAAATTCTACTCCTTTTGGAGGATTAGCTCGTCCGCCAGTGGCTTGATGTTATACTGAATCTGGCTCGGCTTCACCGGTAGCTTACGTTTGTGCTGACCTATAATACAGCCAAAACAACGAAAGTAGTCGTTTTTTCGTCGGGTCTTTGTCCTGTAGAATCTTTCTCACTTGCATTCACGTTTTTTTCTTCTTCTTTTTCTTTAATTGTTCTCTAGGTTTCAATAATAATCATGTATATTCATGGATGTATAATGTAATTGAGAGTCAAATGCGATGCAAAAGTTCTAATAAACGGACTTGACGTCTAAATAGCATTTCCATGGTACATACAGTATACACGATAATAAACCTGAAAGACACAAATCATCCATCTTCAAAGCCACTGCGCGTACAAAACTAACAAGAAACCCTGGAATCTGTATATGATTTATTCCGGCTGCATATCTGGTGAATTATTGGCTGGCGTGTGTGTAACTGTTCGTTGTATTCATTGGCGGACGAGCTAAATCCCCAAAGGGAGAGGAATTTCGTCAAAGGGAGGGGAATTAGCCGTTTTGATGGCACCTTAAGGAACAAACTTTACCTCTCAAAACTGCCAAAGAGGGGATTTCCACTTTTTCTTTCTTCCCTGGTCTGGTCTGCTGGTGAATTTTTGGTTGTATGTATGTATTACGTAACATTCGGTGCTATCGGCTGACTGGTAACGCCATACATACCAGCTTCCCACGATGCATCTGCCATTTCGTACATTGAACACATCATATGTACATTGATTCGTTCATATAAAACAACATTCGTTATCTGTTTGAGTATGATACAGTACAGAAAGGTAATTTTCTCAGTGCGATATGTGAGTTTTAAGAAGCTTAGACTTCAGTATATACGCTCAGGTAAGGACTTGGGCTTGAAATTCGGCTTGAGTTTGAGCTTGGGGTTGTGGCTAAGGCTTGGGTTCAGACTTATTTTTTCAAGGGCAGTGAAGGAGTGGTTCACATCTATAACTCGATATAATTTATTGACTGACTATGAAACTCTACGAAGTATTCAAGAAAATTTACCGCACTTATTTAACTTAGAACCTACATTGTTAAGTTGTGAATACGACATTCATGTTTGTACATATCCATTCAGTTTTATCATATAATATGTTTGTCTGCCAGTATCGTTGTGCACTAGCGGACGAGGAGGGGTGCGAAAAGTGGAATTCCTCCCTCTTTGACAGTTTCAAAAATTAGAATTTGTTTCTTGAGGTGTAAGTAAAGAGGTCTCAACTTCTGCCAGTTCCCCCTCTTTGGACAGATTTCCTCTCTTTGGAGGTTTAGCTCGTCGTTAATATATTACTGAATACATAAATTCGGTAATTCATGGGAATAAAGGTTTTTCCACTGCATATGTACCTACATATATGTAAGTACTTTATATGTAGGGTGTGTCTACGTAACATTAAAGGGACATAAAATCTAGCATTCACTTTGTATTAGTTATCTGAATCGCTTATATGACTGTGTATTTTACTGTAGTTTAAAACGTTACCATTAGTGAGTCTTCGAAGCATACATAAAGTGCACTTTGTTCTTATGTAAGTTGAATTCTAGTTTCTAAACCACAATTTCTTTTGCTAATAAGAAAAAAATCAAACCTGTTTCTGGCACACTTACAAAACCTTTTTGCTACAAAGTCAATTTTCGAATGACATTTGGACAGCATACAAACTTCGCTTCCAATTTCTTCTTGTATGTCGTAACGGATGCACAGATAATTATTATAACAAGTAACCTTGTCCGAACTATACAAATGAAAAAACGGACATTTAAAAAGATACTCAGTAAATATGTAACTCTCCATCTCCACTCCTCCAGTAATGGCGGATGAGCCGATACTACAAACAGAGGGAAATTTCGTAAAACCTGGGGTAGAATAGACAGTTTTCAGGCAGTTTTACCTACACATTAAGGTAAAAAAAATAATTCTCCAAGGAAGGGGAATTTCACTTGGCCACCGTATCTCATCCGCTAGTCATCTCCGTCCACATGTCCAATCCGATTAAAATGATTAGCAGTCCAGACATTAAAACGGAACACGAGCGGATAAAAAATATGAATTCTCGCTCATTGTACAGTCATAACAATTTATCTTTTTGTTCAACATATATAATATTCTTGAACTTCTTGTTACAGAACGTTTTTTTGAATGTAACAAAAATAGCCCGTCATCCATCAATTAATCGGAATACCCGATGATCCCGGCGCACTACCGGTCGGGAAATTGGCGGATAAGTGAGATTATCCACTTTTTCTGGATTGTAATTTTTCTTGTTTCTAGGGGTTACGTAATTATCTCATAACTGCTGATTATCTTTTTTTATATAAAATCATATTTGGAGAATGGGTTCGTTTACGGGTTCCCGACTTTAGCACACGACAAAAAGGGGGAAACGTTGGAAGACCCGTCAACAACAACAACAACAACAACAACAACAACAACAACAACAACAACAACAACAACAACAACAACAACAACAACAACAACAACAACAACAACAACAACAACAACAACAACAACAACAACAACAACAACAACAACAACAACAACAACAACAACAACAACAACAACAACAACAAAAACAACAACATCAACAACAAAAACAACAACAACAACAACAACAACAACAACAACAACAACAACAACAACAACAACAACAACAACAACAACAACAACAACAACAACAACAACAACAACAACAACAACAACAACAACAACAACAACAACAACAACAACAACAACAACAACAACAACAACAACAACAACAACAACAACAACAACAACAACAACAACAACAACAACAACAACAACAACAACAACAACAACAACAACAACAACAACAACAATAACAACAACAACAACAACAACAACAACAACAACAACAACAACAACAACAACAACAACAACAACAACAACAACAACAACAACAACAACAACTGTACATACATACGTGTCAATGACGTGCTTACCAGAATGCCTGACATTCATATGTTGTATGTTTATATGGCAATGGCATTATACCACTGTGCTCAGCTCAGAATGCTGTGTTGTTTATGATTTTGTTTACGAGTTATATATTGCTTTTTTTATTCCACTGTTACATCGGATTGAATATATATGATACAGTTTTTTTTACATACACGCGCAATTATCATGGAACTACATAAATAAGCTAGAAGAGTGTTTTGCAAAAGTGCAAAACACTCAGTCTGTATGAACGATTTTGGTATGAGATGCTCGGAAATTCTTGGCTTACATGAGTGAGAATGAAAGCTTTTGCAATAAATCTCATACTCATTTGTTGATGAAACAATTCCTGTTAGATTTTGGTTCGCAGTTTTACAGCGTTCCTAATGGACATGTGTAACATGTGCAGTTGTCATGAACCGAACCAGGCGTTACGTCGAATACATACCATCCCAATAGTGGACGAGGAACCAACGGAAACATGGAACTATAATACCGCTTTGGAACTTTGGTAGAAAGTGGAATTTTCTGATTCAGACGCCGGTAAAAAAACCTTCAACCTGTGTTAAACTTTCCGGGTGAAAAAAAACAACAACAGTGTAGTTAAACATCACTTTTTTCTGATCGAATCTGCAGCTGTTCCAAACTGAACAAACGTGCAAACGCTAAGTGCCGACTCAATTTTGGGCGCTTTCAGAAGTTCCAGGCATAATCGCAATAAAATATTCTGTAACTTGCATGATGTTTTTTCCATTTTTTGTACTTGATTTATTTTCAGGATCAACAAAATTGATTTAATAATTTTTATTTATTCTGACCAAATCCCAGCCCAATCTCCATGCAAACGCTATTATCTGAAACGGGCGCCAAGCACCGATTGTAGTTTGGCGCCGAAACGGGCGCCTCGTTGGACAGGGCTATTCAGCAGGCAAATGATGAACAGAATCAAGTCAACGTTGTATTTCATTCTTTTTTGTACTTGACTTATTTTCAGGATCGACCAAAATTCAAATTATATTTATTATTTATTCCGACCAAATTCCACCCCAATCTCCATGCAAACGCCATTATCTGAAACGGGCGCCAAGCGCCGATTGAAGTTTGGCGCCGAAAAGGGCGCCTCGCTGGACAGGGCCATGCAGCAGGCAAATGAGGAACAGAATCAAGTCAATGTTGATGATCAACAAAGAAAGTCACAGTCACCTGAAGCTTCGGATAAACGGACACGAGTGCGACGGAGTATGTTCAAGGTGGGTTAATAGTTAATTAATTTATTTTTGTTTATAATTTTTTAATTTATCTATCTAATAATTATTATTATATAACTATTCTCTCACATTATATTCTTACTTTTTACTAATTTCGTCTCACTCACTTTCTATATATTTAATAAAATTGTCTATTCAAAGTAATTTGTAATTCGTAATTTGTAAGACCGATTATTTACGAGTCAACCCAAAGAAATTGAAATTGAAATGATCATTCTAATAAATATGTTAGCTTACTGTCTGGGTTCAAGCAGAGTCAACAATGTTCAAGAGAGTTTCGAATTTGTAATTTACACAATTTGTAATTATTAAATTGTCACTCTTATAATTATGTTAGAAGACTGTTTGGGGTTCAACGTGAGTAAAGTGTTGATAATTTATTCATTAACTATGTTACCCAATGTTGTTATTATTCTTATAATCATTGTAGATGTTAGATCGTTGTAGATGTTAGATTATTTTATATGTTAGATCGTTGTAGATGTTAGATTATTTTATATGTTAGATCATTGTAGATGTTAGATCATTGTAGATGTTAGATCATTGTAGTAATGTGAATTCCAAGGTTACCAATATAAGATATTTATGTAGTTTGCAATATTATCTTCTCAAGCATGGCTTATCAAGAATGTGAAGTACCTAGAATGACGCAGTAAGTTTTTTCTCCCAAATTGTTAATTATGAACCTTTTCTTTCAGTTACATATTACAGCCTTTTTAGTTTTAATGCCCGGGTTTACTCTTTACATTCATTTAATAGGATACCTCGACTGTTTCCAAACACCATGAATTTCTATGAAACGTAGTAAATACATGTGAATATGTACCATTGAAATGTATGCCACCTACATACATACATACATGATATGTACGTATGTAACCAATTATTTCCACACGAGCGTACTGAATTGCGTTTGTTCTGGTGGGCCGACCATAATGTCCCATAAATACTTGTACCATTTGTGAAACATGAATTACAACGGTCTCATATTACGTGTGGTACATATTTATGTTTGTATCCTAACAATGACGATCATAATACTAAAACTATGAACGGGCTGATAGTTCGGGGTGAATTATGCTTCCAAGAATTTTGCTTTATTAAAAGGAAAAATTTAGCAAATCCGTGATCTCGTTCTCATCGTTATAAAGATTATCATTAATATTGCTATTAGCGAGTTTGGCCAAATGTTGGAGGCCGAGTTTTTGATTTGTCCAAGCTGGAAATTATGAAAGGCCTCAAGTTTCAATCCTTCTGAGAGGCTGTGTTTGTTTACATCGTTTATGGTCGTTTTCTCGTCAGTAGCCAGTCTGTGTTAAGCTTTCTAAAGAATGAACTCGTTCGAAATTGTATGGTAACTCATCTGTTGTACTGAATGTACTGAATGTACTGAGTCTGTGATTCGATGAACACCCATCCACTGGAACGGAAAACTCTAGTTCGGCCAAATACGTCATTGAAGAAAACAAGGGTACATACATAACCTTCTAAACCTAACCATATGACATCATGTTGTGGACAGAAACAAGCCCAATCGAATGCGCTACACCGCAATCTCACAGCGTCTCTACAACTTTCACAATAACCGCTCAAACGCGCAAAAAAATTTTTTGGCCCACCCTGTGTGTATCATGTTTTTGCCTGAGTCGACGGTCAGCATTTCTTTGTAACGTTGTTCCGTTCATGGGTCATTTTGTATTGATTATTGAAAAAAAGTTACTGTCTGAAAAGTTGAATCTAAATTTGAATAATTATAATGGTCGTGTCTATTTCATATTATACAACGGCAAGTTCATTCAATTAGTCAGCTGGAGAGGGAAAAATAATCGGAGGCTTCCTGTAATATGGTTACCTGCGATCTCTAAAGCCCAAATTGTTGAATACTGCATTCAATAGAACCCTATTAAAGCCCATATACTGTTTCTGCAAGCAAA
>OZ038442.1:504067-524067 GCA_964036265.1 Daptonema setosum
CTACAAAAAAATATTATGTTATCGCTTGTTTTGATTGTTGGCTATTTTGAAATGGCCGAATTTTTTTACTAAAATGCTTACTCTGTTAAATAAAAGAAATTTCTATTATCTACGTTTCCTTGTTATTCGTTATATTGTTGATTACATTTTATGTTGTCTTAATTATAAATCATATCCACAGAAAATGAACTCGTATTTCATTTCGAATTGCAAGGGAAGATTCATAATGATTAACACAGTGACTTCACAAAAGTAGCGTTTTCGGGGTAAATTGTATTATACATATAAATTATTTTCAATACATAATATCGGAAAATTGTATTCAAGATAACAATTATTTAAAATGTGGTTGAATAGGATTGGACAGACAAATACAGGTTGATTGACGCAAGGCAGAAGTGAAATCAATGCAGAGGTGAAATCAATAAATAAGTATCGGGTAAAGTTTTTGGCATATTTTCTTATACTATACGACATTTCTCTCGGTTGAAGCGAACCTTAATTATTATAATATTGAAATTCCAAGAAATTTTGCAAGCGAAAAACCACTTGAAATTGTTCCAACCAGAATTCTCGAATAGTAGGTTGCTCACTTATAAGAAAAACATTTTCATACTAAATGAACTATGGTACTTAACAGGAGCGCATCGAAAAAAATGTGTCTGTTTTCAGTGTAATGACGAAGAAAAAACTGTCATTCTGGTCAAAAGTTTCGATACTTGCTGCGAAAATCTTGAGATCCTAAGAACACTTAATTTTTGATGCACCAATGTACGTTTTCATATAATGAATACAAATTACACAAAGCCCGAAGCCGACCAAACTCATCGTTTTGACGCTTTTTCGCAGTTTCAAGTTGTCAGAATTAATCATCAACTTAGATTATGCAACAAACATCGGGTTGTCATCATTTCAATTCAGGGCTAGATTACAGTATCATGCAGATTTCCCAACCCAAAACGACTGAAACTCATTTCTTGAATAAAATTTAAAGTGACAACCTAACAAGTGTTACATGAAATCGGGTTGCAGTGTTTTTTATTGTGATTTTGCGTCAGAACGAGCGTCTTGAGTCGGTAGGATAAGCGGCCAGGCTGAAGGGTTACGCTCTGTAAATAAATACAAGATTTCAACGTTTTTGGTAAAAATATACTCGAAAAGAAATTCATGTTTCAACAAAAGGCCTGAATTTCCACCAAACGTCCTACTGATCAGGTCAAATAAATTGAAGGTGACATTTCCTCGTTGGATCGTGGTATTGTAATGAGGTCATTTATCGAGAATTCACGCACCTTTTTGAACAAAAAACTAATTTCGACTATATGATTCAACAAAATTAATTGCAACAACGGCCTGTTCATTCGTCAGAATTTGGGGCACATGAACAACTTAGTGGTTTTCTCCGCGGTAGGTCATCCACAATTTTTCCATGAGCGACCAACTTACTGTTCGTATTTCTTGTACTCCATACCATCGGGAGGTTTGCATTCAACGGTGCCCTGCTTGACCTCGTCCCAGTTGGTGCTCAACACCGTGCCACCCGATTCTTGCTGAAATTACGTTTGAATAAACTTCCTGCAAGATGGCATGCGTAAAATATAATAGCAAGATCGATGATAATAATTAGATTCATGGTGAGTAGGCTTTAGACATGCGGCGGAGAACAGTGAAAATTCGCTCAGCTCTGGCAAACCGAAAAACTGACGCTCTAAATCTGTGATTGTAACCGGTAAGAAGAAGATCACAATATCTCCCACTGAGCATGGCAACATCAAAAACTATAATAGTTTGTTCGAAAAAATTATTTTAGTCTACGTGAACATGGAAAATAAAATTAAACCTAAAATCGACGAAATACAGGAGAATAAAAAATTCACTAACAAATGCCTTCTTCGTGTCTTCGGTGGCATCTTCATAGATCTGCTGGAACAGTTTATTGACGGCTGCATCGCCCTCCAGCTGCTGCTTCTCTTCTTCTTCGATCGCCTGAACACGAAATAAAAGCTTTGCCCTGAACACTTTGCCACATGTAATAAGGCAAAATACAGCGTAATATCAGAGTGCCCTTGTCATATTTCGGGACTCATGCTACTGCCTGACCGGGTTACCGCGGTCAGTAAATTTTACAACAACAAGTGAGTAGTTATTGGCAAAAAGACTGTTTGCGCAAAGTTATTAGGCAAACTGCAGCGTAATATTAGAATGCCCTTGTCATATTTCGGGACTCATGCTATTGCCTGACCGGGTTACCGCGGTCGGTAAATTTTACAACAACAAGTGAGTAGTTATTGGCAAAAAGACTGTTTGCGCAAAGTTATTAGGCAAACTGCAGCGTAATATTAGAATGCCCTTGTTATATTTCGGGACTCATGCTACTGCCTGACCGGGTTACCGCGGTCGGTAAATTTTACAACAACAAGTGAGTAGTTATTGGCAAAAAGACTGTTTGCGCAAAGTTATTAGGCAAACTGCAGCGTAATATTAGAATGCCCTTGTCATATTTCGGGACTCATGCTACTGCCTGACCGGGTTACCGCGGTCGGTAAATTTTAGAACAACAAGTGTGTAGTTATTGGCAAAAAGACTGTTTGCGCAAAGTTATCAGGCAAAATACAGAGTAATATTAGAGTGCCCTCGTCATATTTCGGGCATCAGATGCTACTGCCTGACCGAGTTACCGCGGTCGGTTAATTTTAGAACAACAAGTGAGTAGTTATCGGCAAAAAGACTGTTTCTAACTCGGTCAGGCAGTAGCATCTGATGCCCGAAATATGACAAGGGCACTCTAATATTACGCTGTATTTTGCCTTATTACATGTCGCAAACAGTCTTTTTGCCGATAACTACTCACTTGTTGTTCTAAAATTAACCGACCGCGGTAACTCGGTCAGGCAGTAGCATCTGATGCCCGAAATATGACAAGGGCACTCTAATATTACGCTGTATTTTGCCTTATTACATGTCGCAAACAGTCTTTTTGCCGATAACTACTCACTTGTTGTTCTAAAATTAACCGACCGCGGTAACTCGGTCAGGCAGTAGCATCTGATGCCCGAAATATGAACAAGTGAGTAGTTATCGGCAAAAATCGAAAAAAAATACAAACAAATGAATTAAGTGGACAAATAAGCTAACCAATGATGATGTTCCATTCCATCTGTGACAGATCAGGCGGCATCTGAGACAACGCCTTACGTAACAAAGTGCTGTTTGCCGCTCGGGTTGGATGCCTTCGCAGGGACAACAATTATTAAGGGTGCCTTCGCAGGGACAACAATTATTAAGGGTGCCTTCGCAGGGACAACAATTATTAAGGGTGTCTTCGCAGGGACGCAAAGTATGAGTATAGTAGGCACGTGGCGTGAGGGCACGTGGCGTGAGGGCTAGCCAGGTTCAATTTATTAATAGTTAAGGAAACAAAACTCTATCAATCAGAAACACTCTCAATCAATCAGAAACTCACTCACTCACTTAAAAAACTGGGCGTCGCGGTGCTCGGAAATTCTCACGACAGGTCATCGGGGGTTAACGAACAGTGAAGCTGCGCAAGGGAAGTCGAGAGTTTGAAAATGTAGCACCGTGGGAATTCGGCAACACAATGTTCAATTGCCGGAAACGTGCAACATGGAAGAAGATACCTGAAAATAGAAAGAATAGAATAGAAGACTCTCTCATTCAATCAATCAGGCACTCTTATTCAGTCAATCAGGCACTCTCATAAAATCAATCAGGCACTCGCTCATTCAATCCATCAGGCACTCTCTCATTCAATCAATCAGGCATTCGCTCACTCACTTAAAAAAACTGGGCGTCGCGGTGCTCGGAAATTCTCATGACAGGTCATCGGGGGTTAACGAACAGTGAAGCTGCGCAAGGGAAGTCGAGAGTTTGAAAATGTAGCACCGTGGGAATTCGGCAACACAATGTTCAATTGCCGAAAACGTGCAACATGGAAGAAGATACCTGAAAATAGAAAGAATAGAATAGAAGACTCTCTCATTCAATCAATCAGGCACTCTTATTCAGTCAATCAGGCACTCTCATAAAATCAATCAGGCACTCGCTCATTCAATCCATCAGGCACTCTCTCATTCAATCAATCAGGCACTCGCTCACTCACTTAAAAAAACTGGGCGTCGCGGTGCTCGGAAATTCTCATGACAGGTCATCGGGGGTTAACGAACAGTGAAGCTGCGCAAGGGAAGTCGAGAGTTTGAAAATGTAGCACCGTGGGAATTCGGCAACACAATGTTCAATTGCCGAAAACGTGCAACATGGAAGAAGATACCTGAAAATAGAAAGAATAGAATAGAAGACTCTCTCATTCAATCAATCAGTCACTCGCTCATTCAATCAATCAGGCACTCGCTCATTCAATCAATCAGGGACTCTTTCAATCAATGAATCAGCCACTTGCTCATTCAATCAATCAGGCACTCTCTTATTCAATCAATCCGATACTCACTCTCAATCAATCAGGAACTCACTCACTCACTTAAAAAACTGGGCGTCGCGGTGCTCGGAAATTCTCACGACAGGTCATCGGGGGTTAACGAACAGTGGAGCTGCGCAAGGGAAGTCGAGAGTTTGAAAATGTAGCACCGTGGGAATTCGGCAACACAATGTTCAACTGCCGAAAACGTGCAACATGGAAGAAGATACCTGAAAATAGAAAGAATAGAAGACTCTCTCATTCAATCAATCAGGCACTCTTATTCAGTCAATCAGGCACTCTCATTAATTCAATCAGGCACTCGCTCATTCAATCCATCAGGCACTCTCTCATTCAATCAATCAGGCACTCGCTCCTTCAATCAATCAGGTACTCTCTCATTCAATCAATCAGCCACTCGCTCAATCAATCAATCAGGCACTCTCATTCAATCAATCAGGCACTCGCTCATTCAATCCATCAGGCACTCTCTCATTCAATCAATCAGGCACTCGCTCACTCACTTAAAAAACTGGGCGTCGCGGTGCTCGGAAATTCTCACGACAGGTCATCGGGGGTTAACGAACAGTGAAGCTGCGCAAGGGACAACTCAGCCATGAACGCATGGCCGAACCCATCACTGGCTGACTCAATCGCCGTGATGAAGCGGTGGAGGGGCAAATCACGCATGATTTTTTGTTGTCGAAATCGGAGGTTTTTCCAGAAAAAAATTCATGTGTGATTTACACATGAAATTAACTGACCGCGGTAACCCGGTCAGGCAGTACCATCTGATGCCCGTAATATGACAAGGGCACTCTAATATTACGCTGTATTTTGCCTTATTACATGTCGCAAACAGTCTTTTTGCCGATAACTACTCACTTGTTGTTCTAAAATTAACCGACCGCGGTAACTCGGTCAGGCAGTAGCATCTGATGCCCGAAATATGACAAGGGCACTCTAATATTACGCTGTATTTTGCCTTATTACATGTCGCAAACAGTCTTTTTGCCGATAACTACTCACTTGTTGTTCTAAAATTAACCGACCGCGGTAACTCGGTCAGGCAGTAGCATATGATGCATGAAATATGAACAAGTGAGTAGTTATCGGCAAAAATCGAAAAAAATACAAACAAATGAATTAAGTGGACAAATAAGCTAACCAATGATGATGTTCCATTCCATCTGTGACAGATCAGGCGGCATCTGAGACAACGCCTTACGTAACAAAGTGCTGTTTGCCGCTCGGGTTGGATGCCTTCGCAGGGACAACAATTATTAAGGGTGCCTTCGCAGGGACAACAATTATTAAGAGTGCCTTCGCAGGGACAACAATTATTAAGGGTGCCTTCGCAGGGACGCAAAGTATGAGTATAGTAGGCACGTGGCGTGAGGGCACGTGGCGTGAGGGCTAGCCAGGTTCAATTTATTAATAGTTAAGGAAACAAAACTCAATCAATCAGAAACACTCTCAATCAATCAGAAACTCACTCACTCACTTAAAAAACTGGGCGTCGCGGTGCTCGGAAATTCTCACGACAGGTCATCGGGGGTTAACGAACAGTGAAGCTGCGCAAGGGAAGTCGAGAGTTTGAAAATGTAGCACCGTGGGAATTCGGCAACACAATGTTCAATTGCCGGAAACGTGCAACATGGAAGAAGATACCTGAAAAGAGAAAGAATAGAATAGAAGACTCTCTCATTCAATCAATCAGGCACTCTTATTCAGTCAATCAGGCACTCTCATAAAATCAATCAGGCACTCGCTCATTCAATCCATCAGGCACTCTCTCATTCAATCAATCAGGCACTCGCTCACTCACTTAAAAAAACTGGGCGTTGCAGTGCTCGGAAATTCTCATGACAGGTCATCGGGGGTTAACGAACAGTGAAGCTGCGCAAGGGAAGTCGAGAGTTTGAAAATGTAGCACCGTGGGAATTCGGCAACACAATGTTCAATTGCCGAAAACTAGCAACATGGAAGAAGATACCTGAAAATAGAAAGAATAGAATAGAAGACTCTCTCATTCAATCAATCAGTCACTCGCTCATTCAATCAATCAGGCACTCGCTCATTCAATCAATCAGGGACTCTTTCAATCAATGAATCAGCCACTTGCTCATTCAATCAATCAGGCACTCTCTTATTCAATCAATCCGATACTCACTCTCAATCAATCAGGAACTCACTCACTCACTTAAAAAACTGGGCGTCGCGGTGCTCGGAAATTCTCACGACAGGTCATCGGGGGTTAACGAACAGTGGAGCTGCGCAAATCAATTATGACTAGTAAATACCGTCAAATGATCCATAATTAGAAAAAAATTCGCTGTCAGTACGACATAGTAACAATCAATCAATCGCTCATTCATTCAATCAATCACATGTTCACCTAACCAAGCTAACACCCTTTTATTCAATCAATCAATCGCTCATTCATTCAATCAATCAATAAAGCTTTACAGTTTACATGCTTCGTGAGAAAGAACTGAATTTGCTTGTTGATGTAGCACGGCTAAATTCACACAAAAATGACACGTGTATTATAAACACAATAAAAGGTTATTCGTCTCTTGTGAGACTCCTGCCTTCAATTCGTACGTCTCTATATTTTCTGCTTATTTTGTATTCATCTTTTGTGACTATTCCGATCAATCCGATAACTCTTTTTGTGTGCCCAATGCGAGACAAATAATACAGAATAATAAATAAAAAACTTACGACGCGCGCAGTCTGCTTTTGTTGTCCTGCTGTGCCGGTGGCCGTCTCCGAATCAGGCTCTTGATGCTGCGTCGTTGATTCGTCTTCAATCGGCTGTTGGATTTCCTGAACAAGTTAGTTTAATCATCAGTTCTAACTATATATAAAAATATATCATTTTATATTTCAATGTATCCGGCCATCCTAGGTTTTAATCACCTGATTAAGCTAACACACTTTTATTCATTCAATCAATCGCTCATTCATTCAATCAATCACATGTTCACCTAACCAAGCTAACACCCTTTTATTCATACAATCAATCACTCATTCATTCAATCAATCAATCACATGTTCACCTAACCGTCTCCGGCATACGCTCCTGTTGCTCCTCATCACCACGATCCCAGCACATGTCATCCAGACCATCGTCAGTTTGTGACTGCGATGACGGTGCTTCGGATTCCATGTTCGATTTGGGAAGGTTGATGGTTTGTGGTTTGGTTTGGTTTGATTGGATATAATTATGGATTGTGGTATTTCGATTGCGAAAATCTGGAATGATTTAATTTTTCATTTCTATTAAAACAACAACTAATTAGGCTCCGGGCAGATTGAATAATTGGATATCACATTCCATGCCCATGCAAACCGTTACCGTTGATATATTAATCCGATTCTCAGTTGTAAAAATTTACATAGAATTTTACCTACGCACCTTGATTTTAAAAAGAACGTAAATAAAACGTAACATATTCGTTCCTGAACGGAACTGTGTTGTTCTCTTTTTGTTCCTTTTTCTTTGGTAAATTATGGGAGTGTAAACATTTATGTTCTTCGGAAATCTACGTATATAGCGAACATAAAACTTTGTTCGCGAACGGTATATAGACACAATTCCATTACGTTCACAAAAGTCCGCCAAATTC
This sequence comes from Daptonema setosum, assembly GCA_964036265.1. Classification (NCBI taxonomy): domain Eukaryota; kingdom Metazoa; phylum Nematoda; class Chromadorea; order Monhysterida; family Xyalidae; genus Daptonema; species Daptonema setosum. The sequence goes on from OZ038442.1 coordinate 512,135, forward strand.
ACCGAACATAATTCAATTTGTTCACGAACAAAAATGTGAACATAATAAAAGAACGTAAATTTCGAACATAATATTTGATTTCGGCAACAGTGGCCAGGAACTTGTGCAGACTTAGCATAACAACCAATAAAGCCAGTCTACTTGATCTTTGCTTAACAATAGTTGAGCATGACGTGGGAATTACTGATGAGGGCTAACCACTTGAATATAAATTTGTCTAATTAGAAGCCCGAAACGAGTTTTACAATCACTTACATACATAAGTTCCACAAACACACACATTGCTACACAACATGCATAAACACGAAGTGACACAGTCATACTCATAACACGTGACGCTAATTTATCAGTCAGTCAGTCAGTCAGTCAGTCAGTCATTCAGTCAGTCAGTCAGTCAGTCAGTCAGTCAGTCAGTCAGTCAGTCAGCCATTCAGTCAGTCAGTCAGTCTGTCAGTCAGTCACTCAGTGAGTTGTACGACTAACCTCGATCTTTAGCCGTGCATTCTCCTCATGGATTCGATCAAGCTTGACGGTGATCTGTTTGAGCAAGTCGTTGTCCGAACTGTTCCGTCGATGGTTACCGTTCATTAACGGAGTGTCGGTGGAAGAAACGCGAGGCATATGCGATGTATCCGATTGCGCTCGGGCCAGTATCATCTCCTCCTTCAAGTGAGTGAGTGAGTGAGTGAGTGAGTGAGTGAGTGAGTGAGTGAGTGAGTGAGTGAGTGAGTGAGTGAGTGAGTGAGTGAGTGAGTGAGTGAGTGAGTGAGTGAGTGAGTGAGTGAGTGAGTGAGTGAGTGAGTGAGTGAGTGAGTGAGTGAGTGACTCACCTGCAACACATGGTACTCCACTTCATACGCCAGTAGCTCGCGACTGATGTCAAAGTCGAAAACTTGATTGAAAATTCGTTCCATCTGGATAATGCCCATTTCTGAAACTTGTTAAATGAAAGTCATTAATCAATAGTGCTTTTTAGAGAGAAGCCATTTTAATCGGACACTTTTTCGTTTCTTAACGAGCTTCTGCTTAACTTCCCACAACAAAATTTCAGCTGCCTAAAATGCCACCAGTCCAGAACCGTTTCCAACCTGGTAACGTTGTTTTCAAAAACTCATTGATGGACTCGAATGAGTTGCACTGTTTGATGAGCTCTTTGTGCTCACCGAGGAGTAGCAGGCCGATCTTGAAGATTACATCCAGGCTGCCCGATAGAAACATGCAGTCTGCAAGTGAGTGAGTGAGTGAGTGAGTGAGTGAGTGAGTGAGTGAGTGAGTGAGTGAGTGAGTGAGTGAGTGAGTGAGTGAGTGAGTGAGTGAGTGAGTGAGTCAGCCAGTGAGTAGTTTGTAATGATGCGTTATACCGAAGGATAAAAAACAGGAATCGAACCGGCTTGGACGGCTTCATAGAGCGTAACACTATCGACTCGGCTATCTGGCTTGTCCAGCAGTGAGTTCCATGTTGGTCGTATAACATGATCAGCGACGGCAGTTATCTCATCGTAGGTCAGCTTCAGTCGCTCCATTCGTTGACGTTCCTCTTCTGGAAAAAAGTATTTATGAGTTTATTTTGTACAATATATCGTAAAATTTTGTGACCGTAAGTTTCAATGATTCTGATTACAGTACTCATGTTTGTCATTTCGTGGTTTTGTACCTTTCAGCGTAAGTTTCTTCGAACTTTGCTTAATTCCTCAATTTGATTCGACGATCCACTAAGTTGTTTTCTGGGGATGGGTACTGACTGAATTACTACATGGGTTGTATACTGATGCGCTGAAATATGCATGTATGTTTCATTTACTTTTTTACTTAGTTGCATTTTTAATCACATACATACTTGTTTACTGAAACCTGAACACAAAAATATACTACAGTTTACTGGCAATCGCAGTTTACTTGCCACCAACAAGCTTAGTGGTGGATTTGTTGACTAACCGCCTGATTCTTCGACTGACTAAAGACTGTTGTAAGTAAACGTTTACACATTCGTAAATTGCAATTTTGCCGATAATCTACAGAAGTTATTGAGTAAACTACATAGACATACATGTAGCTTGTTATGTTGAAATACTTTCTATAGTTGAGCTAGAGCACGACCGGCTGCATGATCCGTTCCACCCAAATGGGGGGTTCTTTTTTGGGGAGATCAAATTCGGTGAGTCGATTTTCCGTGAGTTGATATTGGATAACTTAATTTTCGGGGATTTGGGTGATTTTCATCCAAACGAACCCCGATGGAACATGAGCATGACCTCTCCATTCAACGAGTTCTTCTTGATGATGTGCATCCATTTCACTGAACCCGGCTTCCGTGTCGGCGTCAGGTTTGGAACCCGCGACCGCTCGATCGCCAGGCTGTCCTTTTTGTTACTCGGCAATCGAAACGGGTCGAACTGTCGGAACCCTCGTAGTGTTAGCATTTCGGTTATGGTTTTATAATTTCACTCGGAATTCTTTGCGGTATTCTCTCTGTTTGGGAGATTGCCGCCGAGTTGAACTTTGGCTTAACATTCGCTGATCTGCGAAGTAAACGATTCTAAGTAGAGATACATGTAAATGAACTAGTCATCTAAGAAACTCTGATTTTTTCAAAAAAAATTTTTCAGCCGAATAATTGAATATGAAACGTAAGTTCTCAAACGTACCTGTGTACATACATAGTGGTCAGCCTGGAATTGAGTTGGTGAGCGTGACCAACTTCAACTCTCAAACAAGAGTAAGAAATACCGTTTGAGTACATACATATAAACATACATATCAGCTCAATCTTAAAAACATGAATAAAATACACGATTAACTCGGAACAAACTTATTATAAACGTTGCATGATGAAATGAAAACCATTTTATGTAAGTATTCCAAGCAATTTATATAGCATAACACACTCTATCGCACAGAATACTTACTAGAAAAAAATTCACAACATCTGAAAGAGTTTAGATTTTAAGAGTTTAGAAACGCATTACATTACATGTACATATGTAAATGTTAATACAAAATAGTTTCCTTGACATCAGCTGAACATTATTAAATAAACATGAAATGTTTATGTCCCTTCAAATTATAGAAAAACTCTTTCATGGAATAATTAAGAGCTTCAGGCGTTTGTCGAAAAATTACACACCTTTTTTGTCGCTGAAATACTCTTCCTTGAATCAATCTTTTATGGAGTAAGCGACATTTGGAAGAAAATTCCTCTGTATGACAACTGAAACGGTCAATTTAGGCAATTTGGTTGAAACCAGCGGCTGAGTAAAATATTTATGGGCCGTTTAAAAATATGAGAATATTGACAAGTACACTGTCCAATTTGGAAGAACGATTATACGTGAGCCAGAGCAAAGAAAATAATACTGAATCTGACTATCATGCTTAGGTTTCTACTAAGATATATACAAATGGGAATTATATTTTAACTTCGAAGATTGTTTTTTTTTCAAGCCCACCGTGAACAACACGTCATCGAAAGGACGTCAGATATAGACATCTGATAATTTTGTTTTCAGAAGTAATGTTTATGAAATTCACAAAACTACCACGGAAACTTCAACAAGCAATACGACGTAAAACAGAATTCATGTTGAACATTGAAATACGCACTCATGAATGATTGTGTCTGGGCTGCTTCAATTGACGAACATAAAAGAAGCATTTCAGAAGAGTTCCATTCAACAGAATGTTGAGTTGCAGACGAATCAACATTTATGTACATGATGAACATGAAACCTACATACATATGTGAATGTACATGAATGAAACTCATCAAAATGAGCAAACGCTAGTGCATTGTGCTACCTTACCAATGTATTTCATGTTTCTGGTTATTGGCTTTGTGCACTACTGAATGCTGGTCGCAAAGCAATACGAGTCGATCATGAGATTCGTGGAGAAAAAGTGCATGCGACGCGCGGTAGCGGACGAGAAATTTTTTTTTATTTATTAGAACTCTTATCAAAACATCAAAGCGTGTAATTAGAAAGGTATGAATTTGAATTACTTGAATTGACTTAACGATGGAAAATTTTGCTGTTGGGGAAAATTCCCCCGACTAAGACGCAGAGTAGAACGTTGACTGATCGCACGCGCACGATACAGCGCGCTAACCGCAGCGTGCAGGTGTACATTATTATTACAGGGTGGTAATCTATACACTGATAAAAGTTAATTAGCAATTCGTTCATGAAACTGATTTTTTGCTAACTAACAACTTTGATTTTAACTCAACTTCAACTCAACAATAAGTTTAGTGTTAAAACACCGCCTCATTTTCAACCCAATCCGTTCATTTATTTTACTGTACCTGTTACAGTGTAATAAACAAAAAACGTTTTTTATTCACACCCTGTAAGATCATGTAAGATATTGTTCTGCATGTTCTTTTATATTCCACATGCATGCATTTCTAATATTGCAACGCCAGTTGACTGCTGAAAACTCAGATTCCAGAACTTTATGATGATGTTGTGTGATAGTTTTTTGAAGAACCGCTAAAATTAGTGAAGTGAGCGTGTTTTTTTTATTGAAGTACATCATTAGAATACAAATGAACTACTAGATAAAAACCATTGTCTCCTAATTATACGTATGTTTGATAAGATCATATATGGAACTGCAATCAGATTTATAAATTCTGCTATTTGGAGAAAGTCGCCTGCATGTCTAACATCTAAATTTCGTAGACGCCCAAGACTACTGTAATTGAATTGGATATGAGTTTACAGTGAAAGCACACTCCACCACCACATCAGTGGTGTTGATATAGCCCATCAAGGGTTCCTTGCTAATCAAAAAAATCTTGACGTTGAATTTGAGTTCAAAGCTGATTTTCAAAGACACTAATTTAGCGCCTCCTTCATTGTATGAATGTATAGTGATAACGCATCGTTTCTGCGACACGCTACGAAGTTATTTCATGAACGATGTCCGTATGATAAAACACATGTTCAACCCAGACAGTTCAGTGCGGTGGGAGAAGAATTCTTACTGAACCATGACCATTTGTTTCCTCTTCCCTAGGGCCCCAGAACTATTATCCATAGGGTGTATTCGATTTGATTACACATTGGAAGTTTTTTTGAATGAAAATCTTCATTTTAATACATCCGCCCCTGATCACATCAAATCCAGGTGCATGCAACCGAATGTCTGCGCCAGACTTCGCGGAACAGCATAACGGCTGACAAATCAGCTTTCCAAAAGGGATTGGAACTTTCCCTGAAAAAGGGGGTATCACTTGCAAATAAGAAATTATACCTGAACATTAAGGAGCACACTCCACTTTTGTAAACAAACACTTTCCCAAGTTACTTCTGCGTTTCGAATACTGTACAAAGTGATAGAGAATAGGCGGCCGGTCGAACTCATTATCGTGAAATTATTCATGAGCCCGAATAATCCATGAAAATGCGAATAGTAAACAAACATGATGTACATATGTATACGTCTGACAGACTTCTATTAGAACTCTGATTTGTAAAACTATCGGCACACAAGATTAAAATTTTTTCTAATTTTGGATTAGGAAAACAAACACGGAAGAGACAAAAGTGTATTACACAGGGAAAATATGTGCATTAGAGTTAAAACCAATATCATGGCAATTAATTATTAATATGATGAATATAAACATACTTTTCTAATTTATATTGAAATATTCCACAAAACCATTTTGATTTGACAAATCCAAAATCAAACTTTTGGTTTTTTGGATTCTTAATTTTTGAACAGAAAACACGTTTTCTTCGTATGTTATGAATTATTCCGTCATAATCCGAAATTGGAAAAAATCTGATTCATGTGTGCCGATAGTTTTACAGGCCAGATTTTCTAATAAAAGTCTGTCAAACGTATACGTAGCACACGGCGCAATAGGTCTGATACGAAAAAAGGTCTTAAAACAACCATACTGAAAACAACAACAACAACAACAACAACAACAACAACAACAACCAGACTGAAAACAACCAGCTCAAAGAATCAAGGTAAACGATTCAGTTTCTCGAAAACCTTTCGACGTCAAAGGTTATCCAATCGGCTTCTAGCAAGAATACGCAAGGAGGAACAATCAATTTCTTTATTTTCAAGGCTATTTAATGCGATGCTTCTTACCCTCCATTTCACTATTTCCTGTTGAAGATTCTCTTTTTGTCCTAGAAACATCGGTGCGGAGATAAGCACAGAGGAGACATGAAATTACCAGTGTCTACGAAACTGAAGTTCTCGTACTTAGGACAAAGAGTATTGATGAGTAAGATGATACTATATATTGCTCGAATACTACGTTTTTGTAACTCACCTCAATTCATATTTATTGAGCCAAACGAAGGTTGTTAATTCTGAAGGTCACTTCATTCACATGGGAAAACGGGTTACGCATGCGGTGATTATAGGTTTTCCAGTAAACTATTAATGTTTATTCCTATTATTATCAAATTTCTTTATTACTTGCATCTAATAACACACAGAAAACCGTTCTTCCGTTCTCCTATTTACATAAACTCGGAAAAAGTTTCACGACAACTTGACAACTACAAGTTATATGGTATTAAAAGTCAGAGCAACTTCGAGACTTTGAGCACTCTTCAGTCGAAGTTGTTGACATGTTGACAAACCTACTTCTATTATTGTTACAATACACAATTCTCAACATGTCTGTCCTCAAGCTTCCATTCTTCAATTATCGTCAAGTATTTACCGAAATAGAATTGTACGAGGATTTCGAGATGTTTTCGTGAATACATAATTCACGAAACAGGTTCTTTTGTCGTTCGTGAAACAAACTTAGTTTCATTAAATTACAAAACAAACAAAATAAACAAACAAACAAACAAAACAAAAAACCACAAAAAAACAACAACAACAACAACAACAACAACAACAACAACAATAACAACTCACCTTTCATTTTACGTTGAATCTGCATTCTGTTCTCTAGTATCTGCTGCATGATCGCTTTCTTCCAAAGGGAACGATAGGCCGATTGTTCGTGCTGGTCAGACTCGCCGTGCTCGTTTGAATCGTCGGTGATACACGAGTCTGAAACCATTAACTCATGTACTCGCTAACTCACTCACTCACTCACTCACTCACTCACTCACTCACTCACTCACTCACTCACTCACTCACTCACTCACTCACTCACTCACTCACTCACTCACTCACTCACTCACTCACTCACTCACTCACTCACTCACTCACTTCACTCACTCACTCACTCACTCCTCACTCACTCACCGTCACGACTCAAACCACGCGCTATCGGCGACTGACTGCTCGGCAGACCGATACCAGAAGTGACCGAAGCCAATGACGCTCTGCTACCAGAATGCGGTGATCCAGGACTCTCGTTTAGACCACTCGCTATCCGACTGTAAAGACCAGTCAGTCAGTCAGTCAGTCAGTCAGTCAGTCAGTCAGTCAGTCAGTCAGTCAGTCAGTCAGTCAGTCAGTCAGTCAGTCAGTCAGTCAGTCAGTCAGTCAGTCAGTCAGTCAGTCAGTCAGTCAGTCAGTCAGTCAGTCAGTCAGTCAGTCAGTCAGTCAGTCACTCAGTCAGTCATCAGTCAGTCAGTTCAGTCAGTCAGTCAGTCAGTCAGTCAGTCAGTCAGTCAATCAGTCAGTCAGTCAGTCAGTCAGTCAGTCAGTCAGTCAGTCAGTCAGTCAGTCAGTCAGTCAGTCAGTCAGTCAGTCAGTCAGTCAGTCAGTCAGTCAGTCAGTCAATCAGTCAATCAGTCAATCAGTCAGTCAGTCAGTCAGTCAGTCAGTCAGTCAGTCAGTCAGTCAGTCAGTCAGTCAGTCAGTCAGTCAGTCAGTCAATCAGTAATTCAACCTGAATATAGCCTGTCTCCATGATGTACTACCACAACGTGTACGACGCATCTTTGGTGTACCGCACATACTGTCGTTGCCTGGAAATTTGGTCAGTAAAGTCTGTTCAAAGTTTCTCGTTATTCTAAAGTTTTTACGTGATAATTTTGGGGCGCACTCAAATCCGGCGCTCGTTCAAACTAAACCAACATTTTCAGCTGAACAGTTGGTCCATAATTCTACAGGCTTTCGAAGGTCAGTCAGTACATCTACATTTGCACGTCCGTTAAAAGACGTGTTTTTTAAGCTTGTTAGTACTAATACTTTCAGTCACTCATTTTATAATTGCCATCCAACAAAAGTTTATGAAAAGTAATCATAAACCCAACTAACTATCTAGTGACACGAGTTTGTACGCCTGTGAGGAACTGGCGTGCATGTCCACAAGACGAGTTAACCTGAAATGAAGTCAATCAGCCAGTCAGTCAGTCAATAAATCAGTCAGTCAGTCAGTCAGTCAGTCAGTCAGTCAGTCAGTCAGTCAGTCAGTCAGTCAGTCAGTCAGTCAGTCAGTCAGTCAGTCAGTCAGTCATCAGCGACTATTGAGTCAGAAGGTTCATGTTTCAAACAGGCGGACTGTATTATCCTATTTTAGTCCGTTACTTAGTTGGTGATATATGTACATATAAAAGAAAATCGTGTCCTTAATTTACGTCAAACAGTTGAAGCAAACAGAGTTTCCCGTTTGAAATTTTCTTTGCACCTGTCAATTTTTTGATTATCCTTATTTGCGAAGTACTCCGTTTCTTCACGCGAAAAATCGAAAACCGATTTATTATTCGAACGCATATTCACCGAATTTCTCCACTAAATTATGTCTAGTTTTTGATAAATCAAGTTGTGAACAAAGTTTTTGGATAAGTTTTTGGGAACAACCAATGAAACAGCTGTTAATAAAATAAACAGATTATATTGCAACAGTTAAGTACAGTAAAGTTATAATTTTAGGTAATCTTGCTAACGTATTTTAACTTTGACTTAAATATTTCATCGATGTTGATTATCGCTTATGTTCTCATTCAAGCATCGATAATTCATCTTTTATAACGATAAGTAAAGAAAATTTCAATTCACTGTTCACGGCTGACAAGACTAGGATGTGCAAAAAACTCGTTCAAGAACATTTTTAATTGGATCGAAAAAAGTTTCACGTCTTTGAAACAGGGGCGTATTGGTCATTTACGGATGACCGACCAGTTGCAATTGCAAATGGCGTATCTCTGAAACATGCGTGGCACATGCAATCCTCAACTGTACAACACTTAATCAAGTATGTACAGTATGTACTTACTGTATGTCTGTATCACATCAGTTATTAATCTGTTCATAATCCAAATGAACATCAGTTCGATGCCACTTAACCACTGGCGGACGAGCCAAGCCTCCAAACGGGAAGTTTCGTTGGAGGGGAATTGACAGTTTTCCGGCCATTTTATGAATCTTTAGGGGACAAGTTATACTTTATTAAAACGCCAAAGAGAGGGGAATTTTTTATTTTCCCCACCTATCACGCCCGCTGATGAACCCAACCATACTTGTCAATGGCACTCACTTTTTGTTCAGCATTCGGCCGAGATGCGTTGTTTCCTCCATGGTGGTAGCGTACTCAGATGGTGATGTAGGCTTATTTAATTACTACGCACAATTGAATTATTATATGGACGATCGGTCAAGCTGTTCAGTCAAGTCTGAGAAATGACGTAATAAGGGTAGAGAAGGAAACGTATTTATGATCCATCATACTTGGATGATATGGGCAGTTTTCCGGAACTAAGAGACCGAATGAGTTTTGTAGGGTCTTGATGTGTGTGATTACTGTGAGTATACAAGTACGGATGCATAAGATATTTAGGTCCTGTGAAAAAAACATCATGTTCCATGAATGCATTTGGTTAATTATTTTAGAAGTTTCTACGAGTCAAAAAAGCTTTTCTATGTAGTCTTGATCCAGCATGATCTTGTATCAAGTTAATTATGAAGTTAATCTTGCATGATTCAAGTTAATTTTGAAGCAATAAATAATCAATCATGATATTAATCTCATAAATATGTATGCACAAGGATATCAATCGCATATATTAAATTCGTTCACTGAGTCTCATCAAGTAGAGTTACACATATCATGAAAAATACATACATACTGTAGTAGCTGATGGAATGACTATCCATAATAAAAAACTTGGCTTCACTTTTGTGTGGTCTACACATGCTAAAGAATATCTTAAAAATATCTACATAGTTGAATACAAATTTAGATAATTAGCCCTGGTTGAGACTGATAAGTTATGCAGAAATTTATAGTTGATTACGATTGATAATAATTAATTGAATGAATAATTTTGGGATTTTGAATAATCTTGAACTTCCCTGCATATTTTCTCACCAGAAACAGACTATTCCGGAGTTTCTTTTCTGACCACTATTGGGAGAAAAAAAACAAAAAAATTACTCGGTTTTTTGTGTTTACTCCATATTCCAATCAATTTGTTATTCAATAAGCCCTTCAAATAGTTCATGCTATTGCTAGTCATAAAAGTGTGTCTGTTGTCCGGAGAACACGAAGTTGATTGAGCAAAAATTTGATAAATGAGGAATTCCAAACAAAGAATAAATTTATAAGAATTTTGTAAAACGTTTCAGAGAGAAAAATATTCACAGTGAAGTTGTGAGCGTACGGCGTGACGGAAAGACTGCGAAACTTGAACAATACATGCTTCTCCCAAGTGTTAATCCTCTTTGTACCAGAGTAGGAAGTTGCCAATGTACAGTAATCTGTAATTAAGTGAATCAGAAGAACATACTTTCAACGAGAAACTACTTTCTAATCATTACGTGACTCAAGGCCAACGTCGTTGTTCGAAATTTGATTTTGCTCATAATGAGTTACGATACCCTGCGCAAACAAGATAACTTGAGGTCAAATTTCATGGCACGTAATGTGACTTGTTACGACATGGAATCGTAACACGCAATCTTAAGGCTTCGTGATACTAATCACTGTCAATTGACTAATTCAGGTACATTACATTTAGGAACAGGTGGGGAATAAAACTCAAAAGCCATTTTTGCATGCATTGCTGCCTCCTAAAGTTGTCCAAGCCCTCGGTTGCAGAATGCATGATTCTATTAAAGACGCGCATCTTTACAGTCTTCGTGTATCATGAAAGTGGCTCACCAAATGTAAGATCTCGGTAAATGGATGATCTCAGGTTATTGGACAGGACAATCGAGACTTGGATGTGATAAGGTGACCATGGCAACTGGTCAACTCAGAAAGTACTTATTGAAAGACGGCCGTCTGTGTGTTCACTACTTAATGAAGTTTACGATCTGTAAGTATTACACGAACGTAACTGACTGACTGACAATGAAACATTAGTTGGAAAAATGTTTTTTTGAATTTCTAGAAATTTCTTTCAGCGTTGAGTGGCGATGCGATGACTAGTAATATGTAGATGAGTATTACCTTAGCCAATAATCCGAAAACTTGCTATGTATAGTAGTTCCTGGTGGGATTCGAACCTACGACCTCCTGAACAGCACATAGTGTAGGCGTGCTAACTTCATTGTTAATCTGTTGACGTTCACCCAAACTTAGTAAGCAAAAATAGTAAGCAGTATGTACTTCATGCTTCATTGATGTTGTAAGAAACATTCTAGATTTCCGAAACGAACTTTTTGAGCTTCTTTCGACTGACTAAAGGTTATGTAAACATGGAAAACACGTCCTAAAATAGCGGAGAAATGAATGGGTCCATGACAAATACGTACTGTACAAACTCAACCGAGCACAAATAATGAATCATCCGTTCACGCAAAATGAAATCTGAGTGCCAGGTTAACGAGTACAAGATGCACTGGCGGACGAGCCAAACCTCCAAAGGGAGGGGAATTTTCCCAAAGAGGGAGGGGGATCAGCAGATACCTACACCTTAGGGAACAAAATCCACTTTTTGTATTGTCAAAGAGGGGGGATTCCAATTTTCCCTCCCCTACTCGTCAGCTAGTGACATGACATGATGGAACTTGAGCTGAAGTGGTGCCATCACGTTTTTCTCGAGATGGTTCTC
>OZ038442.1:526567-535859 GCA_964036265.1 Daptonema setosum
TGTAGATGACGTCGACTCTGATTCAGTATGACCACAGGTATTTCATGTTCCGTATATTTTTTCTCGAGTTCATCCGCTAGCTGACGACACGGTTCGAGTATTTTTATAGTTTTCATTGACATGATTGATTGTCTGAACAACCTTTCAATTTGACTGGAGTCTAACAAAAAATTCATATTTACTGAGTAGATGAATTTTATTTATTTTATACAATTCGTGATTCAGTTATGAACTTTCAACAGAAATTTTTTCCAGGCTCCCAATTACAGTACATAGTCTATGAAATTTGAATGAACTTAGATGTATGTGAACCACATGGATTTATCAACATCATACTGATACTGAATGTATCAGTTTTCACAGGGAATTCAAGGTATAATCATACATATTTCAAGGAAATAAATACATCCAAACACGTGCGGGCACATCGTTTTCTGGCTATTTTCATTTTCATGCTGTTCAAAAACACGTGGGCGTACCATATCCGTACCGCCTTTGATGTACGCCATAAAGGCATACATAATCTACCTTCATAAAACACATATATCATGCGATGGCCAAATTGATGGCAGTATTTCCATAACGTGAAAGGCGCACGAATTCGTATTATGTAAAACACATATGTACGTGTACATAAAACCTTCGTACGTACATGTAGGTTAAAACATACATCTGTACGTATGTTTGTAAACATAAAATAGTACATGAAATACATAATGGTGCCGACGACTGCAAAGCCCATAGCAGGGAATGCCTACTAAACAACGGGTCAGGTTCTCGTGTGCCACGGTTTAATAGTCGGGTAGTGAGTACATGGGCACCAAACACCAACAACAAACACCATGTGTGTAAGCCATTATCTTGGCCTGAACCTAAGACAACCAATAGTACTATACGAGAGACAAATCGCCGTTATTATATTTTTTAATGGAATCTAAGCACCACGAAATACTGTCACCATCCTGGACATACGTACGTTTACTGTAGTATGGTGAAATGGAGCAGGGCTTTTCCAAATTCTTTATAACAATTTTCTATGGTAGCAAGTTACATACATAAATGTATCTAATGGATTACTTTGAAAATGACAACGGCTGAAGAAGTTACATTCTTTCATGAACAGAATCTCAAAAATCATACTTTGAACCAAAAGTTGCCGTATACTTATTCTTGCGTACACGTAACATTTTATGCATAAACGGAAACGACGTCAATTCGGGATGGCATGCAGAAAGCCGAAGTACATAATGGTTAAGGTTAGGTGGTATGGCCATGATTAGATGACGTACAGACATGATCGCCATGTGCCTTCATACAGACCATCAACTCGTTGGGAAGGCACTGGCCCGAACTGATTTCGTACATACGAAGTGAAGAAGCACAATACGCTTCCCTACGCGTACAGATCTACGTCAAAGGATATTAAGGGGAACGGGTTTTCAAGCGTTTATTCACAAGACATTTAATTGCTTTACTGACTACATTATTGTGTTCAAGTAAGCACATCCGTCTATCTGGGATTGAAATAAACTAACTAAGACTAGAATGCGTAGATTGACGAAAATATGGGATATGAGAAATGATGATATGGATTAACATCAAGTCAATAGGTTTTTAATGTAATAATCACAATGGTACTTCGTTCTGAATTGATGAGGAGGTAAAATTTTAAATGCGTAATGGTTCTCCCCGTGAATTCTTCGGGAAGTCATACGTATATAGTATGGAAACCGATTGAGAACGGCATACGAATGTGGAACTCATCATACTATGACACACTGGCGGACGAGCCAATCTACCAAAGGGAGGGGAATTTCGTCAAAGAGGAGGGAAGGGAATTAACAGTTTTGAGGCTGTTTTACCTACATACACCTTAGGGAACAAATTCGACTTTTTGGAACCGCCAAAGAGATGGGAATTCCAATTTACCCTCCCCTTCTCGTCCGCTAGTGAATACACGCCATACCAACAAATCCAAGGTCATACATGGCAAATCTGCAGGACTGAATTTGTGCCAGCACTACAACAAGATGCAGACGTACATTTGGGCGAATCCCATTTCGGCTAGCACCGACTTGGGCGAATGTCTACCAGGACAAACGACTTGGTTGCCACACGATACGACCTTGCGGCCATAAACGTTTTCCGCTGGTTCGGTTCGGTTCGGTTCGGTTAGGTTCGCTGGTTGAACACGCCTTACAACCAATCTACGATAAACTTTTCAAAGCAGCAACGCATCCGCAACCATATTTTTGTCATGTACTGTGTCTACGGAAATGACATTTATAGACGATTCCGTACGTCACGAGATGTCAGAAGCACGTGTGCATGTACGTTCATGTATGGAGACAATGGCAGACGAGCCGATTCTCCAAAGGGAGGGGAATTTCGCCAAAGAGGGGAGAAATGACTGTTTTTAGCCAATTTTCCCTACACATCAAAGAACAAATTCTAATTTTTGAAAACGCCAAATAGTGAGGACTTTCACTTTTTCCACCCTTCTCGTCTGCTAGTGTATGTACAGTATGTGTAATCGTACCAGACCGGCTCATACGCCCTTTCTGTGAGGTCTAGACATACATATACGTTGAATCCATGAAGCGAATGCCATTTATGGCGTTGTAAAACTACATGCTTTTATTCATGATCGAGGTTTCGATAATGAAATGCCCAGAACTACCTTAAGATTATTTGGTAGCTCACATATACATGTTCATGCTTAACTCAGAGGAACTCACAGAGATTCAGTTCTTCAAAATCGTGGTTTGAGAATCTACAGTAGATTTGGTTGCTTTTTGGATGTATTTTCAAGTTTTCCTCGGACCAATACTTCAAAGTGGCAGCCGTACAGACATGCAGTTTCAGTAAAATGAAATGTGTGCCCAATTGCAATGCTGCAATGGGTAGAAATCGGAACGCAGGATATGGGTGTAGTACTTCAACGGCCTAACCAGTTCTGGATGGTATCTGTAAATCAGTGCATTGAAGCATATACCACTGAATGTACCATATGTTATACGTATCATCCAATCATGCAAAACTCGATTCAGCAAGGGAGAAGGAACATACGCAAAAAGGCTCTTCTCGAATAGAGGGCATGAAGTTCAAGAGAAGGTCACCTGAAGTCTGCTTTTTGGTGGGTCTGCTCTCCAATTTAGCCTCCTACTGTAATGAGATGATAAAGCTATAGCGCTCAGATTTCAAGACACAATCCGGCCTCAAATTACATGGTCGAACGGCTCGCGGAAAAGCCTGCTAATGACGGCGTATTGTACAGAGTGACAAAACATTGTACAGGGCATCACAAAATTCATGTTTTTTTGTCAATAACTCATGCATGCTGCATGTCAAAGATCGTTACTGATATTTTTATGAGCATTGCCTACACTACACCACACATACATCGACTGACAAATATATGTTTTTCAATCCCGAGGTTCCATGATCTGAGCTAGGTTTCTAGACAGTTATTTTTAGAACATGAACTCAAGAGTTGCCCTGTTCAGTCAAACGACATACAGTATACATATATGTATGTACATATAAGCGAATGCCTCTGAATGACGCTGTCCATGCAGAAACAACTTACGAAACTCAACTAATAAATGTTATACATTAGTAGTGTATAACAATTACAATACTGTACATCCGACAATCCTATCCGTATTACCGTAATCGGAATCCGAATCAGCATGCATCTCCGCATGTTATAATGAAGCCGAATACAGATTTCCGAGTGGTCTCGCATCATCAATACCGAAAACTCGGTCACGTGAGCATGCGGCTTCATATTTGTGGTACCCAAAGAAGATATATATATATGTTTGTGGTCAGGCCACTCATATAGCCTATCCAGAGTTTCTTGTTAGTCAAAAACTTTTTGGCGCGCAGTTTGAATTCAAATCTGTTTTTAGCGCGCTTTCCAAAAATCAAAAAATAAAATAATTTCCATCTAACATCTAATAATTCACTGCATACGTGTGTAACCGATCTGAGAAATTAATTTTTGATAACAAGTAACCATGACCAAGCTATAGTCTATGTGTGAAAGTATTGACACGAAAAATAGTCTAAAAATAGAAAAAATATAAATGACAGGGGTCTTTACTTTAGTCTCACAGTCAATTAATATTGCAATACATAACATATATAAATGCGGTACATTAATGAAACAGCCATTTGACATTTCCTTCATAACACATGCGTGGTTTCCTGGAGTTTCTTCGAGTTGCAACCTGTTTTCAGAACGTTCGTTACATTCCAAAGTATTTCGAAACTCAGAACCGGAAACAAATGTCGAAGCGAAACGTTTTGAACGTCAGGAGAAGTTTCGAAAAAAAGTTGCAAGCGGACTTTGAAGTCACCCTTACTATGGCATGTTTAGCCGTAAGAAGTTATTGCGTTCCCATGTCAAATGAGCTGACGGTTGACCGGACAGCATGACAGAAATATACATACATATACAGGGTGGGCCAAAAAAAACCACACAACTTTGGAGGGTAATAACTCAGTGACCAAAAATCGAAATGAACTGCGGTTTGCATCATTTTAACTGGTATATCTTTGACTTTCATTCATGGAATTATTATAAATAAATCTCATTTTTTCGGAAAGATATGAAACTTTTACCGAAAAGTCGCTGTTTTTCTGCTGAAAACCAGTACAGTTTCATTTTTTACAAAAATAAATTTGCATAACGAGGACAGAAATTACACATAAATTTATGAAACAATGTTTGACCGTTTTTGACAAGTTTCAGACACATAGAAAGCATATTAAAGCTGATGACATGCTCAATATGGACTTTCTGTGCTCAACGCTCACCAGCCTGTTTTCTATCATGAATGGTAATTTTCATGTTAAAAACGGTCTGAGTTAATAAAAATATGGTTTTAAACAGATTCATCATATAGATTTTAACTGAATAACGCTGAAGAAACGAAAGCGATTCGTCTGAGCCGTATAAAACAATAACAAATTCCTATTGTAACCCATATGTATGAAAACTGACGCCCGGTTGAAAAAATGGTATTTTTCAGAAATTGTTGTGTAACTTCTGCTTGCTTTGAAGTTTTTGAATAAAATTAAAGTTATAAAATTTCAAATATATACTGATTGAAATGACATTTACCGTTAATTAATCCGATTCGTACTCACAAAGTTATTAACCTTCAAAGTTGTGTGGTTTTTTTTGGCCCACCCTGTATGTACAGTATGTTGTACATACTTGTACAGTACATGTATCATCAGACTGAACTATATTCATACCTTTTCAAACGTGGAATGTGAATCCAAGACATTGCCTAATGGTCGTTTACAAAACCGTGTTGCGATATCAGGCGGGATAATTTGGAGAACACTCAAGTTCAGTTTCCAAATTAGTGACGTATTGAATTTTTTATGGGCATGTGGCAACAAGACGGAACAAATTGTAATATACGTGATACAGTGTAGAGCTAGACTCATTTACAGACAAATAAGGACTGGTATGTCAGGTAAAGAACTTGAATCTTGAAACGATTCCCTTCTACTGTTGATACAGGTACAGTAATATAATGAAACATACAGGCACGAACTTCGTATCGTGAAATCGCTGCATACCGTATCTAACATAAAAGCACAGACGACGATGCTGAAAACGTTCGTTGCCAACTAACAACTTCCTCCGCCGGTAAGCATAACAGATTACTGTAAGAACCGATGGTAATGACTCGTTATAATTATGATCGAACGGTATTTTACTGTCTTTACATACGTACATACTGTAAAAGTCATAAAACTATTTTTACTGAGTCAGGTTTTAGCACTGAAACGTACTCCATATGTATGTACATAACTTTTTATTTCCAGTGAAAACTCAAAATTGAATACCTTTGACTGCCTTTACCGTTCTTAGTTCATGAAAAAGAATCTTCTTTGAAACAAGAGGGTGACTTAAGAAAACCTGCTGCGGAAACCCCGAGGTTTATGACTCGATGTAAAATTACGATCGAACACGCGACTCAGGGCAATCACGTACACAGATACAGTATGTACATGAAAACGTACAGTATGTACTGTACATGGATATCGTTAATCGGAGTAATCCAAAATCATTACTCAACCTTTCCTCATGCACGTATTCTACATAATTAAAGTTTGAATCGGCTTCATAACGAATCCGATCGGGTATGTTTGATGTACATAGGTGTATAGTCTTCTACTGTAATGAAATGATTAGGTTATAGCGCTCAGCTTTCAAGACACAATCCGGCTGCTAATTACACGGTTTAACGGCTGGGGGAAAAGACTGCTAATGACGGTTTATTGTACAGGGTGACTAAACATTGTACAAGGTGTCCCATCCAAGTGTTCAACATCACTTTGTAACATCCATAACTCGCACATGCTTCAAGAGATCGCTGCTGACATCCATGTGTTTCACATCGAATGCGATCAGG
Source organism: Daptonema setosum (assembly GCA_964036265.1). NCBI lineage: Eukaryota > Metazoa > Nematoda > Chromadorea > Monhysterida > Xyalidae > Daptonema > Daptonema setosum. Next base: position 533,008 of record OZ038442.1, read on the forward strand.
TACATACATGACTATGTAGTATGTATGTATGACAGTTGCAAACCCAATTGGCATTCACAGAATCGCATCCAGCAATAACAGGTTTCAGGCACACTAGAAACCATAGCCCAGTTTCTAACTGTTATCCAGCGGGGAATTATAAAATTACAGGGTGGGCCAGAAAAAACAATGACACATTGATCTGATTTAGAGGTGGCTGATTTTCAACATATGAACTTAGTTCCACAACGATTTCGTTTCGGCTCGGTGTACTTTTGACTAAAAAAGTGGCTCGGTCGTTTTTACGCCAGCCATACACTACATATATCTGGTCACTAAAATGAGATTTGTCACTGAAACATGGACTTCTCATCATTCAGGTATTTTTTGTTAACATTCTCCATCTCCCACCTAATGAGATGGGTTTTAAAATAAAAAAATCGGTTTTCAGACGTACGCGAATTACGCGAATAGTTTCAGATGAACGAGTGAAATAGTTTATGTATAACCTGTTTTCAAGCGTGTCTTCACACTTTTAGTTTGAATTAGATCATTTTTGTGGTTAATGCATTTGGTTTGAGTGTTTTAACTGAAAATAACAGTAAACTTATCAATTGAAAAACCTTAGTCGTGTGACATTTTTGGCCGTTGTAATTCGTGCATAATCCTCGCTATGAACCACAAATCGTATTGGAAACTTCAAGAAAACTAAGTTTGTATGTTGTTAATATGACATATAAGATGAAAACAAAAAATTACAATATTGGACACAGACACCGATGCATACGTCATCAAATCAATGTGTCGTGGTTTTTTCAGTACCACCCTGTAGATGGTGAACTCACATAAAAGTGATGATAAACGCAAATTCCACTCGCTAAATAGAATAAAAAAGTATCGAGCACAAATTCTATGTGAAACATATGTAAAACAAGCACTCGGTTTTTCGACGAGTGTGCTTATCGTGCAAATCAAGTGAACTGGAAACATTCGGATTTCTTATTGCGAACGTTTTATGAAAACTGTTCCATGGTGTCGATATCAACATACTGTACATACGTATGTACCAGACATTGGCAAGACAGCAAATAGTGCCCTTAACGACTATTATCAGCTAATGAACCGGTTGGGTCCGCGGTACGGAAACATTTAGCACAAGTACAGTATGTATGTACAAACATATACATGCAGTATTCTGTTATTTACGTTCTACTGGCACACGTCAGTTGTTCGAAAAAGAGGGACTCGCTACAATCAGCAGCAACTCCTGTTAGACTGTTCTTATAAAAAATCGCATGTTGGCTATTTCATGGGCTAAAGTACCACTAAATACAAGGCAAGAGTCTCACTAAGAACCGATCATCGCATATAAGTTTAGTACCCGCAACTAAGCGTCGTGTTATACAGTATATGTACGTTGTGCATCGGGCATATAACATAACGTCGGGTAGTGCACTCGTCAGAACCCAATCATTTGGCTTAACCAACCAACTTCCGTAAACAAAACAGTTAAACGCCCAGAAAACAAGCTGACGTTCACGGGAACGATAATGAAAACTGTTTCCACATTGGCTGACTGACTGCCTGACAGACTGAATGACTGACCGACTGACTGACTGACTGACTGACTGACTGACTGACTGACTGACTGACTGACTGACTGAACGACTGACTGACTGACTGACTGACTGACTGACAGATGGAATGACTGATTGACTGAATGACTGACTGACTAACAGACTGACTGACTGACTGACTGACTGACTGACTGACTGATTGACTGACTGACACCTGATTGACTGAAGAATTAAAACCGACTGACTGAATGACAGACTATCGGTAGCTTGTTACTGCTCGATAGCACCTGGTGGCCGTTATCACTCAAACCCTGATGATTTGATTTGATTTAACAGACTGACTGACTCACATTCTGTATTGGATATCCGTGGTTCGGCGTCGATGTGAACACTTGATCGATGTCTGCTGCTATGTTTTCTCGACTGAGACGTCGCTGAAATTAAAAATGATACTGTATACTGACTGACTGACCCACTGGCTGACTGACTGACTGACTGACTGACTGATTGATTGACTGACTGACTGACTGACTAACTGAATGTCTGACTGACCGACTGACTGACTGAATGTCTGACTGACTGACTGACTGACTGACTGACTGACTGACTGACTGACTGACTGACTGACTAACTGACAGACAGACTGACTGACTGTTTGACTGATTGACTGACTGACTGACAGACTGACTAAAGACGCTTTCGAGATTCTAGTGAAATACACACACACTATTTTGCTCAGACTGTGAAACATCAACTTCACTTTTGTTCCACACGTGCATGATGCGCGTTCTGAACTAGCTTGTGGCCCAACATCTGAGTTAAGCGTAAAAGGTGTATTATTACGGGGTATGATGTTTTTATTAATTGGAATTGGTATAATATCTTTGTATGCTCATGTTTACATATTTTTTTTTACAAAATTAGCGTTTATTTCACCCAACAAGTTTTCAACCTAATGGTTCATGGTCTGACTCTTTTTGTCTGTCAAATTTCACTAGATTCCCGAAAGGGTCTTTAACTGACTCACTCACTCACTCACTGACTGACTCACTCACTCACAAACTGACTGACTAACCCCAAGTTGATTCATTGACTGATTGAATGAGCGTTTAGCTACTCCGGACAGTTCATTGAACTTGTTAGACAGTCTGGACGGATCACCGCTGTACGATCGTTGACGCATTCGGTTGGCACTCAGACGTGACTGGTCACCGAGTAGATCAAATGATGTGCGTGTCTGAGTGAGTGAGTGAGTGAGTGAGTGAGTGAGTGAGTGAGTGAGTGAGTGAGTGAGTG
>OZ038442.1:536059-538559 GCA_964036265.1 Daptonema setosum
ATCACAAAATGTATAATTCGAATCATCAACTATTTGACGCATGCCTTGCAAGTTCGCGGTTCTGATTTGGCCAACATTTTTTCTGATCACCCTGGAAACTTCCATTTCTTCAGTAAAAAATACAGATCAGATTTATAATTTACTGATAGATAAAAAAGAAATAAATGTTTTGTCTGTACAATAAAGTAATGTAGTGTATATGAGCGGATTTGAGCCCGAGTAAAATGTATGCGATATTGCGCAGTCTAATAACTTATACTTGGTGAAACTTTTATCAATGATAAAACTTACAAATATTTAGAAAATTATAGTAATTCAAGGCAACATGAATGGGGAATAAATACAATCGTGCATGAAATGTAGAGGCACAAGGACACAGCAGGAAACAAATATAAATACACAACGACTAAGTATGCATGCATTCACAACAACAATGAACATCCATCACCATTTTTTATGTATAACTGACTTCAGTTTATATTGCGAAATACCGTAACCGGCAGTTTTGCTCTACAGTAGAATTTTTCCTAATCAAAAAGGCGCGCAATTTGAATTTTGCAAGCTGTCAAAAAGTTTTTGGTTCGGAGACCTCGGTTCACATTATTTTAGGCACTTTTTTGATAATATTATTTCAGATTCGAGTTTTCCATCAAATTTGGGGCCTACATGAATTTTTCGAGCGGTTAATTTTGCCGAATTGACAAACTTCGAATTTCTTCGAGAAACTGGAAGAAGAAAACGAAAACCATTGAAAACTTTAAGTACGTAGCTGAAAAAATTCATGCAGGCTCCAAATTTAATGAAGAACCCGAATCTGAAATAAAAATTTCAAAAAAGTCCCTAAAATTATAAAAACCAAGGTCATCGAACTGAAAACTTTTCTCAGAATTCAAATTGCGCGCCTTTCTGATTAGGAAAAATTCTACAGTTTAGCGAAACTGCGGGTTACGGTATTCGCAATATAAACTGAAGTCAGTTATAAATGCAAGCAACGGACAGGTAAAACATTAGAGGGAAACGGCATTTTACAGCCTTTCGGACAAAAAAAAAGAAAAATTACATGGATAAAAACGGTTCATATCAGTAAGTGTAACTCCATTTTTGTGGATGACGGCAACATCCGCAAATGAAACCAGCTGTCATCAATAATTAACGAAAAAACTTAATATTTTCGTACGCTAAACTATACAGATTAAAGCGGAATAAACCTGCTTTGGATATCGTAAAGCTTCACCTACATAAAATTCATCGGAAAGCTTATTGAATGGTTGAAACATCTTAACCTATTCAGTTTTTGAAACATCGAAATGAGCTAAGCACAGAAGAAGGTGATGATCGGACTTAATTCACTTTACAATTACAGTCATTCGAGTTGAGTGGAGTTGAGCGACGACGAATATCCTTAACAAGATAATGTTTCATGATTGGAAACTTTTCTGTTACTTTCTTCTGAACATGCGTCTAAAGTTGAACGATTGGCATCCCTGAATTTGATGGGCCTCGCCAAAGCACGGCTGCTTGACGAGTGTGCCACCGTAGTTGCATTCACGTGCCCGGGCTTGACGCCCGGCGTAGCACGTGCCCCATGATGACCATGGCGACCATGAACCCTTGGGTGTACCGCCTAGTACATAGGTAGGTTAATCAGGTTATGTAGGTTAGGTTATGTTAGGTTAGGTTGGTTAGGTTGGGTTATGATATTTTGTGACATACATAGGTAAGAATTGCGGATTTGTATGGTGAGAGGGTAGGTGAATGGATGGGACTAGGTTAGATTCGTTGACATGGAGATAGGGTAAGTGAATGGGTAATGACAGGTGGGACTGAAATCAAATGGTTAGTGGAATTCATGATTTCATTCAAGTTCACGTTACATTGTCTTGATAAGAAAATAGCTTGGTCAGGGTTTCTTGTTAGCAAAAATGAATTTTGTGGGCTGGTTACGAACGTATGCAATGAATTAGGTGTCATTTTTTGTTTGTTACCTAAATGTTATGTGAAAACGAACTTATTTTTCGAAATTTGGAAGCGCGCCAAACATAGTTGAATTCAAACTGCGCGCCATAGTTGAATTCAAACTGCGCGCCATAGTTGAATTCAAACTGCGCGCCAAAAAGTTTTTGAGTAACAAGAAACCCTGGATAGGCTATATATTTTGACTTATTGTGTTGGTTAACTTTGTGGGTTATCATTGTTTTCGAACAAAAAATACAGAGAAAAATTTCATTCATTCTAATTCAGTCTGATAACCAATTGATAATGCAACAATAATACCAACCGCCGAAACTGCTGACACCACCGCCACTTCGTAGACTCCTACCGTAACCCGCATTAACGCCCCCGCCGTACGCTGAAACAAGTGAACTTGATCATCAGGGTGAGAGGAATCAGAAATCAAGTTGAACATATTACAGTTTGTAGCTTTGAATTTAAATTTTGAGATCAGTTTGACAACACGGAGTTTTTTTTACTCCGTGAACTGAAGAAGAGAAAATAGAAA
>OZ038442.1:543559-627727 GCA_964036265.1 Daptonema setosum
TTTTGCTTAGTGGCCAGAGCCAGAAAGATTGAATAAAGGCTCAAGTTCGGTTTCAGGCTTTGACTGCCAGTTTACGAGCCTTTCGTTCTACGTAATAGCAGGCGATCAATTTGTATAAATTCTGATCTTCCAGAACTTAACGAACATGGCGTTTCGGCGTATCGTTTTCAAATGTGTGGAAATTAGTGGACTCGGCGCACAGTCAAGAATCAATCAAACCTCCGTAGGTCACTGGTTTATTGTCACCAGTGCGAACGAATCGTCTGCCATCCGACGTTTGGAAGAACTGCTCAGGAGAGATCTGGCGCTTGTGACGTGTTCTCAGTTGACTCAGTAACTCTGATACCCTGCTCTTAGCTGAAAGCATGTTGGATAGAAGCAGTAAAAGATTGGAAGAAATGAAGTAGCAAATAAATCAATGTCTGCAGTGCGGTGAAAACATGGAAAATGGTTCGGTAGAAGTGCTAAGTGATACAGTAGTTTCCGTTTTTTGAAACAAGGGCGGAAAATCAAGCGAAATCTGTGTAAATTATGCATTTATAAAAAGGATCTCGGTTGTGAGAAATTTTACAAATGTTTTATTATATTTTTTATTGTGCAGTCAACATGACATTTCAAGGATATAAACTTCCTGAATGATTATTAATATTCTGAACAACCGAAGATCCTGAACTGATTATGACATGAAGCAAAGGGTAGTGACACTCACCAGCGGACAGAAAGTCGATGGGTGAACTGCCTGGTGGTCCACCAGAGCCACCAGTGCTAGGTGGGGCACCGAAGCTGCTCGCTCCCCCTGTTCCCGTGCTACCTGACGATGGACCAGTCGGGTAGGCTGACTTGGTTCCCAGACCGACACCTTTGTGTGCATTGCCCATTGGTTGACCATTTTGAAATGTAGGAGGCTGAGGTTCTGCGTAAGATTGTGCTGGGTTTTTAGGGTGGAGTCCGCTCAGATCAACCCAAAGAGGTAGAGCACCTTGCGATGAAGATGCCTGATTGTAGGTAAATGGTGCCACGGCTGGCGGCGCTCCGAACGGACTCGAACTCGCACCGTTGGCTGGCCCGCCACCATACGAACCGCCTGAAGAGCCGTAAGCACCACCATTCCCATAGGTGGGCCCGAAATTAGGAGGACTAGGAATTTGATTAGAGTTTGTGTTAGTGGGATAAGATAATGGATTAGATGACGGAGGGGCAGCAAAGGGTTGTGGATTGGAGAAGGAGAGCAGGCCGGGTGGTAGCGAAGCGTACGGATCGGCGCCGAATGATGACCCACCGAAAGAGTCGAGATCGTTGCCACCGAATGAAGGCTGTGGTATGCGGCCATACGAGTTGGGCACTGCTGGGCCTTGAGGCGGTCCGGGAAACACTTGAGGAGGTCCAGCAGGTCCTTGAGCGTAGGCTGATCCTCCGAAAAAAGAGGTTTGTTGTGAATTCGCACTTGCGGCATACGGATCATTGCTTGCCGACCATGCATTGTAATCGTTGGAACCTCCTGTAGCCCACTGATCAGACGGTTGAGAACCGTACCCATCTGAGGCACCCGACCACGAGTCGATGCTGTTGCCTGATAGATAAGGGTCTGTTAGAATACAGGGTAGTTTTGACTGCCAAGTGTTCCGTAAAAGTATACTTCCGTAGAAGTAGTAATGAAGATTGAAATATGGAAGGGTTCGAAAAGATTTCATGCCAAGAAGTACAGAAGAAATACTGTAGAAGTTCATAAAAATAGATGCTGGGCATAATTGGACAGTCATACAGAATCTTTTCATTATAATTCAAATTCATGCATGTTCAACCAACCAAGCGGCTGCGGCTGCGGTGGTAGAATATAAGAAAAATCAGGTGGTGGGTTGGGAGGATAGTTGTGTGGAGCTGGGGCTGGCGCAGGCCATGCTGAAGGATAGTTATTGCCAGCTGCTGAAGGCGCCGGAAAAGAAGGTACCTGGGTCTGGGATGGGTACGACGAGCTTGGACTGGGTGCGGGTGCGGGGTTCCAGGTGTTAATACTGGGAGGTGCTCCCTGATCACCTGGATATGTGGATGCGGCTGCTGAGGATGATGATGATGAGCTGGAGGACCAAGGTGCTGCCGGCTTAGTATTGAAGCTTGAGCTGGACGCTTGCTGCACAAAGTGTGAAGATTTCATGTTTTTGTTTGTGTAATCTGTACTAACCACCTGACATGATTTTCAAGTGACACATAAAAATCCGTTTGGTTTTTGATTGATCAGTTTAATAACTGTAAGAATGGGGTCCTGGGTTGATCAGTTTATGACAATACTTTTGAACTCACGACGAGTACATACCGGTTCTTAGAAGGTATGAAATATCTAAGTTTCTGTAAAAACACTGCCTAGTCGAGGTGTGATAGAATCTATGTACTTTGTGGTAGTTTCATAACTCCACAATTATTCTCAGTTATTAAACCGACATAACCAACCTGTATCGGTGCAAAGTTGTTTGGGTTATCTGGTGCCAAGACGCCAATCACCTGGTACTCAGTGGAAGGAGTGAGACGTGTCGTCTGGGTCTGTGACGTCTGAACTGGGCTGGACGCTGAAGGTTTGGAAGAAGCCGAGTTGGACGACGTCGGATTCTTTGGAGACGTTTTTGATGGCGGATATTCGCCTGGAAACCAAAAATACAGTTATCAGATTACGTTGTACATTACATACGTTAGATATGACTACAGAATCTGTATCATGTAACCCTTTGAAACTATTCTAAACAACTGATATCGAACAAACATATTTATGTACGAACGGCTTTTCAACAAATGCTAGAACGATTTGCATACAACCACATACAATATATTACCCACCGATGGAACGATTGCACTGCTTACCACTTTAGAAGGCCACCACAGCGGAACCTGTATACATATCTACTTCAAGTCTACTCTAACTTGAACACATCAGATGTTGACCAATGATATTGCGCTCAACAAATTTTGTTTTTTCTACACACCGCAACCAATTTTAATTTTCTGCTGCACTCATGCCAACCTCTACTATGCGCGGCCACCTCCTGCGCCGACATGCCAGTGGCAAACGGCGGCTCTTCAGTCGGTTCCGGGTAAAGGTAGTCGGGTGGCGGCCCTGCATACTCCGGATAAGCGTAGTTGTAATTGTAGTCTGACGTGGCATCGGGTGGCACAAAAGACGACTCCGTGGTGGCTTCGGCCTTGAAGTCATAGGCGGCCACGGACGTTGGCAGAGTTGGTGCAGGTTTGGGTGGTGTCTGTGGTAACGGTGTGGCGTTCAGCTCTTTATACGATCGCACCAGACTGCCGTCTTTGGAGTCGGCGTAGCCATCCTGCAGCGAGTGAGTGAGTGAGTGAGTAGAGTGAGTGAGTGAGTGAGTGAGTGAGTGAGTGAGTGAGTGAGTGAGTGAGTGAGTGAGTGAGTGAGTGAGTGAGTGAGTGAGTGAGTGAGTGAGTGAGTGAGTGAGTGAGTGAGTGAGTGAGTGAGTGAGTGAGTGAGTGAGTGAGTGAGTGAGTGAGTGAGTGAGTGAGTGAGTGAGTGAGTGAGTGAGTGAGTGAGTGAGTGAGTGAGTGAGTGAGTGAGTGAGTGAGTGAGTGAGTGAGTGAGTGAGTGAGTGAGTGAGTGAGTGAGTGAGTGAGTGAGTGAGTGAGTGAGTGAGTGAGTGAGTGAGTGAGTGAGTGAGTGAGTGAGTGAGTGAGTGAGTGAGTGAGTGAGTGAGTGAGTGAGTGAGTGAGTGAGTGAGTGAGTGAGTGACTGAGTGAGTGAGTGATTGAGTAAGTGAGTGAGTGAGCTAGTAAGTAAGTGACTGAGTCAGTCAGTGAGTGAGTCAGTGAGTAAGTGAGTTAGTGAGGGAGTGAGAGAGAGGGTAAGTGAGTGAATGAGTTCATAAAGAAGAAAGGCAATCTTTACATGAAACAAACACACTCTCAGTCTGTTCGCGATGTACATGTACATATAACTGTTGTGTTAACTATTGACGGACTTACTCACTAACCAAGTGTGGTGCCAGTGTCTTCAAGTCGCCAATTCTGTACCCTTCAAATCCAGTTCGCTCTGATCGTGTGCGACCATCGAAGAATATGCCAGCCGGTTCAGGCAGCTTTGGTAATGTTCTGATGAATGTCTGACGTCTATGACGACCTATGTACATGAGTGAGTGAGTGAGTGAGTGAGTGAGTGAGTGAGTGAGTGAGTGAGTGAGTGAGTGAGTGAGTGAGTGAGTGAGTGAGTGAGTGAGTGAGTGAGTATGCATTTTTTTTTGTTTTCCTTCCAGGATTTCTTTGTTCTAAATTTGAAGATTATTTTGTTCTTCGAAGTAAAAAAAATCCCTGAAATTTTTGTCAAATCACGTACTGTAAATTCGAAGTAGCGTATGGAAAACTGTCGTCAAGAAAGCTTGAATAGAAGTTATCTACTCTGACAAGTGAATCTTCAAAAATTTCAACATTCATGAGAGATAAAAGTTTAAAAAATCCACCGACCTGCGTATGCTGATATCCACTGTTGCACTATAACAATGATGAACAGCAGTTGTCGACTGCATAACGCTGATAAGCGCATGGTGAGTGAAGGTGTAACAAATTACAATGTTACGCGTAACAATTTCAAATCACGACCGTATCAAATTATAATCCGTTATTATAAAACGTTATCGTTGGAGTATAAAAGAGTGGTGGAGAGGAGTTTGCGCGGCATTGACTGCAAAAACGTTAAATTTAACTATTTCCGTTTATTAATTTCCGTTCAGTCAAACAATTGCATGCGAGCACATTTGAAGTGTTAGAAATTATGCAACAACAACAACACCTACTACTACAACAACAACAACAACTGATAAAATATGGATGAGGTCTAGAAGTTTAGCGCTATAAAATACCAACTACAAATTCATACGACTAAGATCGGAAATTAGAAATTCAAAACGCATAACATTTGAAACACCTTTTTCATGCACGGATGCTGATAAAAATGGCAACACAAGCGAAGGTCAAAGTGAAAAGTTAAACATTGCTTCGTACTTTCAAATCATGAAAGTTTCTAAACATGTACATATCAATCAGTGCCTATTGATTAGCTACATAATATGTACGGTTCCCATAAAACAATCTGCTTCTGGTTGGTTAAGAAGTGGCTTTCTAACACATCAATATGTTTCTGGAGTATCAATCAATGTACGTACATAGAGTAGCTATCAATATTCCAGCAAACAAAGAAATACATTTCAGAAAATTTCACAATTCAATTTGCATCGTTTTGTTTGGTTGTAAAAAGTTGAGCCTTTATTACCTGATGTGGATTATGGGTCAACGCACATGTGAACACCCTACCACAGTCTACATCACAGCGTCACGCGACCAATTAATACGCGTCGTCTGAAGTAGTGTTCTGCAGGGTGTGAAAGTGTACGATTAATAGGAGAAAGTTACGTGCATGTTATGTGGATTACACGCTTATTTGCGCCGAGAATCGAATCGTTTTCAATATTTTGAGACGGTCAAATTCTTTATATTCAAAATGACTTTTGTGGGATGCTTCGATTAACTTTTATCAAACAATTAAAAGCCAGAACGAATTATTTTTTATTGAAAAAATGAGTTTAAAAGGCTTTATGACTTGAAAATGTATCAACGAGAACATTCAATGACTCAAGCTAGGAAGAATACCTATAACCTTCCGTATTTATTTTGTTTTTTTTTGTTTTTCTGAGACCACAAAATCAATAGAACAAGAACAACAACAAGAAGTCAAATAAAATTGAGCCAGTTGAACTTGAACAGATGAATTTTCTAGCAGAAAACCTGTGAAATTTTTCATGTCAAACTTCATAAACCTTCCCGTTCTACGAGTAACATTCACTGCAATTAAAAGTCTAAAATATTTAGAAACATTCTCGACCACCGGGTTCAGATAATCTAGCGTAACATGCAAATTTATGTGAGGATTCCCTCAAAATAGACAATGATTAACCAATGATTATTTCACTTTCGACTTTTTGATTCATGCGAAAATCAGAGAAAGCTGAAGCGATGACGCGTATTAATCGCGTGAAATAGCGTCCGAATCGAGTGATTTATTGCACTTTATGACATAAACATGAACTGACAGCAGTGAGACGAAAGAAGACAAACCAGATTTAGTGAAAGAGTAAGTGAGTGAGTGAGTGAGTGAGTGAGTGAGTGAGTGAGTGAGTGAGTGAGTGAGTGAGTGAGTGAGTGAGTGAGTGAGTGAGTGAGTGAGTGAGTGAGTGAGTGAGTGAGTGAGTGAGTGAGTGAGTGAGTGAGTGAGTGAGTGAGTGAGTGAGTGAGTGAGTGAGTGAGTGAGTGAGTGAGTGAGTGAGTGAGTGAGTGAGTGAGTGAGTGAGTGAGTGAGTGAGTGAGCGAGTGAGTGAGAGAGTGAGTCAGTCAGTGAGAGAATGAGTGACACTGTGAGTTTTAAAAATTTATGTAAAAGCAGCGTATGCATGTATGTACAATAAATTGTAATCAGTTGCATTGGGGGACGAGATAACCCTCCAGAGGGGAGGGGATTTCCATCAAAGAGGGGGGAATAGTAAATGTTCAGGAAATGTTATCTACACGTTGGGAAAAAATTATACTTTTTGAAAATGCCAAGGAGGGGGGAATTCCACATTCCCGACCCCTTATCGTTCACTAGTTCAACCAGTTGATATAAAGTCCGATGTCGGATTATCCGAAGGCAATTGAAAATGGAGATCTGACCAGAGATATAAAAAGTACAGTTTTCGTCATCAGAAAAGGATAAACCTGCTGATGAAAAGAGAGCAGATAACAATGACTTGTAACTACATACGTGTATTCGGTGAAAAAGTTTAATTGGTGAATGCATCAAGGGACGGCCGGTAGGCCGTTCCCTTAATATGGTTCGATTAAGATAAGCTTTTTTGCGGGTATCTCGATCTAGGCCCATCGTATCAACTTCTAGTCTGTTTCATCGGTTTTCTCGTGAGATTCTACACCTGATTGGCTATTTTTAACCCGATAGGGACGAATTTTCATTTTTCAGGTCCAAAAACGATGAAAATGCGATTTTCCGTTTTTTTTCCTCCCCCAAAACGCTGTATAGAAACTGGGTAAGACCTGTGAAGCTGAAAATTGGTACCTAGGTCAATTTTCTGCGTAGAAAACGATTATTAAACTGTCCCGCATATCGGAATAATATTTGTACCATTTTTAGGGGATTTTATGAAAAAAAATGTCAAAAATCGCAGGCAAAATGGAGAAAGAATCGTAGTATGACCGATAGGGTGATCCGATCAAACTGAAATTTTAACTGGATGTGTAGTACATATGTCAAATTATGTTACGTTATTCAATTTGTCATTCTACTCGAAAACACAAAAAGCGCATGGGGTCATGTGAGGAAAAAAATTTACGAAATTTTTCACAATAGCTTAATTACTCGTGTTGAGATGATTGAATCGTTATGAAAAACAGCCTATCATATGCGGAATCAAATTTAATTATGACCTCTCTTCGTCACATTTTTCTAAAAAATATTCGTACTTTGACAAAAACTTGAAAAAACTGATGCAGAAAATTTCAACGTTTTTGACGATTTTTGCTCCTCCGAAAATCAAATTTTCTCAAGATATAAACACTTGAGTTCCATTGTATCATTAGAATGTCTAGAATGACTGAAGCTGTATCGACCACAGAAAAGATGATTCTCTGCGTCTTCTCAAAAAATATTTATAAGCCGCCAAAAAACGGTGAAAATTTAAGTTCACAAATTTTCACCATTTCAGCCACATTAGATTCCAAAATTTTTATTTATACAGAAACATGATACACTTGATTTTAACAGGAGGTCTAGAGGGAATACAGTTCTAATAAAATATTTTTTGAAAACTTGATCAGTACATTCAAAAAAGTTTTGTGGTCCGTCAAAAAGTTCAGAAATGAAAAAAACGGGTCAAAATTTTTTTACTTAGTAGTTTTTTTTCTTCGTTTCTAGACATGTACCAAAATTATTAAAACACCCCAAAACCTTATTTTAAGTGATCTGGAAGTGAGGGAAAAAATTCAAGAGTCACATGGTACATAGCGTCCGCTGTAAAGTACAGCTCTGCGCTAACCTATGTATAAATAATCAAGTTTTGAGATTTTTTCACACTAGATGTAATGATGTAATGTAATTTTATGATTGGAAACTTGGTTTGATGTAGCGAATCAGCTTATAAAATATTTTTGTCAAGGTAGTCAAGTGGATAGTGGGTTTGCAAGTTAAACGGGTGGCGCTGGGTTCAATACACCTGAAAATCGAAAACAACAAAAGTGTTAATTTGTTTTATTTTTGATATAATAGACTTCACCCGAGCTTCAACTGTCTATTTTACATAGATATCATAAAGCAGCTTTTTACTCACTGTATCACTAATCACTAATCTAGATTACATGTGATTTGTTCACACATAAAAAAGTTATAGACAAGCAACTAAAAATGCCCTGAAGGCATGGGGAGTAACGAATATGGTTCGATCCTGGCAAGTCCAATCGTGAAAAAGTATGAGACAAGAAAATTTTATTCTCATATTTTAAATAGTCTGATCGTGAAAAAGCAGGAAACAAGATTTACGATGAATCACGAAACAATTTTGTACTTCATTAAGTCAAGAATCTAACCAAATTACACGAAACATATTTGGGACTTTTCATGATTGTTGTGGTAATATTTATCATTATTCAAAATGCTGGGATTCAATTTGTTTAAACATAAGTGGTCTGTACGTCCTCATGCTTTTGTATGTCCTGGGCCTGGCCCAAATAAAATAAAATGAAATGAAATAAGTATCTTTTAAAAAATCCCATCATTATTTAATGAAAGGGAAATAAAAAAAATTCGTGACAGATTCGTCACACAGACCGAAGTAAAATGACCCATACTCACAACAGGCTAGACGAACTAAAGGGGATTTCGTTTCCACCGAAAAGTCCCAAATATGTTTCGTGTAATTTGGTTTGATTCCGGACTTAATGAAGTACAAAATTGTTTCGTGATTCATCGTAAATCTTGTTTCCTGCTTTTTCACGATCAGACTATTTAAAATATGAGAATAAAATTTTCTTGTCTCATACTTTTTCACGATTGGACTTGCCAGGATCGAACCATATTCGTTACTCCCCATGCCTTCAGGGCATTTTTAGTTGCTTGTCTTTTAATAAGTCAAATATCTAAAAACTAATAATCTTGAAACGAATTGCTCTGATTTGATGCCTTGTTTGCAGCAGGTAATATTGCGTTGTTTCTCCCATGTATCCATCAATATTTATGATGAGTACATAACTCTTAAACATTCCAAGAAAAGAGTTCAACAAAAAAATGCGTTATGTATTTACATATTTAGAATAGTTGTAAGGGATCAATAAAGTACATAATTTCGTGTAATTATTCATAGAAAAGCAAGGACCATTAATTGCGACCTGAGATGCACATCTGCACCATGTAAACATTGGATTTGCAAACGACTTTAAAGAAAAATAAATACCTGCAAACATAAAAACCTGCAGATTAGTTGGCCGATGATACATATATCTCATAAAGCAAAAACTAAGTTTATCAGTTATGAATATCAACAATTGTAACATGATTTTATTCCGTGTTCAACTTGAGTGTTGAATTTATGTAGGTATTTTTTTAATCCGAATCGGAAAAATCTTAATTTGCTCCAAATATCCTCATCGTGGATATGAATACTAATGTCGAATATATAAGCTGTTAATTTGTTCAAACCAATCACCGTAAGATTAATTAGAGTTAGAATATTGATGTTCGTGTAAATTTAGTTTTTTTTCAATCGCATGGTGACGAAACCCAACGGACACAAAAAGAAATTTTCTTGTAAAATCTCAAATGAAATTCCATTGAAGTATTATAGCCTATCCAGGGTTTTTCAAGAAACAAAAACTTTTTTGCACGCAGTTTGAATTCAAGTCTGTTTTTGGCGCACTTTCCAATTTTCGAGAAATAAATTCTTTCATCTAGATAACGTACAAAAATTGTATCTAGTTCATTGCATACGCATCGTAACCGGTCCACAAAATTTATTTTTTATATGTGGTTTTTAATGATTATCCCTAATAACATTGCTTTCTGTCTTTAAAATAAATCATCCATTTATTTGTATCTACGTACATAAGTCTACTCGAGTCTTCCTGAATCGTCAACTGCCGTGAGGTGGTACCGTGAGGCGTGATGAGTCAAGTGGTACAAACGTCGTTCACTTAACATAACAAAAAACAACAACAACAACGACAACAACAACAACAACAACATCAACAATAACAACAACAACAACAACAACAACAACAACAACAACAACAACAACAACAACAACAACAACAACAACAACAACAACAACAACAACAACAACAACAACAACAACAACAACAACAACAACAACAACAACAACAACAACAACAACAACAACATCAACAACAACAACAACAACAACAACAATAACAACAACACCAACAACAACAACAACAACAACAACAACAACAACAACAACAACATCGACAGAGATGTTGGTTGAAAGTCGTTAACCAAACACATTTAAACCGCATGCATTTATGTGCGTAATAAACGTTAAAAAACGTTTATTAGATGAAAACTACAATCACCCTTCAGACTACGTCCCGATATATAATTCGAGCCATTTTCGTAAAAAAATTAAATGTTTGTGAACGAGAGGAGTTTTTCTGTGGATAAAAATGATAGGTCAGAGTTTTCACACTCACGAAAGAAAAGTATGAATGATGTTCTGCGTAGTTTTATGGCATGATTAGCCGTTTATGAATATGCATGAGATCTCCATTCTTGAATATCTGGGTTACTGTATATCTTAATCGAGGCATAGAATGACCATCCCTGACCGAGATTAAGATCTGCTAGCGGAAGAGAAAATCATCATTACATTGAGATTTTTTCGACTTTAGGGAACTGGCAGATTCGGATTTTTTTTCAGATGTTTATTGTATATTATAAAAATCCAAAGATATCATACATATTCACGATAATTTTTATTCTAGTCCGCTGCTGTGGGGACTGAGATTTGGAAACCACAACAAAATAATAAAATTTTAATTGCAAATGATATTTGTTTTGTAGTCTAATCGTCTTTGAATTCATGATTTTTCTGAATCTTCAGAGTATCGTTAATCGTGGGAGGTGCCAGTTTGGAAGAATTTTCTCAAAAGTTGATGGTGCGTGAAATGTCCGGATTTATTCATCGAATAAAAATTATGCATGATCACATTATGTTTCAACGGGATTTATTTCAACTCACTTATGTATCCTGTTTTTAGGATTCATGCTGCAATATCATAAAACTAAGTTGATGGAACAAAAAACGTTGCTTGAAAAAGCTTTCAGCTTTTCCAGACCGCCGAGCTCAGAACCTTACGAACGTAAAAAAGACAAATTCGAACATGTGTTATAGAAAACAGCTGATGGGTTGAGTTAAGAGTAATTCAATCACCACCTTCTATCAATTAACAATAGGAAGTGATGTTTCACAAGTAAGGAGAACAGGAATGCATGATGTTATTTCAAAACGGTCGTTTCAAAAAGAGCGAAACAAAAAAAGTATGATTGAAAAATGACAGTGAACGGTGAAATGAAAATAACGACGGTTGGTCGTTTGGAATTCAAATCTAACTGATGACACCCCAAACTCAAAAAGAATTGAGATACAATTATTCAAGTTTTCCCGTAACTAAAATTCAAATTTTTATGTTGTTTATCTAATGACAGTCGGACTGGGAATGAACGATTTCATTCCACAATTCATTCCAGGTGTAGTAAATTACCTTTAGTAGAATGTTAATAATAAAATAGTTGAACAAAGCTATATGAATAAAACAATATACCATAAATAAACACGAGTAAAACAGATGATGTAACCTGAATGGACGGAGATTATGATAACGGTCTCATTCAATGAACCCCGGATTCCACAGTTGAGCTTCGAGTTTAAACAAACACGCATAATAATAATTTATTTATTTAATTTTGGAGTGGAACACCAAAATAAATCAGTTTATTTACGAGCAGCTCTCAAGCTGAATAACACGTGAGCCACTAGATAAAGGGTGTCTATCTAATTATATCAGGTATGTCAAACCCAACTGCTGTTGACGGATTATACGCATACACCCAGATTTCGATTTCACGAAAAAGTTTTTGACAAATTATTTTTCTCATGTCGTACACCCAACCAAAGTAAAAACATACGAAACACACCTTTACATAATAATACTACAAACTTTCGCCATTACTCCAACATTCCATTTCCAAACAAATATATCTGATTTCGCTTTTCATTGACGATAGCCAGTCAGGCATGTGAGCCCCGCGGCGGGGTCTACAACCTCCCCCCCCCACCTCCATCATCACCAAGTCTTCATTAGACTTGAATGAACATTGAGCATTCACAATCCGTTCATATTGACTGAGACAAAAATTAGATGACAGACAGACTGACTGACTGACTGACTGTCTCACTAACACACCACTGAATGAATGACTCGCTCATTTACAAACTCACTGAATGCTTAGAATACATTATTATTTACTTTAAGTTTTATTAAGTTAATTATCTGCGAGAAATAATGTGTGACAATAATGTGTTAACCATTGATGACATTTTCTTCTTTTTGCTCAAATCAGATCCCCGAAACAATGTGCCTGCACCCTCTGAATAGCAAGGGAATTGACCATTTTACAGAAGCCCGTCGGAAATAAATCTACAGGTTCAGACTAGTGACCAAATGCCAATGGTATACATGATGTTATGAACGCGCATCATTGTGAATGCGCCCGAACATGCAATCCACTTCACATTACACCACACCAAGTCATCATCACCCCTCCGCAAATAACAAAACACAAACGTCGGATAATCAAAAATCCCCTGCAAATCCCATTCATTTTCAGTAGCTCTGGAGTGGTGAGTTTTCAATTTCGACACGTGTGAATCGCAAAAGTTAATTCATCAGTTGGCCCGAATTTAAGGGGTCGACCCCGCCAAGATCTGGCGGACGAGCCGCACCTCGAAAGGGAGGGAATTGTTTGCAAAGAGGGGAGGGATGGCAGAAATAATGCGGGTTCACCTACATTTTAAGGAATAAAACGCTACTTTTTAGAACTGCTAAAGAGGGGGGTATTCCACTTTCCCCTCCCCTTCTTGTTCGCTAGTGCCGCCGGGATGCCCCCCTTCCAAGTCTGCAGGTAGCGGGGGGGGGGGGGGGGGGTGGAGATACATAGTCTTTCGCACACAATAAAAGGGAAAACACGCAAGTTTACAACAAACGAGCGTTGCTTAGTCGAGCGCTATGACATAACAACATGATTGTCATCAACACCCTATGTACATGTCTACTAAAAAAGGCAAAGCCGATCCCATACAACACTGACATTACTCAACTTTCTAATTGCCCAGATGTCACACCTCCGTATGGGGAAGACTTAGAGAGATGGATCCTTTTTAGTAGGGAGGTTGCCAACTCTGATATTTTGAAAAGACATTTCATTTTCTGAGGAAAGTTATGGTTAGAAAGCGCACTTTTTTGGACTAAAAAAAGACTTTTCCGGGCAATATAACTCAGAAACAAATATAAAGAATGCAATTGGACAATCATATAAGTCTGTGAACAAATCCAACCGACCAAAGATAATTCTTATTCAGCATTGCTCACGTTTTGAAATTCAGAATTGAATAGGTTACATACACTTTTCGGTTTACGGTTAGATATCATATACTTTTATTGACGCTTAGCATGAACTTGGTCGAACTAATCTTTCAACTCGCCAAAACGAAAACCGAAATTCATTCCACTTAAAGTTCCGTCAACCGTTTACGGTTACCAAATGCTGAACCTAACAAAATACATTTTTTAAGTTAATTTGAAACAGCATGAAACCAAATAAAATGTTGAACATTGCTCAACATGCTTGTGTTGCATTGATTGGTACGTGTAGATCAGCTCAACTTAACTCCATAACATAACTTGCAGAGTTACAATCTTATGATTACATGTTACATTCTTATGTAGCTGTGATAAGCTTTGCACATACTGTATGTATGTATATCGTTATACGATTCAAACTGATTTCACTGAGAATTTTTTTTTTCAAACACCATTGCTTATGGCTTTAATCAATTTTGATTTCTGAATGCTTTCTTTGACGTCATTCAGTTCTCATCTTATAAGTGTTGCAGGTTTACCATTTTCTAGTTGTGTTCCTTCCGTTGACTAGCGGACGAAGTACGTCACTCTCCAAAGACAGCAGAATTTTTTTCAAAAAGGGGGGAATCGGCTGTTATTAGACTATTTTTAAATACACATTCAGGAACAAATTCTACTTTAAAAAACGCCCAAGAGGGAGAATTTCACTTTTCTCACCCCTTCTCGTCTGCCAGTGTTTCCATATAAGACCCGAAGAGGACCGCATAATCTCCATTTTATTGCACGGTATAAAAATAATACCTCAATTATATTGCACTTAATCAAAATAAATAGAACACAAATCAAGGTCGAGGAATGCATATTGTTTTGTTAACCGAACAAAATGCGTCATCTTCGTGGCAGTGTTACACAAATGAGACTGTGAAGTCATAATAAAATAAAAACCAATATGAATAAAACTAAAATAAATATAAGTAATAAAAAATCATAGAAGTCTACAAACATCAACCGAAGCAAACAGAATCTTTCAAGCAGCCTGCTCGTGCCCGGCTTCCAAGACACATTTGGCCAATTTTTACATAAAGAAGCGAATTTTTTTGTTGTTTCTGAAGCCAACACAAACTTTTCAGAGGTAACGAGAACCCGAATCAGCAATAAATAAATGCACAAATAATAAAATACGGCCTGGATATTCATTGTGAAGCAGCTGCTGGCTTAGAAGAGCGAGAACCTCCTCTGCCACCACGAGGAGCTGCGTGGGTACGATACTGGTGGAGGCACCGTCAGCACCTGAAACATTAGAACATATTTGAATCAAAACAAACCATCTTCAGTGAGATAACCCGTAATTCTAAAAAAATTCTGCATGTATTTGAATCAATTACATGCCTATACATGGTAATTTCCCCCAGTGAGATGTTTCTCCTTCAATGTTAATATTAGACAGTATTACAACTTATTGCGCAATGAAATACTAGCAGTATAACTAGGATAGTATTTTTTTGTGCTCAGTCATTTCAAACTTATCTAAAAGTTCAACTTACCAGCTAGCAAATTTGAAACTTTTTTGACTTTTATTGGTATCGCATATGTAATACAAACGATGTGGGAAAACCGAGAATTTATTGAGAAAAAACTGCACGTTTTCTATAACATTGTGTTACACAATCATGGTAATTTTACTTGATAGACTGAAATATTCCACTGATGTATCTACTAACTCTAACCTGTACAGATCCATAAGATTGTTGGGCAGGTGCTGCATTCTGCCATTGTTGTTGACCGTAACTGGATGCTGGTGGCTGTGGTTGAGGCGCTGGTGGTTGTGGCTGTGATCCGTAGCCTTGGGGTTGAGGAGCATGGTTCTGTGCTTGCTGACCATAGCCTTGCTGGGCAGGTGCTGGTGGCTGTGGTTGAGGTGCTGGTGGTTGTGGCTGTGATCCGTAGCCTTGGGGTTGAGGAGCATGGTTCTGTGCTTGCTGACCATAGCCTTGCTGGGCAGGTGCTGGTGGCTGTGGTTGAGGTGCTGGTGGCTGTGGCTGAGATCCGTAGCCTTGTGGTTGAGGAGCAGGGTTCTGTGCTTGCTGACCATAGCCTTGCTGGGCAGGTGCTGGTGGCTGTGGTTGAGGTGCTGGTGGTTGTGGCTGTGATCCGTAGCCTTGTGGTTGAGGAGCAGGGTTCTGTGCTTGCTGACCGTAACCTTGATGGGCAGGTGCTGGTGGCTGTGGTTGAGGTGCTGGTGGTTGTGGCTGTGATCCGTAGCCTTGTGGTTGAGGAGCAGGGTTCTGTGCTTGCTGACCGTAACCTTGTTGCACTGGTGCTGGTGGCTGTGGTTGAGGTGCTGGTGGCTGAGGCTGTGATCCGTAGCCTTGTGGTTGAGGAGCAGGGTTCTGTGCTTGCTGACCGTAGCCTTGTTGCACTGGCGCTGGTGGCTGTGGTTGAGGTGCTGGTGGCTGAGGCTGTGATCCGTAGCCCTGTGGCTGAGGAGCAGGGTTCTGTGCTTGCTGACCGTAACCTTGATGGGCAGGTGCTGGTGGCTGTGGTTGAGGTGCTGGTGGCTGAGGCTGTGATCCGTAGCCTTGGGGTTGAGGAGCAGGGTTCTGTGCTTGCTGACCATAGCTTTGCTGAGCAGGTGCTGGTGGCTGTGGTTGAGGTGCTGGTGGCTGTGACTGTGATCCGTAGCCTTGTGGTTGAGGAGCAGGATTCTGTGCTTGCTGACCGTAACCTTGCTGGGCAGGTGCTGGTGGCTGTGGTTGAGGTGCTGGTGGCTGTGGCTGTGATCCGTAGCCTTGTGGTTGAGGAGCAGGGTTCTGTGCTTGCTGACCATAGCCTTGCTGGGCAGGTGCTGGTGGCTGTGGTTGAGGTGCTGGTGGCTGTGGCTGTGATCCGTAGCCTTGTGGTTGAGGAGCAGGATTCTGTGCTTGCTGACCATAGCCTTGCTGGGCAGGTGCTGGTGGCTGTGGTTGAGGTGCTGGTGGCTGTGGCTGTGATCCGTAGCCTTGGGGTTGAGGAGCAGAGTTCTGTGCTTGCTGACCATAGCCTTGCTGGGCAGGTGCTGGTGGCTGTGGTTGAGGTGCTGGTGGTTGTGGCTGTGATCCGTAGCCTTGTGGTTGAGGAGCAGGATTCTGTGCTTGCTGACCGTAGCCTTCTTGCACTGGCGCTGGTGGCTGTGGTTGAGGTGCTGGTGGCTGAGGCTGTGATCCGTAGCCTTGTGGTTGAGGAGCAGGGTTCTGTGCTTGCTGACCATAGCCTTGCTGGGCAGGTGCTGGTGGCTGTGGTTGGGGTGCTGGTGGCTGAGGCTGTGATCCGTAGCCTTGTGGTTGAGTAGCAGGGTTCTGTGCTTGCTGACCGTAGCCTTGTTGCACTGGCGCTGGTGGCTCTGGTTGAGGTGCTGGTGGCTGAGGCTGTGATCCGTAGCCTTGTGGTTGAGGAGCAGGGTTCTGTGCTTGCTGACCGTAGCCTTGTTGCACTGGCGCTGGTGGCTGTGGTTGAGGTGCTGGTGGCTGAGGCTGTGATCCGTAGCCTTGTGGTTGACGAGCAGGGTTCTGTGCTTGCTGACCGTAGCCTTGTTGCACTGGTGCTGGTGGCTCTGGTTGAGGTGCTGGTGGCTGAGGCTGTGATCCGTAGCCTTGTGGTTGAGGAGCAGGGTTCTGTGCTTGCTGACCGTAGCCTTGTTGCACTGGCGCTGGTGGCTCTGGTTGAGGTGCTGGTGGCTGAGGCTGTGATCCGTAGCCTTGTGGTTGAGGAGCAGGGTTCTGTGCTTGCTGACCGTAGCCTTGTTGCACTGGCGCTGGTGGCTCTGGTTGAGGTGCTGGTGGCTGAGGCTGTGATCCGTAGCCTTGTGGTTGAGGAGCAGGGTTCTGTGCTTGCTGACCGTAGCCTTGTTGCACTGGCGCTGGTGGCTCTGGTTGAGGTGCTGGTGGCTGAGGCTGTGATCCGTAGCCTTGTGGTTGAGGAGCAGGGTTCTGTGCTTGCTGACCATAGCCTTGCTGGGCAGGTGCTGGTGGCTGTGGTTGAGGTGCTGGTGGCTGTGGTTGAGGTGCTGGTGGCTGAGGCTGTGATCCGTAGCCTTGTGGTTGAGGAGCAGGGTTCTGTGCTTGCTGACCATAGCCTTGTTGCACTGGTGCTGGTGGCTGTGGTTGAGGTGCTGGTGGTTGTGGCTGTGATCCGTAGCCTTGTGGCTGAGGAGCAGGGTTCTGTGCTTGCTGACCATAGCCTTGCTGGGCAGGTGCTGGTGGCTGTGGTTGAGGTGCTGGTGGCTGTGGCTGTGATCCGTAGCCTTGTGGTTGAGGAGCAGGGTTCTGTGCTTGCTGACCGTAGCCTTGTTGCACTGGCGCTGGTGGCTCTGGTTGAGGAGCTGGTGGCTGAGAAGCAGGGTTCTGTGCTTGCTGACCATAGCCTTGCTGGACAGGTGCTGGTGGCTGTGGTTGAGGTGCTGGTGGTTGTGGCTGTGATCCGTAGCCTTGTGGTTGAGGAGCAGGGTTCTGTGCTTGCTGACCGTAGCCTTGTTGCACTGGCGCTGGTGGCTCTGGTTGAGGTGCTGGTGGTTGTGGCTGTGATCCGTAGCCTTGTGGTTGAGGAGCAGGGTTCTGTGCTTGCTGACCGTAGCCTTGTTGCACTGGCGCTGGTGGCTCTGGTTGAGGTGCTGGTGGTTGTGGCTGTGATCCGTAGCCTTGTGGTTGAGGAGCAGGGTTCTGTGCTTGCTGACCGTAACCTTGCTGAGCAGGTGCTGGTGGCTGTGGCTGGGGTGCTGGTGGCTGTGGCTTTGATCCGTAGCCCTGTGGCTGAGGAGCAGGGTTCTGTGCTTGCTGACCGTAACCTTGTTGCACTGGTGCTGGTGGCTCTGGTTGAGGTGCTGGTGGTTGTGGCTGTGATCCGTAGCCTTGTGATTGAGGAGCAGGGTTCTGTGCTTGCTGACCGTAACCTTGTTGAGCAGGTGCTGGTGGCTGTGGCTGGGGTGCTGGTGGCTGAGGCTGGGATCCGTAGCCTTGTGGTTGAGGAGCAGGGTTCTGTGCTTGCTGATCGTAACCTTGTTGCACTGGTGCTGGTGGCTGTGGTTGAGGTGCTGGTGGTTGTGGCTGTGATCCGTAGCCTTGTGGTTGAGGAGCAGGGTTCTGTGCTTGCTGACCGTAGCCTTGCTGGGCAGGTGCTGGTGGCTGTGGTTGAGGTGCTGGAAGCTGAGGCTGTGATCCGTAGCCTTGTGGTTGAGGAGCAGGGTTCTGTGCTTGCTTACCATAGCTTTGCTGAGCAGGTGCTGGTGGCTGTGGTTGAGGTGCTGGTGGCTGAGGCTGTGATCCGTAGCCTTGTGGTTGAGGAGCAGGGTTCTGTGCTTGCTGACCATAGCCTTGCTGGGCAGGTGCTGGTGGTTGAGGCTGTTGCTGTGGTGGCTGTGGCTGAGCTCCATATCCTTGAGGCTGAGGGGCAGGATTCTGTGCCTGTTGGCCGTAACCTTGCTGAGCAGGTGCAGGTGGTTGAGGTCGGGGTGCTGGTGGCTTTGGCTGAGCTCCATATCCTTGAGGCTGAGGAGCAGGATTCTGTGCCTGTTGGCCGTAACCTTGTTGAGCTGGTGTTGGTGGCTGAGGTTGTTGCTGTGGTGGCTGTGGCTGAGCTCCATATCCTTGAGGCTGAGGAGCAGGGTTCTGTGCTTGTTGGCCATAACCTTGCTGAGAAGGTGCGGGTGGCTGAGGTCGGGGTGCTGGTGGCTGTGGCGCAGCTCCATATCCTTGAGGCTGAGGAGCAGGATTTTGTGCCTGTTGGCCGTAACCTTGTTGAGCTGGTGCTGGTGGCTGAGGTCGGGGTGCTGGTGGCTGTGGTTGAGCTCCATATCCTTGAGGCTGAGGAGCAGGGTTTTGTGCCTGTTTACCGTAACCTTGTTGAGCTGGTGCTGGTGGCTGAGGCTGTTGCTGTGGTGGCTGTGGCTGAGCTCCATATCCTTGAGGCTGAGGAGCAGGGTTCTGTGCTTGTTGGCCATAACCTTGCTGAGAAGGTGCGGGTGGCTGAGGTCGGGGTGCTGGTGGCTGTGGCTGAGCTCCATATCCTTGAGGCTGAGGAGCAGGGTTTTGTGCCTGTTGGCCGTAACCTTGTTGAGCTGGTGCTGGTGGCTGAGGCTGTTGCTGTGGTGGCTGTGGCTGAGCTCCATATCCTTGAGGCTGAGGAGCAGGGTTCTGTGCTTGTTGGCCGTAACCTTGCTGAGCAGGTGCAGGTGGCTGAGGTCGGGGTGCTGGTGGCTGTGGTTGAGCTCCATATCCTTGAGGCTGAGGAGCGGGGTTTTGTGCCTGTTGACCGTAACCTTGTTGAGCTGGTGCTGGTGGCTGAGGCTGTTGCTGTGGTGGCTGTGGCTGAGCTCCATATCCTTGAGGCTGAGGAGCAGGGTTCTGTGCTTGTTGGCCGTAACCTTGCTGAGCAGGTGCAGGTGGCTGAGGTCGGGGTGCTGGTGGCTGTGGTTGAGCTCCATATCCTTGAGGCTGAGGAGCGGGGTTTTGTGCCTGTTGACCGTAACCTTGTTGAGCTGGTGCTGGTGGCTGAGGCTGTTGCTGTGGTGGCTGTGGCTGAGCTCCATATCCTTGAGGCTGAGGAGCAGGGTTCTGTGCTTGTTGGCCGTAACCTTGCTGAGCAGGTGCAGGTGGCTGAGGTCGGGATGCTGGTGGCTGTGGTTGAGCTCCATATCCTTGAGGCTGAGGAGCAGGGTTTTGTGCCTGTTGACCGTAACCTTGTTGAGCTGGTGCTGGTGGCTGAGGCTGTTGCTGTGGTGGCTGTGGCTGAGCTCCATATCCTTGAGGCTGAGGAGCAGGGTTCTGTGCTTGTTGGCCATAACCTTGCTGAGAAGGTGCGGGTGGCTGAGGTCGGGGTGCTGGTGGCTGTGGCTGAGCTCCATATCCTTGAGGCTGAGGAGCAGGGTTTTGTGCCTGTTGGCCGTAACCTTGTTGAGCCGGTGCCGGTGGCTGAGGTCGGGGTGCTGGTGGCTGTGGCTGAGCTCCGTATCCTTGAGGCTGTGGTGCAGGGTTTTGTGCCTGTTGACCATATCCTTGTTGTCCAGATGCGGGTGGCTGAGGCAGAATGGAAGGCGGGGCAACCTGATTCTGCTGTTGACCACCGTAACCACCTGCATTGGCACCACCGGGAGGCGTCGGTCTGATCGAGGGTGGCATCACACCATCAGCTGAAAGTGAAATCGTTCTTTAATATTACTTTTTGATAACATGAATTTTTTTTACTGCCAACGCTTAAAATTTTACTTCATCAACCAACAAATTGCCGGTTATACACAAGAGCTGTATCTGACTACTTGAATATTTGCTGAAGTCTTGATGTACAGTTTGAAGATATCACCATATACGTTTGTGAAAGATACATTTCGAATCGTTACGAGGTAAGCAAGTTACCAATGACATGAAAACTTGACGTTATCATGTTTTTTTACTCAAGTCTATTAAATTTTAGCCAAAGCAGGAATGCAGAAATATGTAGTTATTTCTCTACTGACTTCTCTCACCCATTGTGTCTAATTAAACTTTGTCAGGGCCCACCATGCCGAAAAATATTCCCCAAATCATTCCACATATGTTAATCAAACTAAAATTTTTAGAACTTTATAAATAAGGTTACGACCAAAATAGTAGAAGAGGGTCTGAAGTTCTCATCAGTTGTGGTTATCTAGAAAAAAATTCACCACCAACGTCCGCTTGACGATCCGCCGACTGACAGTTCCATCGAAGGTCCGCGACCGCCGAATCCCAGAGAAGGACGATTGTCATATAGTCGTTGTTTTTCCTCGATATCGTTCGGGAATCCGGCATCGGACGAACCGGCCGATCCAGCAGCTGCGCCATCGGGCACCAACGACGGCGGCTGTGGAGCGATGCCCGGCGGGTTGGCTCCAGATCCACCGACTGTTCCTGAAAAAAGTTTGTGTTGCCGTGGGTGTGGAGCATAAAAATTCTCTGTGGACTGTTTAGGGTTGAGACTGTTGACCCAATAACATCTATCATTTATATACTCAGTTTTTTTTGACAGGGCATATTTTGTGAGATGGGCATGGAAAGTGACACACCATTTTAACTGAAACTGCGCCCGTGAAATTAGCTGTATTTTTGACGTCAACTTTACCTTGGCAAGCATGTTGCGGGCACGGTGTAGTTATGCACTGTTTCGGCTCTGGCACGCACGTCAGACCGGGGGGACACGGGTTCGGGTTGCAAACTTAAAATTGTGTATTAGAAATATCCCACGGGATTCCTGAGTCTCCTTGAAAAGCTCATAAACCCGTTCTAAATCCACTATACTTCTACAGGGTGGTCCAAAAAAAATGACAACACTTTGAAGCTGAATAACTCTCGGCACAGAGATCAGATTTGATTGAAATTTTCAGGTATTATCAACAACATACTAACTTAGAAAAATATATAAAACCAAGCTGATCAGACAATCACAGCGGCCACCACGCATTAATGTTTGGTAAAATGCGTGTGGGTCAAAAACCGAGCGAACAATTAGGACATGGATTACACGTGATTTGCGAAAAAATAAACTCAGTTATTTTAGCCTGTAATCAATCAAGAGTCTTTTTTACTTATGCTGAAACATTTGTGGTATAAATTTTTTGAATTTTACTTTTCATTAGATAAAATCTTGTTTCAGAGGTGAAAACTGCGTGTATCTCATTCTGACATTGAAAAAGCGTTTAGTTTGCTAATTTAAAATGAAAAAATAAAAAACAGTTTAACAAAATGCTTAAAAACCATCGATAAAATTTAAGTAAACGTGGAATGTTCACCATCGACTAGCAAAATCTAATATTTCATTTATTACGTGCATATCATCCCTTGAATATGCATGCACAATGTAGGCGGTTTTTGACCCATGCGCATTTTCGCAAACATTAATGCGTGGTGGCCGCTGTGATTGTCCGATCATCTTGGTTTTATATATTTTTCTAAGTTAGTATGTTGGTGATAATACCTGAAAATTTCGATGAAATCAGATGCCTGTGCCGAGAGTTATTCAGCTTCAAAGTGTTGTCATTTTTTTTGGACCACCCTGTAGTTCTGTTACAGATGAAGTGGCTGAATTCAATGAATTCGAGGTAGGCAAACCTGATTCACCCGGTGGACGAATTGATGGAGGCTGCGGTGCCAACTGGGGTTGTGTTGGGCCAAGACCGGGCCAGCCGGCTAGTGCTGTGGGTACTCCAACTTCTGAAAATGAGTAAGCTGTATTTAAAAACTAACATTTACTCACTCGTTTACTCACTCACTCACTCATTCACTTACTCACTCACTCACTCACTCACTCAATATACTCACTCACTCACTCACTCATTCACTCACTCACTCACTCACTCACTCACTCACTCACTCACTCACTCACTCAATCACTCACTCACTCACTCACTCACTCACTCACTCACTCACTCACTCACTCACTCACTCACTCACTCAATCACTCACTCACTCACTCACTCACTCACTCACTCACTCACTCACTCACTCACTCACTCACTCACTCACTCACTCACTCACTCACTCACTCACTCACTCACTCACTCACTCACTCACTCACTCACTCACTCACTCACTCACTCACTCACTCACTCACTCACTCACTCACTCACTCACTCACTCACTCACTCACTCACTCACTCACTCACTCACTCACTCACTCACTCACTCACTCACTCACTCACTCACTCACTCACTCACTCACTCACTCACTCACTCACTCACTCACTCACTCACTCACTAACTCACTCACTCAACCAACGTAAGTAGTAAGCCTGTGTCGTGGCAATGAGCCATGTGGCGATCACCAGTACTCGCACTGACTCCATGGCTGTCGATTAAGAGGTGAGCTGCTATTCGAGCAATTCAACCTGAAAACAAAATCATTCAAAGGTAACATAAATCTGAGAACGGTGAACTTACCATTAAACAAGTTTTTTAATCACATCACCAAAAAAACAAATTAGAAATAATTTTTTTATAAAGCCTGGATAGGATGATCCTGATAGAATAGAGTTGATTAATACATCAAAATGATCCACTGAGCAGAAGGCATAATCGAATGACCAAACATCATTTAATCAAGGTATGCTAAAAAGAGTCTTCTGGTAAAAACAATTGTTTGAACTCTGATCCCCTTTTCACATAACAACTTGATCGACTGTTTAGATGACGTTGATTAGTTCATCACGGATCAGGCGGATATCCGATTGGATTGCCACAAGTTAACACTGCCGAATCTGTCCATATAAAAATAGCGTATGGGAATGTGCTCAATGAACATCGGGCATTCCACAACGTAATCGACGACGTGAACAAAAAACGTCAACAGAAACGCAAAACAAGGAAATCTCGTGTTTCACCAGGAAATACGCTGATGATTGCGCAACCAAGACGCATGTGATCGGATAGGAATCTCATTTTTTTCACGCAGTTTATGCGATGAAAAAATGGTGAAACACTTGGTTAAATATGATAAAACACAGCTGATTTGCGATGGGCAGCGTCGCGATATGGACGCCGATTAAATGAATACTTGAAACAGGTGAGCGCAACAGCAGCAGCAGCTACGCGTCGCACGTGTCTGGCGCACTGATTAACTGATTCTGTTATGCTCACTGTTACGCTCACTGTTACGTTGCACGCGTACGGTGTAGCACATGTTGCACTGTTACGGCCGGGACGGGATTTCCGGCGATTCCATTAACCGTTAAAGAAGGTGTGTTACTTACAGAGAAGTTGTGCAACAGCAACGAATATACAGTTGGCGTTGCACTTATTAGTTGGACAAGCAAGTGTGCGCGTGACCGAAACGAGGTCATCCCCGGGGTGGGCTTCATTGCAACAGTTGCATGTCAACTTTTGATTCCGTGAATAAAGTTATGGTTGTTATTGTTGGAAGCTGGTGAGATAAACGAATGTATCAACAAGAAAAATGAGACAATAGTGAAATGGAACATACAATGGTCAGAAAGACTGCAAAATGAAATTATAAGTTTAAGTGGTTTGTCATGATGAGTTTAACTAAGGTTAAGTTAAGCCATTCAACAACTGTCATGTATTTATTCATGTCAAGGTCAGCCTGACTGTGGGATGTTAAGTTAAAGATCAACTGATAATGAATAGGAAGCAGTTATTAAACAGCTCAATTTATTATACTCATCTATTGTTATACTCTACATACATTTCTTGTTAACTTTAACATCAGCTCTGCCCAGAAAGGCTTGAACCGTTACAAACATATCGCATCCAAATAACCACAATGAGCACTTTTCGAATCTCGCGCAATGAACCCAATATTGTCTAACGATGAACTTCGGTTGGATTACGTTTACAACGAGCGAATTGGGTGTCCATGCGTTCACACAGTGCAGCACATGTAAATGCACTTTATCTTCATATCTGCAATTTATTAACTGGTAAGTGTTACGGTGGAGTATAATAACTTCATCGGTGAACTTCCGCCAACCCCTCTTCCCGTTGAATCCCCTCCCGACGTGTCTCCCCACAGTCAAACTTCATGTGACTTCAGCGTTCGAAAGTTCATGTTTATGCAAGTTGGATAAACACTGAAGACTGAACGCTGAACGTCGCCGGCGCTGCGTTTGATTCCACCGTTTCGGATCGGCGGATGGGAACGATCTCATGAGGATGTGGCGGATGTGAGAATCTGATGTTATTTCGTCGACGTTTCTCAATGTAGACCTATAAGAGTTTCATTAAGCGAAATTCTCCAACTTCGGGAATGCATCCCATTTTTCACGTCTTTTCAATCTGTGGTTCAACTTTGTTTAATGGATGTACAGTTGAATACGACACGCACGCTTTCCGCTGCAGCTGCAGTCGACGGTCACTTGGGCGCGTGCTCTGTGTGAAGGTGTGACCACTCTGTAAACTGTTTATAGAACGATTGAAGAACGCGCTTTCGTAATTATGTGAACTGTTGTGAACCGAATGATTTTGAATAAATATTACACTGTTATGGGTATTCAATAGTTACGGGTTATTGAATTCATGCAAATAATGGGGCTGTTGTAGAATGATTTTTCAAAACAACATATTCGGATTCGGGTTTGATCAAGCTGAATAACTTTGAGTATGTATGCAGAACTTGTAAGCAAAAACCATGAAAATCATCGATTGCTTGATTACTTTACAAATCATAAAAATATTCAACATATAGTTTTAAATTATTCAACACTAATTGTTATGATTAATCAACGTTAACAATATTATATGTATCCGTGTTTGTTAAACATGATAGTTTCGCAGAAACGCAAAACGCTATCCTTGAACTAAGTAGATATTTTCATTGCATCGAATTTCCATACCGTAAACATTCGTTGGTTTGTAGGAGTCGCCATGAGTCACCAGAAGTGCACAACAATAAGATACGTTTCATCTGCGTGATGAAATTTTCAGATCATTTTGTTTTCTTTTGTATTTCGTGATTTCTCCTTTTCATCGGTAGTTGACATTAACATATTTGTGTTTTTGCTTTTATTTTCCGACTTCTGGGCGGCGAACTGTTTGATGACGCTCCGTACAAATCTAATTAAGATAAAGCTGTATTACGGATAACCCATTGTTGTCGTTTGCATTGTTATTTTTCTACATTATATTCGGTTTCAATGACGTCAAATGTTTCTTTTAGTTACAAATCTTGTTTCAACATATCATTGAAACTAGTGAGTGAGTGAGTGAGTGAGTGAGTGAGTGAGTGAGTGAGTGAGTGAGTGAGTGAGTGAGTGAGTGAGTGAGTGAGTTAGTGAGTGAGTGAGTGAGTGAGTGAGTGAGTGAGTGAGTGAGTGAGTGAGTGAGTGAGTGAGTGAGTGAGTGAGTGAGTGAGTGAGTGAGTGAGTGAGTGAGTGAGTGAGTGAGTGAGTGAGTGAGTAAGTGAGTGAGTGGAGTAAATTACGGTATTGAATTGAAATACAACATGATACGTCTGAAAACTCATCTATCATCAGTGCAAAAGTGCTCAGTTCTAACAGGGAACTGCATTAAGGCGCCAATTCAATTTCGTTCTCCTAATCAATGGTACATAAGAGACGACACGGTCACGTGGCATCGAATGAGTCACAAAGGAACACGGAGGTTGGGACCGGACGAACGGCGGCTCGTTCCATCCAGTTGAGCCACTTCGTACCAGAAATCGTGTGCATCCGAGATGTACGGTATTTTGTATACGTTGGTTAACATTGGGATAAAAAGCGAAGTTGCATAGTTTTGTATTTTTGGAGTTGATGTCTACAAATTACAGTCGTTATGAGAACATTATCTTTATTATATAACACGAACTGATGACGTACATAGTACATTCACACGGACATGAACTCCTGACGTTCACTGTTCTATAACATTTGTATTTTCTTTCCGAATAACTGGTATGATTGAGTTCAGTATGAGTAAGTGGTGACTAGGTACATAAGACTACTGACGATGACGGAGCCTGACCACCGGAACATTGCGTCTAGTTCTTTTAAAATCCATTGAAACGCATTAGTTCCCACTCTAATATCATACCATTTTTTTATGCATGATTTGTACACTTCTCTCTTTATTCAATGAGTTCTTGCCAGGTAATAATTTTATATTTGTCGGTATGTGATGGTTGTTTTATCTAATTCTAAATGAATGTATGTAAGTTACGGTCCCCATTTCCATGCGACATGACTGAACGCGTGGGTCGGATTCAACGAAGTGTCGTTGGCTAAGAGCCAATGATAGCTGACGCCGCTCTGAGCTGTGACGTCAATGAACTGAATGAGTGAGTGAGTGAGTGAGTGAGTGAGTGAGTGAGTGAGTGAGTGAGTGAGTGAGTGAGTGAACGATTTGTCGACTAACCTGTGTTTTGTCCACCGAGTCATGCAACACAATCAACATGGTGTGATTATCTCTTCTGAACTCATCGGCTTCAATCGATAGAACACTGGCCGTCAGTTTTCTGGAATAAAAAAAACATTAATAAACAACATTTCATAAACCATTGTATAGGCTTCGTAATTGGTTATAAGAAAAAATCAAGTGAGTGAGTGAGTGAGTGAGCGAGTGAGTGAGCGCTGTAACAATTAGTTAAAAAAATGTGTACTGAAAGTTTACTTTAATACTGTAAACTCAAATTTTTATCAATTCATGTAGGAACAGCCAGAAATTAAGATTTTTAGCCCATTAACCATAGCTAAAACTGAAAACACACAAGCTATTGAAGGTAATTTGGCTATCAATCAATCAAAAAATCAATTAATCAATCATTCAATCAGTCAGTCACTTATGTACCATCATCATCAACATACGAACGTACACATGTACTGTATATCAAAACCCCCAAATAATAAAAGTACATCAAACTTACCTAATCAATCAACTTTAAGAACTGTCGCTGTACCTTGTTGTATATTCAACCTGTAAAACATCAACGGAACTTTTTCCACGTGGTCAAATACATATCTTCTCGATATATTTCTAGTCCCGTTTCTCATCTCTTCCATTATAATGTTCCTCAAATCCCACATTGTTCAAATACGCACCTAACTTGATAAAATCATATTCCATTCATTCCAGAAGAACTCTCTGAAAGGGAAAGTTACCACAACCTGTAGGAAATGGCAGTAAATAAGTAGTGCCGCGAGCTAAGCCATGGAACTAACAAGGCATCACATCATGGTCATGTTGCCTGTATGCATGGGGTTGAGCGCACGCTTGTATCGTTGCCACTAAAATAACGCTGCATTACGGCGTAACCATTGCTAACCAGCAACTGTTTATAACAATCTTTCGCTATGCATACATATCTCTTTGATCGGTAATGTCTTTTTCGAATCGGTTACGTTAACGTAGTTTCATGTTTACAATGTTTTTTTTGGTTCAACGCTATGCATGACTGCGTTAACAATGATGATGATGCGGTAGAAATTTCACCTGCTGTTAGTTATTTCACTCATTCACTCACTCACTCACTCACTCACTCACTCACTCACTCACTCACTCACTCACTCACTCAATCACTCACTCACTCACTCACTCACTCACTCACTCACTCACTCACTCACTCACTCACTCACCTACTCACTCACTCACTCACTCACTCACTCACTCGATCACTCACTCACTCACTCATTCACTGACTCACTCACTCACTCACTCACTCATTCACTCACTCACTCACTCACTCACTCACTCACTCACTCACTCACTCACTCACTCACTCACTCACTCACTCACTCACTCATTCACTGACTCACTCACTCACTCACTCACTCACTCACTCACTCACTCACTCACTCACTCACTCACTCACTTACTCACTCATTCACTCACTCACTTACTCACAGCACAGTTATGAAGCATCACTTGTTATCACTCATTACACCACATACGCACACGCTTGACAAACAAACTCGAACCGCTCGCT
This sequence comes from Daptonema setosum, assembly GCA_964036265.1. Taxonomy (NCBI): domain Eukaryota; kingdom Metazoa; phylum Nematoda; class Chromadorea; order Monhysterida; family Xyalidae; genus Daptonema; species Daptonema setosum. The sequence goes on from OZ038442.1 coordinate 572,666, forward strand.
GGCTCAGTGCAAAAAAAAGCTGGCTGCCGCTGATGTATCTGCTTGGCTGGAATCCAGCTCAATGTATATCATGATCAATTGATTACGATACGAGAATGAAATCGTATGTGCGCCAGCTTTCTGGATGATTTGTAAGAGTATCCCGTGGTTAATTTTTATGATATCAAACTTGAAACGTCAGTGTTTACTGATCTCATTGCACACTTTTCTGGGTGTTCATGAAAAAAGTCTAGTTGAATTCGAGTCAATGAAACTTTCCAGTTTGGTCACCTATATATGTATGTAATGTACTACTGCAAAGGCGGCTGAGCCTATTGTCGAAAGAAGCTTTTTCCCACGGGTAATTTCCATGGTTTAGAGGCTAAATTGACTGCAAACTGAAATAGATTCATTTGAATTTTTCTTGCCGTATTGAGATACTTTATACAGTTTGTTTGTGTTCTCTTTGCCCAATGGGCAACTGCGTTGGTTATTGAACCCCCTTGTTGGTAGACATTTATGATTCATTTTCAAATAGACAGTTGTTACCATTTCCACCTCATTCCTGTATGTGCCTTCGTACGTGGGTGTGCTCTGCTGCAGAAGTCATGATTGCGTTATGTTGATTCAACTCTGTTCCATGACCGTTTAACGGGTAATGTCCGTGTGCAAATACGCCATCTCATGTAGAGTCAGTAAATGTTGTTTCTGCAAGAAAAACATATTGCCCAAAACGTCTGATAATGAAACATCACTACCATTAATCAACTCAATTTATGTGATGTTCCATTATCTAACGTTTTGGGAAATACTTTTGCTTGCAGAAACAGTATACATACGGACTTGTTTTTTAAATACGTTTTAAATACGAAACGTTATCAACAGACTGATTTTGTATTTATTTATACTGATGTTTTTTTTAACGGTTTCGATATTTTTTCTCTGGTGTTGTTGTTGTTGTTGTTGTTGTTGTTGTTGTTGTTGTTGTTGTTGTTGTTGTTGTTGTTGTTGCTGTTGTTGTTGCTGTTGTTGTTGTTGTTGTTGTTGTTGTTGTTGTTGTTGTTGTTGTTGTTGTTGTTGTTGTTGTTGTTGTTGTTGTTGTTGTTGTTGTTGTTGTTGTTGTTGTTGTTGTTGTTGTTGTTGTTGTTGTTGTTGTTGTTGTTGTTGTTGTTGTTGTTGTTGTTGTTGTTGTTGTTGTTGTTGTTGGAATGAACGTTATTTCATCAGATCATTTCATCAGATCACCATCTAAAAATGAACTGACATTTAATTGGGTCCCTCAGGCCAGTCAACTCAGCTCAACCCACGGTCAATCAGTCATTATTAACCTTCATAAAGTATGCATGTATTGAGATCTCACATTCTTGGAGCATATCACGTTAAGTTAAGGTTCAATATATTTTCCTTGCTTTGTAGCACTAGCGAACGAGAAAAGAAGGAAAAGTGGAATTCCCTCTCTTTGGTAGTGAAAAAATTTACTATAGATATGTTGCTTATGTGATCAGAGGTAAAATGCATTAAAATGAAAGTTCCCTTTTTGGAGAAATTCTCTTCTGTTTGTAAAGTTGATTTGTCCGTCATCTTTGATTAACACCGATTGTTCTCCTTATTTCTTATTGATTTAGATATCTTTGTCTCTGTATTTCTAATTGTTTTCTCGTTATTGTTTGCGTGAAAGTTTATTATCATTTCATTGTTAGTTAATTGTGAATTATCAACCAAAACTTTTCAGATGACGGCATTTCTATGATGTAAGCCATGGATGTTAAGGAACTCAATCAAGATGATTTTTCAGTTATCGTGTTTAAATTTAGCTTTTGTTAGTTCATCCACTCCAAGGTGAACTCTTAAAAAGGTATTAAAGGAAGAAAAAGGCAATGTCAGTTTAAGTGTAAATGCTGTTGCAAGTTTTGTGTGGCACAAGTGGTCTAGACTGGATAGCGAGCGCGTGCCATCACGTAACATTCATATTTGTGCCAAGGAACACACAACTTCATTAATCAAGTCCAACCCTACCGGCCGACCACTGGCGGACGAGTGAAATTCCCAAAGGGAGGGGAATCTTTCCAAAAAGGGGGGAATTTACAGAGATTATACCTTTTTATCTACACCATAGTGAACAAACTCTACTTTCTGAATCTGCCAAAGAGGGGGGAATTCCACTTTTCTGTTGTTCCCTCGTCCGCTAGTGCGGCCGACTGTGTGACACCGTTGGTGACCAGTTGTTGTGGAATTCACGTTTTATGCATCTCTATCGGATGGAAAACTAAATTCTTTAGGATAATAATTATATTCATAAGATAATCTAATAATTCAAGTTTTTCCAATCCTTTCGTATTTTAAGTAATTACATAATGTAGATAAATTTATTTTAACTAAAAAGTCTTTTTGTAAACCTTTATCACACGTGTAATGAGTGAATACAGTAATTAAAAAATTGCAAATGTCATGTGGAACGAAAAAAATTCGAATATTTAAACACGCGCCAACAATATTTCGATCGTGGAAAAGGTTTACACAATAGTTTCGGTGGGACAATAAACTCTGGAGTTGTAAGAGTGGTTAATCAAACCGGGAAGTTGGTCCACATAAAAAGCGAACCAACATACATGTCTGCCATTGGTGTAGCATATGTAGGGGCTAGCGGGCGAGAAAGGAAAGGGAAAAGGGAATTCCCCCGCTTAGCGGTTTCAAAAATATAGTTTGTTCCTTTGGGTGTAGGTAAAAACACCACATTTGTGCCAATTCCCCCTCTTTGAAGCAATTCCTCTCCCTTTGAAGGTTTGGCTCCTCCGTCAATGCTGTAGTTCGTGTAATGACGTCTTTTTGGTGGCATTTGGAAACCGACATTTTTGACATTTCAATGTTGTCCCTAACTTATTCGCTTTCTCACTAACTTCTTCACTCACTCACTCACTCACTCACTCACCCACTCACTCACCCACTCACTCACTCACTCACTCACTCACTCACTCACTCACTCACTCACTCACTCACTCAATCATTGAATCCAAATGTATTTCGAATTTCGCATTACAATGAATTGTGCCCTATACGATGGCACATAGCCAAAATTAGGTTCCACTACCCACGTGTGTCCACTAGCGGACGATAAGAATGGGGAAAAGTGGAATTCCCCACTCTTTGGCGTTTTCAAAAAGCGGAATTTGTTCCCTAAGGTGTAGATAGAATGACCTGAATTTTAGCGATTCCCCCGTCTTTGGAAAAGTTCCCCTTATTTTGGTGGTTTCTCTCTCCGCCTGTGCGCCTGTGTCCATTTGCACCAGCGGAGGAGCAAAATTGCTCAAAAGGATCAGAGCATTTTACAAGAAAATAGGAAGTTCTTGATTTCATTGGTTATTCTATGTTGTTGTAAAGAGAGTATTCTATTAGGAAAAGTGTTAATGAAAAGATAATTTTGTTACTAGTTCTCTTCGGTCGTCGGCTATTTATACATTGGCATGATGCCTTTTTGTTCTCTATGGGTGACCGGCTGCCATCACAGTTCTGGTATAAACCTGGTTATTCTGGGCTCAGTGCACGTATGTTTAATTTATGTAAGATGTAGTATTCATGAAAATAAAAAAATCAGCTCATTAAAACATTCATTTTGTAAAAAAATTCTCATTCAATGATTTATGTTAGAATGTATTTTAATCGGAGCATCCGACATTTTCCACAATTCAATCGATCTGATCTGTATTCCAGTCAGATACCATCTAAATCCGTCTATGGCTTACGTCCAGGCCCGCTTGACACCAGATACCCAGGCTGTGTGAATGGAATACTTGAGTTCATCTGGGTCAGGCTGAGTACCTTCTATTCTCGGCGTACGTATGTACGTATGTACGAACATAGAGCCGGTGTGTCCTTCTGCAAGCAAATATATTGCGTAAAACTTCGGATAATGAAACATCACTAGCCTCCACTCAACTCGGTTCACACCATGGTCACGTGTTAACACGGATTGTCTGATGTTTCATCTGAAGTTTTGGGCAATAATTTTGCTTGCAGAAACAACATACTACATTTAGAATAATCTGTCATTAATCAAAATAAATCTGAGCTACATACCCTGTGAAAGGTGATGTGTGCAAAAGTTTTTTGAAAACGAATCTACAGTCCACATATTGAGAATAAATGGGCAAACTGGGCTTCTTGTCACTCAGAAACTTATCTTTCTTGCTCAGAAACCAGTTAATGCTTATTCAGTCGAGTAAAACAATCTGTGACAGTTTCCATAACGACTCTCACAATCGTACTGTATGGATGTAAAGCAATATTGTACTTGCAATGCAACTAGCATAACCATAATAAATCACTAAGGTTGTTTGAACCTGTCACTAGCGGACGAGAAGGATAGAGGAAAGGCTACACTTCTTTGGCAGTTATCTTCACCTCTATGGTTAGAAGGAAGTAAACTACAAATTCCCTTTTCTCCGGCAAAAATCTTCTCCTCTTTTGAATCGTCGGTTACTGTTGCACGTTGCTCCAATAAAAAATTACCTTTTTTGTCGCACATGCTTATTCGGGCAGCCGACCAAGTCAACGAGACAACGTCAACGCAATTTACTTTTAACATAAACAATCTTTTTTTGGAATAAATTAGAGATCGATAACTTGTTGAAATAACGAGACCATGTGCTTTTCAAGTTTGTCGCAACAGATGCAACATGTTCGATTCTTAAAACAGGTGAGCTTTTTTCAAAAGGCTGACTGTGCATGTACTTTTCAATTTTCCAGAACATATGGTTAATTGAGTACATTGTACATGTGAGCATAATTATATGTATTCTAGGTGAATCGTGTTTGCAGGCAACGTGCATTTATGTAGCATGAGTGCTAATAGAATACTGTGTGGGTGCGTTCCAGTACAGATCGCTAATTAACTTTCCGTCATCGTCATCGACGTAACAGAAAGTTCGTTGAACTAACTCTATTATGGACCATGGTGGCTTAAACATGATCTTTTCAAGGAAACTTTGAAACAAATTAATCACTTGATAAAAATAAGTGTCTACATAATTTTTTTTATTCTTGGCAATTTGTTGCAAATCTTTAGTGCTAATATTTGTGTAGGTGAACCACCTGTACTGGTGTGTCCCAAAGCGCCATTTGATTTTCAAAAAGAGCAGAGCAACGTTTATAATAATACATTTTTGTACATAACTAATAGATCCGTTTTGTAGAACACAGAATCAGTAATTTAAATGGTACAACAAATGGTCTACTTATAACGACTTAGAGGTTGGACGATAGATATATATTTATGGTTGATGATATCTGGCATTTGATTTATTAGGGTTCATTACATGGGAATGAATAGTTAGGACCGTTCAGCTGTTTTTTACCCTATAGTATGTATGTCGTTTCAGAAACACGTTTTACATACCACTGTCGAGGTTGTTCCTGTTTGTGAAACCTTTTTTTCTAATACGTCATGTACACAAAGCGATCAGTGCGACAGTCGTCCTTTTTCTGCAAAAAAACACTCACAGAATTAAAAATGGTATTTAAGTAAATACATATTCAAGAATCAAAGATATACTACTCTTAATGATTTTAACCGTCTCATAACTAGTCACAATCTGAACCTGAATTCAATGCCTGTCAGTCAAATGCAACCACCACCCACTCGCATGCTACGTAGAACTACGTATGTATTTTGGATACATCAAACGAGGAGGCGTTCGGTATAAAATTTTATATCACAATTAAACGAAGTTTTTTAAATGGTGTTTTGTCTATGAAGATCAAATCACCGTATCAATACAACTGTTCATCTTTTCATCTGGCCCAAAATGAGAAATGCACATATCAAATACTGCGTATCCGATTGAAATAGTTTGATAAGTATTCTGTAAAATTTTTCCGTTCGCGCTGGTTGATTTCAGATTTGTATTATTGGGCACCATGCTTCCTAAAGAATTAACGTAAAATAGCGGAATTTACTATGGTATTTGCGACTGGAGTCTGCTCCTCATGAATAAAAATGCAATCTAATCTAAATTCTGCAATGAATTTTTTACCTCATGGTTCAGTTTCTCATCAAAACCTGCAAATGACCAAAACCATAAGATGCCTTTGTAGTTTATTCGTGTTTTTGTTAAATCTGAAAAATAAGTCTGTCAACAACACGACACGATCGTTCGTGGTATTGAAAGGCCAACGTCCTTTAAGTCTGTGGAACAACGTCTGCCAGTAGAGAACGGATAATCCTTAATCAAATTCCCTTCTTGCAAGTCAGTGGACTATCTCGAACACAAACTGCTTTTTTATTGGATGGTTTAAAAAAATTCACTACGGTCCTTCAAATACAGATTATTTTCCTAATGGGAACTTTCTGCTTTGACAAGGATTCTCTTCCGCTTTGGATGTGTTGCATATGCAATCATACACACATTACTGCGATGAAACCGGTTCTGCCAGCGGTATAAGCCGATGTAGAAAATAAAATATTCAAACATAATTCATTTGCCGCTGTTGTTGTTGTTGTTGTTGTTGTTGTTGTTGTTGTTGTTGTTGTTGTTGTTGTTGTTGTTGTTGTTGTTGTTGTTGTTGTTGTTATTTATGCTACTGAGTGGCCCTTTTTGTTGCTGTCTACTGCGGTACACAAAATAAATCTCATACATCATTAATTTCCATTTCAATCTTCTTTGCTTCCAACAAATTCTGAGATCGCATGACCTTCACCATTCCAATTCGTCTAGCAGTTGATTGAATTCGGATTCAGTTCAGAAATGCTTCGTCATGTGCTAAATGAGCAGTTACATACATTAAATACACTATAAATAGTATCCTATGATGTTGGCCGGTTTTGACATCACACCACAATTCCATAACCAAAATGTCCGGTGGTTTGACTGATTTTTTACATCAAACACGTGGGTGATTTATCATTTTTAAAATTCCCTACCACAGTTAATCTACCATTCACGATTTAGTTCCACTTTGAATCACGTGACATTTTAGTAGTTTTCGGTCTATTTATGTAGATAAGTCAACATCTGATATTTCAGCTAATTTTTTTATTGTTATCTTGTACATGATGGAAGTTCCTGATCACAAGTTACTGGATCACTACACCCACAGATTCGGAATGGCGGAAGATACCAGAACAGAGGTGTATGGATTCGATTACTGTATGGAGAGGTAATGAACATGAACTTATGAAGTACTTATTTGAAGAAATTCCCCTTCCTTTGGAGGATTGACTCGACCGCCGATGATTCAGTTCATTGTACGCCGGTTTTGACATCCCATCACACCACAATTCAACCTCTATTGTTGGGACTGACTGTTGTTTTCGACATCTGAAATGTCGTTAATTTCTTTGGCTCAAAAATACATAGCTTGATCACATGTTATTCGACCTCGACCTTCACCGATCCGACTCTGCGTCACATGGTGTTTCGTCCGTGACGGAAGTCGGCAGGATAAATATGCCGTGAAATTTCAGATATGCGATTGACTGGTTTCAATGGCGGACGAGTGATTTAGTTGTCAGCAAGAAGAGGATTTTCCCCAAGAGAGTGAAAATTCAAATATTTCGAGCCATCTTACTGTAATATCGTGGAACAACATGGGAGAAGTCATTAGAAAGCTAGAGTATTGCTGTTACATTTCAATATTTCTACTGTTGTCTGGTTTTCTACTGACATCACACCACTCGTTTATGCTCCGGGTGTTTAGACTGGCTCGATTTTTACTTGTTTGGTAGTCAGTTTCACGTATTTAGGAAGTGGCATCGAACTGTGCATGTCAGATATGTAATGTGCATACTCTACTCTGGTATATAATACTGAACCTGATATATAAAATTTACAAAGATCTACCATGACTGCCATACATATATGTTATGATCGAAACGGGTCCCGGACGTTTGGACCCCGTTTCCATTTTTACTAAAATTTTGTCTATTAATACCCCGGATTTTATATCTCGATTGGTACCAGACGTTTCAGTGGAACCTTTTATTCCACAAATCAAGTCTTCGAAAAATGTTGGTAGAATATCAGCCTTTGATTTTGATAGTTGATCGAATAACTTTCACTCTGGCGAATCTTTCTCTGATAAAAACTTTCCTCGTGATTACTAGCCAATGGCTTTTTCTCGAACCATTCGATTGTCTAACGGTTTGTATCTCGTGACCAGAATCCAGTAAAACCACCAGATTCACCACATTCATAACAGAGATTACATAGTTTGGAATGAACTGAATTTTTTTCTGATTTTGAGCGCGTTTTGAAGTCGTATGACACACATAATTTCGAAAATAAGCCGAAAATGTGATATTTCAGGAATGTCGGATCGTTTAGAGATAATAATGATTGGTAAAAAGAGAATATGTCTTCTGAAGCAATGGGTAGATATCGATTCGATTGTATTTCAATTATCGCAAGCTTTCTTGATGATTTTTTGTAAATTTTTATGTGATTTTTTGCATAAACGATTAACCATAATTTACTGTAAATAAACTATTTTTCCATTCATTATCATGTTGAGAAAAGTATATGGTTAATAAGTTTTCTTGTATTTTGTACGTAAATTTTTATCCTTATCTAAAGGTTTGTGTCTGCTGGTATTCGATGAATGGTTCGTCAGAAAAATAGTTTCTGTTCACCGGCTTGATTATTCGATCGGCCCTAGGAAATTTGTTTATCTTTCACTCAAGAGGTGGCGCTTTTTTACATCATTATTGACAGAAGCGTAGGCAAAAAACGCAGCGCAAGTTGTAGAACCCCGTTCAACTCTTCTGGCATTCAACCATTTTTAAGCGTTCATTTAATTTCAAATTTTGATTTAATTAAATTGATTAATTTTTAATTTGATTTAATTTTCAAAAAATTTAATTGATTAGGTGACTGATTTCAAATTTGGGCCATTTTATTAGCACTTAGTTGAAGTTTTCGACGTTTATATAGCTTATCCAGAGTTTCTTGTTAGCCAAAACCTTTTTTGGCGCGCAGTTTGAATTCAAATCTGATTTGGCGCGCTTTCAAATTTCCGAAAAATAAAATCTGTTTCACATAATATTTCAACAACATGCAAAACTGCGCTTAATTCATTGTATACGTGCGTAACCGACCCACAACATAAATTTTTGATAACAAGAAACCCTGACCGAGCGACACAGGTACACCGGAGTAAACTTTGAATTTGAATTGCGCGCCAAAAAGTTTCGTAGTAACAAGAAACTATGAACAGGCTATACTCCGATCCGAAACAAACCGACAAAAATGAGTATTTACTTTCTACAGTGCGACCGGCCGAGAAGAGATGAGATTTTATTTGTTTTGACGCATCGGCTCAGACTATTTCGAAGAAAAGACCGTTTTTCTCTCGCTGACTGTTTGAACACAGAAATTTTTTGTGTGCCGAAAAGTAATCAAACAAACGGTGCAGTACTGTATGATTGCACTAGCGGACAAAGGAAGAGCTGTAAAGTGAAATTCCTCCTCTTTGACGTTTTGAAAAAGTGAAATTTGTTCCCTAAGGTGAACACTGCCAATTATCCCTCTCTTTGGAGAAATTCCCCTCACTTTAGAGAGATCACTCGTCTGCCAGTGCAAGATTGTACAGTACTGTACTCCCCAGACAACAACGTGGCAGTCAATCCTTTGAGAGGAACATGATAAAACAGATGGAATGATGGTTTTGCTGATTACTGATGAAGGCTTAAGGAACAAATGTTTGTTTTCGAAACTGAGAAACCCGATTTCATAGTTATAACTTTTCCAATTCCCTCACGCTTTTACTCCGTGGAATACAGCAAGTATTCAATTACACCGTGAAACCTTCCATACGTTTTTGTTCTGGTTAATCTCAGCTATTGATCACTTTTACGGATTCATAAACAATTAATTAAGATCTGGGCTAGTGTTTATACGCGCTTTACGTGCTTTTGCTGTTTTTCGCGTTTTTCACTATTTCAAAAAACAAAAGAAAACGTTTTTTTTTCAACTTTTTGCACTAAACTACACGACATGCAAGTTTCAACTGTTCAATTCTTCATAGTACGACCACACCTTTGCCAGGAGTGCGTATTGTTTCAGAGTCCGGGGGGGGTGGACTGTGAAACAACGGACTGTGAAACAACGGACTGTGAAACAACGGACTCTGAAACAACGGACTGTGAAACAACGGACTCTGAAACAACGGCCGTATATTTTTCGGACTCTGAAACAACGGACTCTGAAAAAACGGACTCTGAAACAACGGTCATGTAGGGGTCATAGTATGGTGTTAGAAGGTAATTTATGGCATTCGGACTGTGAAACAACGGTCATGTAGGGGTCATAGTAGGGTGTAAGAAGGTAATTTATGGCATTCGGACTCTGAAACAACGGTCATTTAGGGGTCATAGTAGGGTGTTAGAAGGTAATTTATGGCATTCGGACTCTGAAACAACGGTCATGTAGGGGTCATAGTAGGGTGTTAGAAGGTAATTTATGGCATTCGGACTGTGAAACAACGGTCATTTAGGGGTCATAGTAGGGTGTTAGAAGGTAATTTATGGCATTCGGACTCTGAAACAACGGTCATTTAGGGGTCATAGTAGGGTGTTAGAAGGTAATTTATGGCATTCGGACTCTGAAACAACGGTCATTTAGGGGTCATAGTAGGGTGTTAGAAGGTAATTTATGGCATTCGGACTGTGAAACAACGGTCATTTAGGGGTCATAGTAGGGTGTTAGAAGGTAATTTATGGCATTCGGACTGTGAAACAACGGTCATTTAGGGGTCATAGTAGGGTGTTAGAAGGTAATTTATGGCATTCGGACTGTGAAACAACGGTCATTTAGGGGTCATAGTAGGGTGTTAGAAGGTAATTTATGGCATTCGGACTGTGAAACAACGGTCATTTAGGGGTCATAGTAGGGTGTTAGAAGGTAATTTATGGCATTCGGACTCTGAAACAACGGTCATTTAGGGGTCATAGTAGGGTGTTAGAAGGTAATTTATGGCATTCGGACTGTGAAACAACGGTCATTTAGGGGTCATAGTAGGGTGTTAGAAGGTAATTTATGGCATTCGGACTGTGAAACAACGGTCATTTAGGGGTCATAGTAGGGTGTTAGAAGGTAATTTATGGCATTCGGACTCTGAAACAACGGTCTTTTAGGGGTCATAGTAGGGTGTTAGAAGGTAATTTATGGCATTCGGACTGTGAAACAACGGTCATTTAGGGGTCATAGTAGGGTGTTAGAAGGTAATTTATGGCATTCGGACTGTGAAACAACGGTCATTTAGGGGTCTTAGTAGGGTGTTAGAAGGTAATTTATGGCATTCGGACTGTGAAACAACGGTCATTTAGGGGTCATAGTAGGGTGTTAGAAGGTAATTTATGGCATTCGGACTGTGAAACAACGGTCATTTAGGGGTCATAGTAGGGTGTTAGAATGTAATTTTAGGCATTCGGACTGTGAAACAACGGTCATTTAGGGGTCATAGTAGGGTGTTAGAAGGTAATTTATGGCATTCGGACTGTGAAACAACGGTCATTTAGGGGTCATAGTAGGGTGTTAGAAGGTAATTTATGGCATTCGGACTGTGAAACAACGGTCATTTAGGGGTCATAGTAGGGTGTTAGAAGGTAATTTAAGGCATTCGGACTGTGAAACAACGGTCATTTAGGGGTCATAGTAGGGTGTTAGAAGGTAATTTAAGGCATTCGGACTGTGAAACAACGGTCATTTAGGGGTCATAGTAGGGTGTTAGAAGGTAATTTATGGCATTCGGACTGTGAAACAACGGTCATTTAGGGGTCATAGTAGGGTGTTAGAAGGTAATTTATGGCATTCGGACTGTGAAACAACGGTCATTTAGGGGTCATAGTAGGGTGTTAGAAGGTAATTTATGGCATTCGGACTGTGAAACAACGGTCATTTAGGGGTCATAGTAGGGTGTTAGAAGGTAATTTATGGCATTCGGACTCTGAAACAACGGTCATTTAGGGGTCATAGTAGGGTGTTAAAAGATAATTTATGGCATTCGGACTCTGAAACAACGGTCATCTAGGGGTCATAGTAGGGTGTTAGAAGGTAATTTATGGCATTCGGACTCTGAAACAACGGTCATTTAGGGGTCATAGTAGGGTGTTAGAAGGTAATTTATGGCATTCGGACTCTGAAACAACGGTCATTTAGGGGTCATAGTAGGGTGTTAGAAGGTAATTTATGGCATTCGGACTGTGAAACAACGGTCATTTAGGGGTCATAGTAGGGTGTTAGAAGGTAATTTATGGCATTCGGACTGTGAAACAACGGTCATTTAGGGGTCACAGTAGGGTGTTAGAAGGTAATTTATGGCATTCGGACTGTGAAACAACGGTCATTTAGGGGTCATAGTAGGGTGTTAGAAGGTTATTTATGGCATTCGGACTGTGAAACAACGGTCATTTAGGGGTCATAGTAGGGTGTTAGAAGGTAATTTATGGCATTCGGACTGTGAAACAACGGTCATTTAGGGGTCATAGTAGGGTGTTAGAAGGTAAATTATGGCATTCGGACTGTGAAACAACGGTAATTTAGGGGTCATAGTAGGGTGTTAGAAAGTAATTTATGGCATTCGGACTCTGAAACAACGGTCATTTAGGGGTCATAGTAGGGTGTTAGAAGGTAATTTATGGCATTCGGACTGTGAAACAACGGTCATTTAGGGGTCACAGTAGGGTGTTAGAAGGTAATTTATGGCATTCGGACTCTGAAACAACGGTCATTTAGGAGTCATAGTAGGGTGTTAGAAGGTAATTTATGGCATTCGGACTCTGAAACAACGGTCATTTAGGGGTCATAGTAGGGTGTTAGAAGGTAATTTATGGCATTCGGACTCTGAAACAACGGTCATTTAGGGGTCATAGTAGGGTGTTAGAAGGTAATTTATGGCATTCGGACTGTGAAACAACGGTCATTTAGGGGTCATAGTAGGGTGTTAGAAGGTAATTTATGGCATTCGGACTGTGAAACAACGGTCATTTAGGGGTCATAGTAGGGTGTTAGAAGGTACTTTATGGCATTCGGACTGTGAAACAACGGTCATTTAGGGGCCATAGTAGGGTGTTAGAAGGTACTTTATGGCATTCGGACTGTGAAACAACGGTCATTTAGGGGTCATAGTAGGGTGTTAGAAGGTGATTTATGGGTTATTTGTGGCATTCGGACTCTGAAACAACGGTCATTTAGGGGTCATAGTAGGGTGTTACAAGGTAATTTATGGCATTCGGACTCTGAAACAACGGTCATGTTGGGGTCATAGTAGGGTGTTAGATGATAATTTATGGCATTCGGACTCTGAAACAACGGTCATGTTGGGGTCATGGTAGGGTGTTAGAAGGTAATTTATGGCATTCGGACTCTGAACCGACGGTCTTGTAGTAGTCATAATAGAGTGTATCAAGGTAATTTATGGCATTCAGACTCTGAACCGACGGTCTTGTAGTAGTCATAATAGGGTGTATCAAGGTAATTTATGGCATTCAGACTCTGAACCGACGGTCTTGTAGTAGTCATAATAGGGTGTATCAAGGTAATTTATGGCATTCAGACTCTGAACCGACGGTCTTGTAGTAGTCATAATAGGGTGTATCAAGGTAAGTTCTGGAAATTATTTTTGCTATTTGTCAATGTATAGCTTACAAGAACTAAAGTTTTCTGAAAGTTTTTCTTCTGCGTATCAATACCGTTTTTTCACGTGGAAATTGTTTATTTCACTGCCAGTCAAACATCGATGACAATTATAAGATCACTGAACAACCATTATATGTATATGGGTAAAAATAACATTTTTGACGAATTAATTAATTCTGGTTGTGTGGGCCGAGAATGTTTGATTTTGTTCGAACAGCAATGATATTTTTCAAACCCTCCATAAGTCATAGTAATGCTTAGGCCTTGGACAAACGCGTTAGCCCATCGTGACGGAAAGTTTCATAGTTACTACATGCCTTTTTGCATAATTTGGAACTGCGATGGTTATTTGTCACAATCCCGAATTTCACTTTTTTATTCTGGATTCACGAAGATTAGGGGTGTGCCGGTTTTTTTTCGCGTTTTGGGTGGGGCGGGGGTAGCCGACAAAAATCCCATACTACCCGCCCAGTCCGAAAAATGGGGAGGGGGTAGGGTCGGGTAGAAAAAAAATATTTTTCGTAAAAAACACGTTTTTTGTTTGTTTTTGCTTTAAAAAATCTCTTATTACAAGGTATAAACATCACATGAACCGGTTTTTGCAGGTTTTAACCAAGAAAATTGACTCAGAAAACTTATTTGTTCAAATAAATTCTCACAGCCAAAACTTTTTGAAAGTTGAGCTTCTATAATCAAGGTTTTTTAAGTCTCAAAACCGAATGTCGAAGCCGATTTTCTCGAAAATTTTGAGCCGGGGGGGGGGGGGTAGACTTGGTTTTTTGTTTTTGGGGGGAGGGGGTAGGCTACCCGCTGACCCTGAATAGTGGGGAGGTTAACAGTAACCGTAAACCCACCCCTGACGAACACAGTCAGTTAGTTAATCGGTACTTAAATGTATATGTAAATGAAACAACGTAAATAAACATGGAAATTGAAATTAGACTGGAAAGTCTATGCATGAAGGAAAAATTTCTTATCATAACTTTTTTTATTAGACTACAACATCGCAGTTGTAAGTCCAGTGTCAAAAAAACTGTATGCTTTAGAAATTGCTTTTCGATAACCATTGATTCACTATTCAGATACCATAAAATGATTGTGAAATTCAAAACACTGTCCGGATCACAAAAATTTCTTCTGGAAACATCCCAAGTACGGTTTTTTCAGTGTCCGAATGTCATAAATTATTTTGATACACACTATTATGACCCCTACAAGAGCGTTGGTTCAGAGTCCCATTGCCATAAATTACATTGTAACACCCTACTATGACTACTACAAGACCACAAGACCGTCGGTTCAGAGTCCGAATGTCATAAATTATTTTGATACACCCTATTATGACCACTACAAGACCGTCGGTTCAGGGTCCGAATGCTATAAATTACCTTATAACACCCTACTATGACCCCTAAAAGACCGTTGTTTCAGAGTCCGAATGCCATAAATTACCTTGTAACACCCTACTATGACCCCTACATGACCGTTGTTTCAGAGTCCGAATGCCACAAATAACCCATAAATTACCTTCTAACACCCTACTATGACCCCTAAATGACCGTTGTTTCACAGTCCGAATGCCATAAATTACCTTCTAACACCCTACTATGACCCCTAAATGACCGTTGTTTCACAGTCCGAATGCCATAAATTACCTTCTAACACCCTACTATGACCCCTAAATGACCGTTGTTTCACAGTCCGAATGCCATAAATTACCTTCTAACACCCTACTATGACCCCTAAATGACCGTTGTTTCACAGTCCGAATGCCATAAATTACCTTCTAACACCCTACTATGACCCCAACATGACCGTTGTTTCACAGTCCGAATGCCATAAATTACCTTCTAACACCCTACTATGACCCCTAAATGACCGTTGTTTCAGAGTCCGAATGCCATAAATTACCTTCTAACACCCTCTATGACCCCTAAATGACCGTTGTTTCAGAGTCCGAATGCCATAAATTACCTTCTAACACCCTACTATGACCCCTAAATGACCGTTGTTTCAGAGTCCGAATGCCATAAATTACCTTCTAACACCCTACTATGACCCCTAAATGACCGTTGTTTCACAGTCCGAATGCCATAAATTACCTTCTAACACCCTACTATGACCCCTAAATGACCGTTGTTTCAGAGTCCGAATGCCATAAATTACCTTCTAACACCCTACTATGACCCAAACATGACCGTTGTTTCACAGTCCGAATGCCATAAATTACCTTCTAACACCCTACTATGACCCCTAAATGACCGTTGTTTCAGAGTCCGAATGCCATAAATTATCTTTTAACACCCTACTATGACCCCTAAATGACCGTTGTTTCAGAGTCCGAATGCCATAAATTACCTTCTAACACCCTACTATGACCCCTAAATGACCGTTGTTTCACAGTCCGAATGCCATAAATTACCTTCTAACACCCTACTATGACCCCTAAATGACCGTTGTTTCACAGTCCGAATGCCATAAATTACCTTCTAACACCCTACTATGACCCCTAAATGACCGTTGTTTCACAGTCCGAATGCCTTAAATTACCTTCTAACACCCTACTATGACCCCTAAATGACCGTTGTTTCACAGTCCGAATGCCATAAATTACCTTCTAACACCCTACTATGACCCCTAAATGACCGTTGTTTCACAGTCCGAATGCCATAAATTACCTTCTAACACCCTACTATGACCCCTAAATGACCGTTGTTTCAGAGTCCGAATGCCATAAATTACCTTCTAACACCCTACTATGACCCCTAAATGACCGTTGTTTCACAGTCCGAATGCCATAAATTACCTTCTAACACCCTACTATGACCCCTAAATGACCGTTGTTTCACAGTCCGAATGCCATAAATTACCTTCTAACACCCTACTAAGACCCCTAAATGACCGTTGTTTCACAGTCCGAATGCCATAAATTACCTTCTAACACCCTACTATGACCCCTAAATGACTGTTGTTTCAGAGTCCGAATGCCATAAATTACCTTCTAACACCCTACTATGACCCCTAAATGACCGTTGTTTCAGAGTCCGAATGCCATAAATTACCTTCTAACACCCTACTATGGCCCCTAAATGACCGTTGTTTCACAGTCCGAATGCCATAAATTACCTTCTAACACCCTACTATGACCCCTAAATGACTGTTGTTTCACAGTCCGAATGCCATAAATTACCTTCTAACACCCTACTAAGACCCCTAAATGACCGTTGTTTCACAGTCCGAATGCCATAAATTACCTTCTAACACCCTACTATGACCCCTAAATGACCGTTGTTTCACAGTCCTAATGCCATAAATTACCTTCTAACACCCTACTATGACCCCTAAATGACCGTTGTTTCACAGTCCGAATGCCATAAATTACCTTCTAACACCCTACTATGACCCCTAAATGACCGTTGTTTCAGAGTCCGAATGCCATAAATTACCTTCTAACACCCTACTATGACCCCTAGATGACCGTTGTTTCACAGTCCGAATGCCATAAATTACCTTCTAACACCCTACTATGACCCCTAAATGACCGTTGTTTCACAGTCCGAATGCCATAAATTACCTTCTAACACCCTACTATGACCCCTAAATGACCGTTGTTTCACAGTCCGAATGCCATAAATTACCTTCTAACACCCTACTATTACCCCTAAATGACCGGTGTTTCACAGTCCGAATGCCATAAATTACCTTCTAACACCCTACTATGACCCCTAAATGACCGTTGTTTCACAGTCCGAATGCCATAAATTACCTTCTAACACCCTACTATGACCCCTAAATGACCGTTGTTTCACAGTCCGAATGCCATAAAGTACCTTCTAACACCCTACTATGACCCCTAAATGACCGTTGTTTCACAGTCCGAATGCCATAAATTACCTTCTAACACCCTACTATGACCCCTAAATGACCGTTGTTTCACAGTCCGAATGCCATAAATTACCTTCTAACACCCTACTATGACCCCTAAATGACCATTGTTTCACAGTCCGAATGCCATAAATTACCTTCTAACACCCTACTATGACCCCTAAATGACCGTTGTTTCACAGTCCGAATGCCATAAATTACCTTCTAACACCCTACTATGACCCCTAAATGACCGTTGTTTCAGAGTCCGTTGTTTCAGAGTCCGTTGTTTCAGAGTCCGTTGTTTCAGAGTCCGTTGTTTCACAGTCCGTTGTTTCACAGTCCGTTGTTTCACAGTCCGACCCCGTTTCGTTGTTTCACAGTCCACCCCCCCGGACTCTGAAACAATACGCACTCCTGGCAAAGGTGTGAGTACGACGATTTGTTGTACAACTGTAATACAGTAAAATTTTTAATATTGTGTTCTTAAAATACTATTTTTTTCTAATTGTTCTCACTATAATAAGAGCAGGTGTTGAGGAAATTCGCTCGTTACCACTCATTCGCCATACCTATGACTCAATTCAACTTTAATAAACAACTTTTTACTGAGTTTCCATCTCAGTACATCAGTCATCACCTGTCTTATTATTTTACATACATGCATGTATCTTCACAGCAAACAAACGAGCATTTATAGGGATGTTATCACTGTAAACCTCCAACGAAATTCTTGAACTCAGTATTCTGTCTTGTTCAACTTCGTTAGTTGGTTGCTTTTTCGTTTATCCGGCCAGTTCGTTTGAAATCAGTTTTATGTGTTCCATTCTGTAAAACATACATATGGTCATACTGTAGTGTACATATCCAATAATCCTACAAATGTAGATTATTATCCATTGTACAAGCATTGTGCCTTAATCCAACATAACGTTCATATGCGTTCGGGTTATCATAAACACGTCTACATATTTACATCATTTAAAATTGATAACTTATTTGAAACCCGCTAGTTTTTTTCATAAGTATGAACAGTCATGCACAGTCATACAAAGAGTTGATAACGAGTTTCTGCAGGCTGACAATATCAATCTAGGACTTCTGTTTTGTGTACCAATTTTGTAAACATTTTCGGACGAATGTTTTTTACACTTATTAACAGATAAAACAGAGAACTACAAAGTCTAGTCAATTATATTATTATTTATGGAATGCTGGTGCTGAATAAAACGTGACGAATCCGTGAGTATAAAACGGTTCAAAGGAATCTCTCACCGCAGAAGTAATCATCAACTAAAACCATGCAATGAGATTAGTACGACGCTCATAGTCCACGTTTGCTACAAAAACAAAACAAAAATTCGATTTTTATTGTGAGTTCGAATTCAATTTCCTAAGGACCTGGGAATACAATACTCACTTTACGTATCAATCCGCTTAAAGATAATCAGCTCGCCTCACTCTCCATTTTACTTCATTTTAATCATATTCATTTTAGTTAGCAAGAACACCTGTGTATGTAAACAATACCGTTAACCGTGTTTTTCTAGAATATAGCCATGAGACTATGCACTGCTTATTCATGTAGAATACTATTGACCCAAAACCTTCACCGTTGTTCAGTGTCAACTCCGATTGTTCAATGCAGTATGGAATATAATTTGCTTTATAACTGATCAGGGAAATGAATACGGATACGTACGCGATAGTTTTCATCAAACGGAGTAAGAACAGTCTCTGTCTAAGCCTAAGCCCGAGCCTAATCCTAGCCATTTATCAAACAGAGTAAGGTCAGCCTATGCCTAAACCTGAGCTCAAGTCTGAGCCCAAGCCATTTATCAAACAGAGTAAGGTCAGCCTATGCCTAAGCCTGAGCCCAAGTCTAAGCCCAAGCCATTTATTAAACGGAGTAAGACCAGCCTATTGTATGCCTAAGCCTGAGCCGAAGGCTAAGCTCAAGCCATTTATCAAACGGAGTAAGATCAGCCTATGCCTAAGCCTAAGCTTGAGCCTAACCCCAGCCATTTATCAAACAGAGTAAGATCAGCCTATGCCTAAGCCTGAGCCCAAGTCTAAGCCCAAGCCATTTATTAAACGGAGTAAGACCAGCCTATTGTATGCCTAAGCCTGAGCCCAAGTCTAAGCTCAAGCCATTTATCAAACGGAGTAAGATCAGCCTATGCTTAAGCCTAATCCTGAGCCTAACCCCAGCCATTTATCAAACAGAGTAAGATCAGCCTATGCCTAAGCCTGAGCCCAAGTCTAAGCCCAAGCCATTTATTAAATGGAGTAAAACCAGCCTAAGCCTAAGCCTGAGCCTAACCCCAGCCTTTTATCAAACAGAGTAAGACCAGCCTATGCCTAAGCCTAAGCCTGAGCCTAACCCCAGCCATTTATCAAACAGAGTAAGATCAGCCTATGCCTAAGCCTGAGCCCAAGTCTAAGCCCAAGTCATTTATTAAACGGAGTAAGACCAGCCTATTTTATGCCTAAGTCTGAGCCGAAGTCTAAGCTCAAGCCATTTATTAAATGGAGTAAAACCAGCCTAAGCCTAACCCTGAGCCTAACCCCAGCCTTTTATCAAACAGAGTAAGACCAGCCTATGCCTAAGCCTAAGCCCAAGTATAAGCCCAAGCCATTTATTAAATGGAGTAAGACCAGCCTATGCCTAAGCCTAAGCCCAAGTCTAAGCCCAAGCCATTTATCAAACGGAGTAAGACCAGCCTATGCCTAAGCCTGAGCCCAAGTCTAAGCCCAAGCCATTTATTAAACGGAGTAAGACCAGCCTATGCCTAAGCCTAAGCCCAAGTCTAAGCCCAAGCCATTTATCAAACGGAGTAAGACCAGCCTATGCCTAAGCCTAAGCCCAAGTCTAAGCCCAAGCCATTTATTAAACGGAGTAAGTCCATATGTAGAATATCTACTGGAAAATAAAATATTTAATAGCCCTATATGCACGATAGGGCTAGGGATAGGGCCAGTATGTATTTTTAGTAAAAACAAGAACAAAATTTTTATAGAGTAATTTATTGGTCGAACACGTGTGATCTGCATAATCATGTATGTGCATACATGGCTGCTTTTTACTGTTTTACATTAACTATTTTTTATGAGGATATGTAGTCGTTTTTTACAGTTTGTGAATTGTAATAAACTCATGGTAGTGATAGAACTTGTAGGATTGATAAGTAGGAGTAGGAACAGGAGGGGGAGGATTATATATCATGAACCGATACACCATATTATTACTGAAGATGGTGACCTGTTTACCACGCTCATGTTTTCCATAAAACACGATGACCGTCATCTTTCCTGTTTAGAAACACGAATGTGATGGAGTCAAGTATAGCTTATCCACAGTTTCTTCTGGCGCGCCCTTTAAATTCAAGTTAGTTTTTGGCACCCTTTCAAATTTTTGAGAATCGAAATATTTTTCACATAGTATTTGGACAACATACAAAAATTGCATTCAAATTAATTTCTGATAACAAGAAACTCTAGCCAAGCTACAGTATATTGGTTATGGTTATTACAGTTATAATATTATTGAAATAAAGCCAATATTCACGGTTCAATTGAAGATCGGTAGTGAATTAGCCTCATGCAACAACGCTCGAATTTCATTACCAAATGATGTAGAACTTTTTGGTTGAATGTGCGGGAAGTGTTGAGTATTCATCGGACTCACTCACTTACTCACTCACTCACTCACTCACTCACTCACTCACTCACTCACTCACTCACTCACTCACTCACTCACTCACTCACTCACTCACTCACTCACTCACTCACTCACTCACTCACTATTTCTTATTGAGAAACACTAATTAAATTGTCATATGTAGAATATATACGTGATAAACAGCTAATACGTGGGACATTCCGAAGTTAATCAACTTTTCAACAATATTGAACTTATGTGTCCTAGCAACCAGAACGTGAATGCACGAATCTAATTACTAGTTTGTTGCCAGCATAATTTCACTAATTAGCATTTGTTTATCTCTTATAAGATAATGATAATGACAGGTGTTTTCGTTTGCAACATGTCTTACTGTCACGATCTAGTGACGATGATCTATATTTGTGGGATACTGAACATCATGGTGACATCATGAATCTGGGTGCAGTCGTCACATAGCAACATAAATTGTAGAGACTCTTAATTACAGGCACTTATAGATTATAGCAAGTTACTTGTTGCCTTTATTGTTGATAAAATGACTAAATTTAAACATTTACGGTTGTTTAAGTGACTAAACTTGAAAAATAGAGTTGGTTAGGTGACTAAATTTTAACAAGTATGTTCACAGGGTGGGTAATTAATTTTCACACGATTTCAAGTGTTCATAAATATGGCTGTGTTAATGTTATGAGATTTTAATTTTCATGGTATCTCAATGACATATGTGTTTAAGTTATCATATTTATAGCTGATTATGTTTTCTCTATCGGCCGGCACAAAATAAAACTCAAAAAAATTGCAAGCGAGAAAAAAATGAGCGGAAACTAGACACCCTAAAAAATTATTCATAAATAGACTGACTCCAATCCTAGAAATATTTGGAAACATTTTCGATATATTTTCGATCAGTAAATTTATTGAACAGCAGGATATCAATATGCTTTAAGTTTTTCATCTTTATGTAACTAATACTTGTTTTATTGCTTTTCCGATCAACCTGTTACTTTTCCCGATTACTTCCCATGTATGTTTTCCTAACCCAATGATCGAGACAAATAAATAAATAAATAAATAAATATGAGAAACTGTTGAAATTTACCTGTGAATGAGTAAATTAAACCGTGAGAATTAAAATGAGAATTAAAATTACTCTGAGAAGGAAACTTTCATAACATATCCGCAGCCGCCGTTAGGAACTTTTGAAATCGTGTGAAACTTATTGGCCCACCCTGTAGTTGTTAAAGAGTGTAACATGTCAGAAGTTATCCTGACTAATCTATAATTAAATAGATTATCCATAATCCACAGATATCAAAATAAAATCTGGATTCCCAGAGAGCTTACATTCACCGATAATTTGATCGATTGGGAATTGAATACAATTTAGTTGGCACGATTAACTTAGTTCACTAATATGAATGTATTGTTCATTAATCGCCTGTTCTTGGTCAGCTTATCATTCAATTTTCACCTAGAACGCTTTGACACCTCATATTTTCTTCCGGAATTTCAACTGGACTGTTATACTTTCTTCATTTTATGTCTCGCTTTATCATGGAAAAATATATTATTCGAATTCGGTCGATTCGTAAAAAATGTTTAATGTTGACAATTTCGTCAAGTCATTCAAAGTTTTGCGCAACGTGATCCGATCCATCCGTCTGATCGTTACTCAGGATAACACAACTTTTTTTCTAGCCAACTTTAGTGCTTTTTGTCAAATGAACAAATGTACATATCATTCGGACTTTGAGGAAAGCAAGTTTCAGGATTTTTGTCGTTTCAAAGTTTTTTTCTCACTTTCTTGAATAAGTTTTATATACAAAGGTTTTTTTCACAATTCCGTCGTTTCCTCGTCCGCCAGTATGTAACAACTAATAGGCAAGTGTGTAATGCACTAACTTGCTCCTCTCAAAATATTTATGGTGTTCCACCAGCCCGACAACCTTTCATATATAATAATACGGTGTTTCGAGATGAGAGTTTTTACGAGACACGATCAATCAGATGTCATTTATTTTCGATGGTCTAGACTTGCATTCTCAACCGGTGCGACACCATTACACACTTACTAAAGTCTGGTCAGAGTTTCTGGTTACTCCAAACTTTTCACCGTATTCCTTTCGGCGCGCATTCAAATTTCGGCGGGCGTTCAAACTAAACCAACTTTTTTAGCTGTTCACACTACATGTGGACAACATACTGGATTTATGGCGGTGAATGCAACAAATCATTGACTCACTCACTCACTCACTCACTCACTCACTCACTCACTCACTCACTCACTCACTCACTCACTCACTCACTCACTCACTCACTCACTCACTCACTCACTCACTCACTCACTCACTCACTCACTCACTCACTCACTCACTCACTCACTCACTCAGTCACTCACTCACTCACTCACCCAGTCACTCACTCACTCACTCACTCACTCACTCACTCACTCACTCACTCACTCACTCACTCACTCACTAACTCACTCACTCACTCACTCACTCACTCACTCACTCACTCACTCATACACTCACTCACTCACTCACCCAGTCACTTGATTCTAGCCGACCCACTCACTTCCTAATGTATTTCTGTATTCTGTGCCATAATCAAAGGGCTTTACGTCATCGGGATTCTTGAACAACCACCAGCATACGGTAATTCCATACTTGGTGTAATATTGCCATACCGTAGATGTTATTCTGATTACTGAAAACTGTCATATAATCATAGGCAACTTCATACAACAGTTGTACAAGGTTAGCGTTTGCAGTTCTCGTCGAATATACATATTTTACACATGGACTTTACTTGCTTTCAGCTAGCTAAACCTGGGTTCAGTACTCAAGTTGCCATTCAGCTTTTTTTGATATTACACGAGTGATGGAAACATGAAACACAGAAAGTTTTTTTGCATGGATCAGATTCATACCTTTATCCATTGTTTGATGAAGAAAAACTCTACATGAAAAACACCGTAAATGTCACTGAAAGTTAACGCTACTGTAATGAACGAATAAACGTTACGGATTTTCATGCCATCACCTACTGTACTTATGGTATACTCGAAACTGAATACTGTTCCAAAATGGTTAATCTTTTCTTCTATGATTTCGAGCATTGTTACACAAGCGAACTTAGAACAAAACTTTTTAGTCTTAAGATGCGTTCTCATAGGATCTCACACATACACAGGTTGTTCCCACCCACGGTCAAAAATTCGATGTCGTCGGATTCGGTCTATATCATGTTTTTATGTATCCTATAGTGATGCTAACACACACACAAAATTTTAGAGACCGAGGTCTCCTACAACTGCCGTGAGCCGCGGTCAAAAATTTCTTACCCCTGAAATTTCGATGATTTTTAGTCATATTTTCTACCACCGTAGTCAATAGAAGATATCTGTTATATAACAATAAGAACAATTACACACATGTAATTTTACCTGAAAAACACAATGGCAAGCTTCATTTTGATCAATATCGAGTTTTTTTGCTAGAAAATGTAAAATTTTCATAAAAATTGCAATTTTTGTCACACAATTTTTTTTATTTTCCCATAACAAATATTTTCGAAAAGCACGGGACCACTCTTATTTTTTGGGAACTGGAAGACAACACAAGAATACAATTGTGGAGAAAATTTTAACAAAAAATTTTGGTGCATTATATGGGTATGGCACTTTGAAGTCAAAAATTTCATTTAGACACTAGGACGAGCCACTAGAAAATGGTCGGAACTTTCCCTATATTCATGCGATTTTAAAATTTAAAACAACAATCGACGCAGAATTAAAATTTAGTCTGGGTTCTTCTCGACAGTTTTTTACATTTAAAAATGATTCTGTTATGAAAATTGCAAAAAACCTAAATTTAAGATAAAATGTCGTCAAATTGACAAAATTTCCAGCTGAACGATATTTCGAAATTTCGGAACAATTATTAGAGTTTGATGTTAGAAAATTAACATGTATATACAGATTTGGGGAAAGTTTCAACAAAAAAATTTGGTGCATTCTATGGGTATGGCACTTTGAAGTTAAAAATTTCATTTCGACACTAGGACGAGCCACTCGAAAATGGTCGTAACTTTCCCTATATTCATGCGATTTTAAAATTTGAAACAACAATCGACGCAGAATTAAAATTTAGTCTGGGTTCTCTTCGACAGTTTTTGACATTTAAAAATGATTCTGTTTTGAAAATTGCAAAAAACCTAAATTTCAGATAAAATGTCGTCAAATTTACAAAATTTCCAGCTGAACGATATTTCGAAATTTCGGAACAATTATTAGAGTTTGATGTTAGAAAATTAACATGTATATACAGATTTGGGGAAAGTTTCAACAAAAAATTTTGGTGCATTATATGGGTATGGCACTTTGAAGTCAAAAATTTCATTTCGACACTAGGACGAGCCACTAGAAAATGATCGTAACTTTCCCTATGTTCATGCGATTTTGAAATTTAAAACAACAATCGACGCAGAATTAAAATTTAGTCTGGGTTCTCTTCGACAGTTTTTTACATTCGAAAATGATATTGTTATGAAAAAGGCAAAGAACCTAAAATTCAGAAAAAACGTCAAAGTAAGAAAAACTAAATTTGAGTTTGGGTTTGCAATTTTCAAAACAAAACCTTCGTAGAATGTGAAAACTGTTCAAGAGAGCCCGTACTAAATTTAAATTCTGCGTCGAATGGTGTTTTATTTTTTGAAATCGCATGACTTTAAAGTAACGATCATTTACTATTGGTTCGTCTTGGTGTCAAATAAAAAAATAGACTGCAAATTGCCATACTTATATAATGCACCAAATATGTATATACATGTAAACTTTCGAACATCTAATAACTTAGACTTGTTGTAAAAAATTTTGATTATCGTTCAGTAGAGAATTGAGATAATTTGATGACATTTTATCTGAAATTTAGGTTTTTTGCAATTTCCATAATAAAATCATTTTCAAATGTAAAAAACTGTCGATGAGAACCCAGACTAAATTTTAATTCTGCGTCGAATGGTGTTTTAAATTCTGAAATCGCATGAATATAGGAGAAGTTACGACCACTTTCTTGTGGCTCGTCCTAGTGTCGAAATGAAAATTTTGACTTCAAAGTGCCATACCCATATAATGCACCAAAATTTTTTGTTGAAACTTTCCCCAAATTTGTATATACATGTTAATTTTCTAACTTCAAACTCTAATAATTGTTCCGAAATTTCGAAATATCGTTCAGCTGGAAATTTTGTGAATTTGACGACATTTCATCTGAAATTTAGGTTTTTTGCAATTTTCATAACAGAATCATTTTTAAATATAAAAAACTGTCGAGGAGAACCCAGACTAAATTTTAATTTTGCGTCGATTGTTGTTTTAAATTTTAAAATCGCATGAATATAGGAAAAGTTACGACCATTTTCTAGTGGCTCGTCCTAGTGTCGAAATGAAATTTTTGACTTCAAAGTGCCATACCCATATAATGCACCAAAATTTTTTGTTAAAATTTTCTCCACAATTGTATTTATGCGTTGTCTTCCGGTTCCCAAAAAATAAGGGTGGTCCCGTGCTTTTCGAAAATATTTGTTATGGGAAAATAAAAAAATATTGTGTAACAAAAATTGCAATTTTTATGAAAATTTTACATTTTCTTGCAAAAAACTCGATATTGATCAAAATAAAGCTTGCCATTGTGTTTTTCAGGTAAAATTACATGTGTGTAGTTGTTTTTATTGTTATATAACAGTTATCTTCTATTGACAACGGTGGTAGAAAACATGACTGAAAATCATCGAAATTTAAGGGGTAAGAAATTTTTGACCGCGGCTCACGGCAGTTGTAGGAGACCCCGGGCTCTAAAATTTTGTGTGTGTGTTAGCATCACTATAGGGTACATATAGAAATATTATAGACCGAATCCGACGACATCGAATTTTTGACCGTGGGTGGGAACAATTTGATTACTTGTGAGAACGCGTCTTAACTGTATTGTATTTATTCGAACACTGTATCCACCAAATTCTTCACGCGCTTTCGTACAGTTGCTTTGAATTATTCATAGATTTCTAACACAGTCCAAAAAATCTCTATTACGATGTATTTTCAGAAAATCATACCATTCACGTCTCTGGCTCGTAAATGGAACGATGAACGTTTTGGGCTGCAAATTAATCACTGGATAATTTTACAGTCATTTCTTGATTGGGGAATTGAATTCAAACGCGCGCCAATTCTTCACTGAATCAGAATTTTCCCCTCCTCAACACCTCAACCTTCAACGAAAGCAAGTTTTAACCCTCAATATTCAATTTCAGAGTTGCTTCCAATTCCCGATGTCAGTTGGTATACACACTTAAGATGCTTCAATGAAAAATTATCATAGCAAAATTGTATAAGCTTGTTATCCGTCATCAAAAACTTTGTTATTTTATTTCAATTACATTATAACTAATAAGAATAAACAAAAAAATCGTTTATTCATATTATTAGTATTTAATTTTAATCTTGTATTCATATTAAGTAGTTTTTCATTTCAACCTTATTTTCCTATTAATTTGTATTTAATTTTGATCATATTTTCAGATTAGTTAATTCGGTCTGTTTTCTCTACCTAAAAATCTATCGATCACGATTTGACTACCGGTTTTTGCATGATCACCTTGACTGTCTGCCAAAAGTGCACATGAGCGTTTCAGCAAAAACAATTCCTTCATTAAATTTTATCGGGAGCCTACGGTAAGATAAATTGGTTCACTGACGCTGAACAGCGAAATCTGGGAGAATTTCCGTGTTGATGACTAAATGTATTTAATCATGCAAAAAATTAGGTCACTCAACGTCCTTGACAGTTATTTTAATTAAACTTTGCTTACCTCGAGTACGGTAGAAACTGGGCTACCACTTTTTAAAACCAGTGCATAACACAGGGAAACTTTTTTTTAAACTTATAAAGCTTAGATTTTTCTACTCAAGAAAATTATGGCTTTTTTACATTTTTCCAGTTGTCAGGACACAAATTGACGGTATAAAAATCAGCTAAAGATTCCCAAATAAGACTGATTTCAAAATGGGTGAAATTGAAATTAAGTTGAAATTAACATTTGTTTTATATAGAAAACCCCAAAAGATTCTAAGGTTACTAGACTATAAAACTAGAAAACTAGAAAACTAGTGTGTTGGATTCGCGTGTCCAAACTTACTGAGTCATCCAAAGTTTGTCATGGAACTTTCCAAAATCATGCTATTTATAGTGAAGTGTCACGTGTCGTAACCAATAAATATTTATAATTTACATTGTTTCACCGTACATGTTATTGTGAAATCGAGGATTAGTCAATTGAAAACTTGATTATTAACATGATTATTGAGCTTTTTCGTGTAAGGTTATCCATCATCAATAATTGTTTAGAATGATAAAAATCACATTACGTATGTATGTAAGTAGTTACAACTCAGATATGCAAGCTGATGTAAACAAATTTAAATTGTAATCTTTTAAAAATTGATTATGTAAGTTCTATTAGTTGGAATGTCGGTATGTATGTAAGTGAATCACTTTTTTTGTTGGTATGTCCTGTTGGTTTGCCAAAAAAAATTTCGAACAAACAATTATGTACACAAATGGACATGCTTTCCAACCAAGTATACATCGAATGTTTGGTAAACAATATCATGTGCCATGTTTGTGAATAATAAACTAGAATAGATTTTCCAGAACCACGAATAATCTAATAAACGCTGCCAACATATTCCCCATGTGTCCCATGTGTTCCAATGTACTGATTCCGACTTTACTGGTATGCATCTGTTTAACCAACCATCTCAAACAGACAAAACCACGTGCCACAACACTTTCATTAAACTATATTGTCATGCCACTCTCGGCCTCATTAACATGTACATACATACATACATGGTCAATGGTTTACCATGTCGAAAAATCAGAATCAAATGTATTCAGTTGTTATGCCACAAGAGCAGAGTTGGATAACAACATGCAAATTTAGTGAATTTACAGTCACCCTCCTACAAGTTACAAAGTATTTACGTGTCAGAATCAAGAATATATATCAACAGTTTTAAATTTTCCATTGTACATTCGAATCGCATCATATATTCAAAAAAAATATCACCCGTTCTCTGTATTCCATATGTGTCCAATGTGTTCCAAGGTTTTGATCCCGATTTCACTGGTACTGCATGTGGACCATGACCATGCATGTCTCAAGTGGACCATGATACAAAGGCACGTGCCTCATGATGTTCATTGGAAATACATTACTTGTATGCCACTAATAGCCTCATTATGTACATACATAATCAATGGTTTACGATGTCAAAAAGCAAAATCAAATGTATTCAGTTGTTATTTTACAATAGCAAAATTGGATACCGAAATACGAACTCAGTGGAATATGTAACGGTACCCGAGTTCACTTTGAGAATTAAAAGAATCTATAGCATCTTTTTCTAATTTCCATAATCATGCATGTATTCTGATCAACACTTTCACCCGTACTCTGTTTTCATGTGTCCAACGTGTTCCAAGGTTCTCATCTCGATTTCACTGGTATTATCGTGTGTTCAACCAACCATCTCAAATTGACCATGATGTAAAACCACGTGCCTTCATTCAGCATCATGACTTCCATTAAAATACGTGCCATTCTCGACCTCATTATCCGCATGTTCAATGGTTTACGATGTCATTTATATTCAACATCATGTATCTACCAACAGTTTTCCACCATAAGCATGTTTCCGATGGTTTCCCCGCACTAGCGGTTCAGAAGGGGTGGGAAAAGTGGAATTCCCCCCAGTTTGGCGGTTTTGAAATGTAAAATTTTGTTCCTTAAGGTGTAGGTAAAATGCCCAACTTTCTGCGAATTCCCCCTCTTTGGGATTATTCCCTCGTCCGCCAGTGTTTCCCCGTACCGCTCGTACACACTTACCAAATGTACATACATACTTATAATACAGTCATGCATTCAACGGCATTTGCATGCACTTACATTCCCTGCATCAATACTTGGCAGCATCTCTCCGGTTGCCTTTCCATGGCCCTACCGTTCTTGCTTACTCAATTCATCATAAAGTTGCTAAAAAAATCCCCTCCGTCAAGAAAATTCCACGTCACAAACAGTCCATGAAATTTCGGTGTCATGTCATAACCTATCATTATCTCCATTTCACCCCGCTTTCCCCCGTATCGTGTGCGCTCATGTTTTTTATTTGAAAGTTGGCGGGCAGCCAGCGAGCGCTCAGCTGATGGAAGGTGGGAGGGGGGAGGGGGGGGGGGGGCGAGGAGGGGAGGAGGGGCACGTAAACAAGCTCTTTGAGTCGGGGGGGGGGGGGTGTTTGGCGTGAGCCACTAGCGGACGAGAAGAGGTGGGGAAAAAGGTCTCCCCCCCTCTTTGGCGTTTTCAAAAAGTAGAATTTGTTCCCCAAGGTGTAGGTAATATGGCCTGAAAACTGCATATTCGCCCTTTTGATGAAATCCCTTCACCCTTTGGATGTTTTGCTCGTTTGCCAGCTCACGCCGTGAGCTGTGGGTCCCGCTACATACCTTGGGTAGCGGACGAGTCAATCCTCTCAAAAGAAGGGGAATTTTATCAAAGAGTCGGGATTTAGAAGGTTTGAGGCTACACCTCGTGGAATTTTTTCGAACTGTCAAAGAAGGGGTGGTTTAACTTTTGTGGACCCCCCCCCCCCCCCCCACCTCGTCCACGAGTGGGTGCCGCATTGGGGCCTCGTTCGGTTGACTACCATAACCACGTGGACTTGCATGCACTTTCAATGACGTGGTTGGACGTTTTTTTGGATTGTTATGAGCTGACAGCTGATGACTTGAAGTTGAGCAATCTAATAAAAATTTACTCTGCCATTGCTTGACATCAAAGTTAAGGGTAAACTTTTCATGGTTATTATTATTGACCGGACGGCTGAGCTGATGATTTGGAGATGATCATTGTCAAATATTTTTGTTTATACTTGTAATTCTCGAACAATTTATAATCGGTTTATTGTGGATAATTACTGTTTACAACTGTGGGCAATGCGCGTCACTTTTTCAGCGAGGCAGTATTGAGCTGACGTCTAAGGTTTTCACTACATGGCAGTTGGGATTGGGAAGGCGCGGGGACACTGATTCAAAAATGTGCCATGGCTTTCAGCTGGTTGAGATTTATACTCTTCAACATGTGTTAACATCATCATTTTAAATCATCTCCCGACACTGAATCCTTGTTTGCATAAAATTGTTTCGGAAACTTGAACTTGTTTGTCAGCGAAACAAACCTGTTTGATGATCTGTATTTAGCAACGAAAGTAGGCGCGCATTCAAATTTAGTGTGGCAATGTTATTTACAAATGCAATGTTTATGGTACTGCTTTCATTTCGTTGGCCTTGTATGTACACCATATGAAAAGACATGATTGCTTTTGGATGTCTTCCTTTCCCAGCTGATGATTCTCGACGTAAACAAGAATATCGGGTTTCGATGTTCATCCACTGGCGGACGAACCCATCCTCCAAAGAGAGGGGAAGTTTGTCAAAGAGGGGGGGAATTGGCAGTTTTCAGGATCTTTCATCTGGGGAACAAATTCTAATTTTTGAAAACATCAATGAAGGGGGAATTCCACTTTTACCACCCCTCCTCGTCCGCTCATGTGTTCATCTGATGTTATGTTTGTATGTTCATCTGATACGGGCAGTATCTGCATAATCCACTAGCATACCAGAAGGAGTGGAAATTCCCCTTTTGGGCAGTTTCCAAAAATGAAATCTGTTCTCTAAGATGCTGGCAAAATTATCTGTAAATTGTCTAACCCCATGTTTTTGAAAGAATCCACCGTCTTTCGGATGGTAGACTCGTCTGCCAGAGGTGCATTTATTGGTCCCCTAGGTACATTAAGACCACGTGTGTTTTAGAACCGGTTTCGAAGGTGGTAGTTTGCTGTGATGCACCTTAAACAGCTGTTTGCCGGGTTTTCTGATTCGGGAGGCTTCATTTTTTGTTGTAAATCGAAGAAAATGGGAGAGGAGCAGTCCATTTGATTACCGTAAATTTGTGTGAAAAAGTCGGCCCGCTAATCGATTAGTGCCATTAAAGGTTGTGCAAGACAAATGTTCCCCGACACAGCTGGTGTTTACGGAACCTTAGTGTAAAAATCAGCTGAGTTATTTGAAAGTTTGCAATAGAAAAGGGAAAGGGGAAGGGGTAAAAAGGGGGTAAAAACAGAGTTGGGAAGGGGGGGGGGGGGTGTTGACGGGAACTTTGGTTCCCGTTGCTACTACGTTCCTCTACTCCAGTTTCCAAACTTACATAAATTTGTAGAATCATTATAAGTTTTGTATAGCCTTATGTATGTTACTTATGCTACTGTTATTCATAAAATAGCTATCAAATTAGTTAGCAAATATCTTCAACTGCATTTTAATACACTGTGTGCTGCTACATATATGTAAGTACTTCAAACTGAAAAAACACCCCAAACGATTGATGTTTTATTATCAGTCACTTTATCATATTTTGATAGTTGTTTCTGTCGAAACCAAACGTGGTTTCCAATAATTGTTAGCCTATTATAGAAAAATTCTGTTAGAAACCAGATGTTATTATCTCTGTGCCGCAGACCAACGCAACATATCCGGCCGGAATCGAGGCAGGAAACAAAAAGCTACAAGTCCCTCTCTTTTGGTAGTTCAAAAAATATATTTTGTTCCTGAAGTTTTATGTAAGTTGATCTCAAAACTACTAGTTCTCTATTCTTAGCAAAAAAAGTTTCCCCCTCTTGGGGATTGGCTCGACCACCAATGCTGTACGTATGTACGTGTCCGCGTTCCAATCGCAATTCGAGCACCAATCGTGTTCATTTTAGTTCCTGGTCGAGTTGTATGTGCCATTCAACATTCTATTTAATTGATTCATTGTCAATGACTAAAGTTCGTATAATCAGTTTATTCTAACATGGAATGAGCTGAACTATGAGATTTAGAATCAAGGTCTGAAAATGATCTACGGAACCAAATTGTTAGACAGTTCTGGGAATATCAGTAACTTCTGTTCATGTGGTCTGTCTAGACATACATTAGTAGAGATGGAGATTATCATGAGAATTTTGTCATACTAAGAAAATAACTCACTTTTCCATGCCAACCAGAGAGAAAATGTCAGTGTTCCATGACTCACGGAATCTAGAATCACAGACTGATATTTAATTCTAGGCAGTCTCACATCTCAGTTCCCTGATGGTATTCTCCTGGATAAAACTATTGGGAAATATATACCAAATGTATGAAGGTAATCCAATATTGTCGGATATTTTAATATGAATCCAGGTTCTTCCAGATATGTACATACATACATACATAACAAACTGTATATAAAAGTACTGTCTAAATACAATTATTTTCATATTTTAAAATACCTCTTTCATCAATATATAAAAAATCTTTATATTTATTGCAAATACTCCACGTGAAGTTTATTCCCTACATAGTTCACCCGGACGACATGAAAAAGTGAGCGTTGAAATATCATACAGTATAGTCATGTATGTACAGGGTGTCCCATCCTTAACCGCCGATGTTGACGGCTCCGTGTTTGAGTTGTACTGGTTCTATATAACTGAAATTTCATTTTAGAATAGAGAAGTCTTTGGCAATTTGTTTGACACCTAGCAGAAGTTTATTGGACGTCTGTAGCTAATTTTACATGCAATCGAAAAAAGGCCCTATTTTTGGACTAATTTTTCTTCCTTCTATAATTTTTTTTTGATTTTTTTGAACTTTAATAAAATTTGAATGTAATAGCAGAGCAACACAGAAAAATGCACAACCTGGAATGGAACAGCAAACAAACAATTGAGAAGCTCAATTTTCGACTCGGGTACCTCCTTCATCCTGACATCGTTCCGAGACACAGCTTCCACGGTTACATAATCTGAGTTCATGGGAACTGCAACCATCTCTTCAAAGATATAGAGAGGTGACTGGCCGTATGAACGGAACTCCTCGGGAATACGTGCTCCTTCAAATCACCATGGAGCCTGGAGTCCAGAGAGATGAGGTCTATGCCACATAAGTTGTCCTGTTCTGCCGATCCAGGAACCAGGAAAGGTCTCATTGAGCCAATCTCGCGTGAAGCTGGCATAACGAACCATCCTGGCTTTCTAGAAAAAGTGACTGTTGCCTCGTCTAACGCAGGTATAAGAACTTGGAAATGTGACTTTTTTTCCAACAGTACGGTGCTATGACTCATCATGCCAGGTAGCCGGGGATCATCTCATCGAAACCTTTCCTGGTTCCTGGTTCGGCAGAGAAGAGCACTGGGAGCGATGTGAGGATGAAGGAGGTACCCGAGTCGAAAATTGAGTTTCTAAATTTGTTTTTTTGCTGTTCCATTCTGGGTTCTGCTTTTTCCTGTGATGCTCTGCTCTTGGAGTAAATTTTTATGACTAAAAATTTACAGTATGGAGAAAAACTGGTCTAAAAATGGACCTTTTTTCGATTGCTTGTGAAATTAGCTACAGACGTCCAATAAACTTCTGGTAGGTGTCAAACAAATTGCCAAAGACTTCTCTATTCGAAAATGAAGTTTCAGTTATATAGACCCAGTACAACTCAAACACGAAGCCGTCAACATCGGCGGTTAAGGATGGGACACCCTGTATGTAGCACTGGCCGACCGGGGAAGAACGATTAAGTGGAATTCCCCCTCTTTGGCGTTTCTTAAAGTAGAATTTGTTTCCTAAGGTGTAGGTAAAATAGCCTAACTTCTGCCGATTTCTCCCTCTTTGGAAAGATACCCCCCTTTGGAGGTTTGCCTCGTTCGCCAGTCCATGTAGCCCGGTAGCATACTTGGAAACTGTACCGGTTTTTTGTCAAAATCCCAGATTCGACTTTTTCATTTTGGATTCACGGAGAGACTTAGCTAGGCTATTTCCTTCACTAACGTACAGTCTATGTTCGGAACTAAGCCTAAGCCGTATAAAAATCAAATGGTTATTAGCTGTCGTTGGGTCTCACGAATTCTGACAAAAAACCGGTTTTTACAGTTTACGGAAATGCAGCTCGGTAGCGCCGGTATAACTTCAAGTCACGGATGTAATACCGAATGCGATGTCATAGAAATGATCAACGCACTATTTAAACAGCTGATCGGAAATCGAAAAACGTCTGGGTTTGCAAATAGACTTTCACTTCGATCCGGACACTGGATACCCAATCATTCATCGACCAGTGTGTTTATTTACTCAGTAGGAACCGAATACCAGTATATCTTCCACGTAGACGGTGTATTTCGAACACTAGTGGACGAAGGAAAAACAAAAAAGTGGATTCCACTCTTTTTGGCGTTTTCAAAAAGTATAATTTAATCCCTAAGGTAGAAGTGAAATGAACTGAAAACTGCGAATTCCCCCTCTTTAACAAAATTCCTCTCCCTTTGGGAAAATAGCTCGTCCACCAGTGATTTCGGAAAGGGTCTTCCCCCCCCCCCAACCAACATTCATTATCAAGTTAACTCGATCAATAATTTAACAGATATACCCGATCTACGGTTTCTTGTTAGCCAAAAGTTTTTATATGCTGAAAATATCAATTGTTGAATTCAAACATGCTTTTAGCGCGCTTTCAAGTTTCCGAGAAACAAATTGTTTTTTTTTGATAAAATTTGCAAGAAATACGAACGATGCGCAAAATTTATTATACGCATGTGAAACGGCTGATCAAAATCAATTTTAGTATCAGGATACCCTGACCAAGCTATACAGTACAATAACATTTATAAATTTTTTATTGTCTAAATGAATTATTACGCGGACAAAAATTTGATTAGATGTTTAACTGTGGTACGGCTGTTCGCCAACGGTGCTAAAGCCTGTTTGTTGTTTCTGCAAGCCAAAATATGTCTAAAACGTCTGATAATGAAACATCAGACAATACGTGTTAACACGCACATCAATCATCATCACCCCATGCTATGCTGTGTT
Organism: Daptonema setosum; assembly: GCA_964036265.1. Lineage (NCBI taxonomy): Eukaryota > Metazoa > Nematoda > Chromadorea > Monhysterida > Xyalidae > Daptonema > Daptonema setosum. The sequence goes on from OZ038442.1 coordinate 608,817, forward strand.
AAAGTTTGGTGTCAACCGAGTTGAGTTGAAGCTAATGATGTTTCATTATCAGACGTTTTGGACAACATTTTTGCTTGTAGAAACAACATACGGGCTCTACTATAGGCGTCCTATTTGTTTTCCTCAGTGTTTAATGTTGGTTACTCTATAGATAAAAAGTACAGTTTCAATGGTACGTGACGTTCAAAGCCTCCGTCACGGTCCTACTGTATTTTCAGAAAACCAATAACCTTTATGAAATGTCAAATAACGCATGTGCTAACATGTTTTTGCATGAAGCGGAAATGAGCGGGTTCCTTTATATCTGCCGTTATTGGTTGGATGAACAAACGTGCTGTTCAAAATGTACTTGGTTTATGGACAGTTCCAAAACTAAAAGATTTTTGTTCAGTCAATAATATGTTTTTTAAATCACCTGATTTCGATAATACATGCATTTAAATCTAACCGAAATATTGAATATCCAGACAGAAATAACTGAATTCGGAGAATGTATGTATTTGCCCTGCACGTGAGTCTGTACAGCCTGTTGTTCCAATCTGTTTAAGCCACTGGCGGACGAGCTTATCCTTCAAAGGGCGAGGAATTTCGTGAAAGAGGGAGAATGGGCATTTCTCAAGCCATTTTACCTACATCTTTAAAGAACAAATTATCGTTTTTGATAGCTCCAAAGAGTAGGAATTTCACGTTTCCCACCCCTGCTCGTCCGCTAGTGGTTTCAGCAACCTGTTTGTTATGCATGGATGTTTACGAGTTGATCTGCTGAATTAATTCGTCATGTGTATTCATGTACGAATACATGTAATGTGCCACAGATGTGCTACTAATAAAATTCTTCTGTCTGATATTCTATAATCAACAAATTTAGTACTTATTTAGAACAACATTATGTACTTGTTTCTGCTGAAGGGTCAGTAGAAGGTCGTAAAATATAGTTCTAATTCATCTTCTTCTAGAAGTTTATAAAATATGAATTTTGTAACCCCCCGGTCTGAGATATCGCATCACTAGCGGACGAGAAGGAGTGGGAAAAGTGAAATTCCCCACTCTTTGGCAGTTTCAAAACGTAGAGTTTGTTCCTTAATGTGTAGGTAAAAACGGCTTGAAAACTGCCAATGCCCCCCCCCCCTCCCTCTTTGACGGAATTCCCCTTCCTTCGAAGGGTCGGCTCGTCAGGCACTGTATCGTTCGAATCATTTATGTAGGAATTTTGAAGAAAATTTTTGCAGAATATATACATAGGATACATGCGTACATCGTAATCATTGTGTTTGTTGTACGAATAAAAATGTTACCTACGTTTTAGACGATAATTACTGGGATTGTTTTACACCAATTCACGATAAAAAAATTGTTCATAGTCTCAAACTTAGTTCATCATCAGGGCACCTAGAATTTTATTTTTTTTTGTTTTAATTCTCAAGAAACTTTTCCCGGTTTTTATTAGCTCATCAAATGTAATCGGAAATTGCATGTTGTGCTTAGCCCAGACATGCTATTAATGCGGTAAATATGTACTGTTTGCGTTGATGTTTATTTGCGTTTTGTACTAGACTGAACACATGACATGTTGGTGGAACGTAGACAACTGATTTCGAGAAAAATACATTAAATTCAACTTATTTTGAAAATCAAATACATGATTTTTACGTCTTTGTTTAACTTTTGAAGATCTTGTTGTCAATCTTTGTTTACCTTCAGCAACTTTATATTAACTAGATCTCATTTGATATAAACTACGTACGTGACACTTTTGCATAAACGAAGAATAATGAAATAATAAATAATGAATAATAAAAAACAAATGTTGCCATGGTGAATATAAAGTATATAGATTATACAGTATATTCACCTGCGTGAATTCAATGTTCGTTTAGCGATTGTCATTAGAACTAGAAAAAAAACATGCAATAACAGTTTTCCATGTTTGTAAAAAAGTTGGATTTCTTTATCAACCAATTTATGTAATTACAGATGAGGCTCATTTGATTAAATGTCTTTTGTATATCGGATGACCGTTATTTCACTACTTTACTTTTATGGCATAACATTTGAATAAATTTGTTTTGATTTTTTGCCTAAATTTGTGTAATGCATCACAGGCAATACACTGCATTTCCAACCGTCGTCATTGTGTTGAAATTTTAAAACATTGATAATCAAACTGTTGATTGCAGTTGGGGGTAAACAAAAATACTTATAGTATAGGATTCTTAAGTTATTAAGATACTTATTTTTATTTGAACGCCGCCTTTTTCTCGGTGATTGTATGTTTCATGGCATGGTTAGGATAGCGTTTGACCTGTCTCTCTGATCAAACATGTACGCCGTACTGTGCCAGACACCGCTAGCGGACGAGTCAATCCTCAAAAGGGAGGGGGATCTTTCTAAAGAGGGGGGAATCGGCCGTAAATGGCTAATTTACATACACCTTAAGAAACAAACTCTTCTTTTTTAAACTGCCAAAGAGGGGGAATTCCACTTTTCCCTTCTTTCTCGTTTACTAGTGCCAGACACGAATGCGTTCCGTTTGACACCTACACAATAGAAAAAAGGTTGTGGTACAGTATGCCTGCTTCGGTATGCTTCCATAAATACTTCATATTGCAGTTCCAAAAACCACGTTTGTTTATGCTAATTCCGTCCGCCTTATCGCATCATCCGACATTTCGTGTAAATTCCGCGTTTTTCTGCACGGAATTTTTTCGCCGATAAGCCGTGTTTTTACGATACCGAGCTTCGGGTAGGGGAACGAGTGAGGCTTGGCTTGTTGCACGATTATTACTACATACATACACATGTGGCTTTCCTGTGAAATTTTGCGAAAATTTGCGAACAGTTGCGCGAAATAGCCACACAACACTGATAAGAATTTTTTTCGTTTCGTCAATTTTTTTGTTCTGGAGTAAATTTTGAACATTACTGGCTTCAACTCAATTCAGTTGATATCATAGTTTGAATCAGTGAAGAATACGATGATGATGATTGAAGCACGCCTAGTTTTGGTTGTCCAGATGTTAGTTGTCTGTTTTCGAATGCCTGGTGCACATTACGAATTTACGTGGGTTACAGTTCGATTTTATTGGAACGTGCCGTTGCAATATATCGGCCTGTTAGTTAGTCAGTTCAACAGTGAGTCAGTGAGTCAGTGAGTCAGTGAGACAGTGAGTCAGTCAGAAAGTGAGTCAGTGACTCAATGAGTAAGTAAGTCAGTGAGACAGTGAGTCAGTTGGTAACTTGGTCAGTCTCTGTGTCAGTCAGTTGGTCATTCAGTGCTCCCTTCACCCACATCCCATACCAAAAAGCATTACTTAGCCAAAAAAACTCTACCATATGTGGTTTATCTAAGCAAAAAAGCTGCCATTTCTGATGATCTGAACTGAAATGCCGCTTCAGAAAAACAGGTTCTACACATTAAATATGGTAAAGGTTGTGTCGTACATATGTATTGACGGCACCCTATGGGAGAGAATTGGTGCTGTGTAATGGTTCATAAAAAATATCTGCCATATGGTGGCATACCCAGTTCAAGTTTTTAGGTTATAAAACTTCCAGTCTTATGACCGTTATAATCCCTGGTCTTCAATACCACACCGCCACGACCTGAAATATGCCTCCCCACACTGGCGGACGAGCCAAACCTCCAAAGGGAGGGGGATTTTAGCTATTTTACATACACCTTCAGGAAAAAGTTTAAATTATTGGATCTGCCAAGGAGGGGGACTTCCAATTTTCTCTCCCCTTCTAGTGATTCCCCTTATCTAGGCACGCACGCATCGAAGGGCGAGGGTGCCTTCATAGTGTTTCTTATTGACAATGTAATTTGGAAAAAAGATCTAAATTTGCTACAAAAAGTTTTATATCCTTGGTGTTCGCATTTGTATGAAAATTTTCTACAGGACTTTTTCCTTATCGCGGAGTTCAATTATGATGAGACCCTAGAGAAGTGGTTTGATATTCAGATAAAAAGTGGTGCATCGCAACATAGAAGGTCTCCTGGCAGTTTGCCTATTCCTTGACGTGTGACCAAACCAGATGGGGAACAGCTGATTGCGCTGTTGTTGTTGTTGTTGTTGTTGTTGTTGTTGTTGGTGTTGTTGTTGTTTTTGTTGGTGTTGTTGTTGTTGTTGTTGTTGTTGTTGTTGTTGTTGTTGTTGTTGTTGTTTTTGTTGTTGTTTTTGTTGTTGTTGTTGTTGTTGTTGTTGTTGTTGTTGTTGTTGTTGTTGTTGTTGTTGTTGTTGTTGTTGTTGTTGTTGTTGTTGTTGTTGTTGTTGTTGTTGTTGTTGTTGTTGTTGTTGTTGTTGTTGTTGTTGTTGTTGTTGTTGTTGTTGTTGTTGTTGTTGTTGTTGTTGTTGTTGTTGTTGTTGTTGTTGTTGTTGTTGTTGTTGTTGTTGTTGTTGTTGTTGTCGTTGTTGTTGTTGTTGTTGTTGTTGTTGTTGTTGTTGTTGTTGTTGAGAATGATAATTTAAAGTTTTACTAATCTAAATCACTTTCTTTCCTTTCCTGTAAAGCTTCTTCGTTGACCGAAACTCCGGAACCCCTAAAGCTGTGTTTTAATCAAATTACTGAATTATCGTAAAATTATCTCTCGACCGTACCAAATCATGTTGACAAAGAATCAAAAGCCATGTCACAAAATGTTCTGCTCAGACCGTAAAGGTTCTTATCTGATGCTTCTAATAATAGCAGTTTGGGGATAAAACTTTACCACATGGTTAGAAAATTTTCTGATAGTTGAAAAACTATCTATGTACGTACACCGACATTAATTTAACGTTTGCCTTATCGGATCGGAAAATCTGTCAGTTCAGCAGTCACATTGAATTGAGGCCATGGCATCTGGGAGTAAACAATCCAAAGTTATTAATACATTGTGATACTGGCCATTGTTTTGTAATCTGTATTTTTCTTGAAACCGACTGACCGACACATGCAACTAACTAGATACAAAACCATGATTACTTCAGGAAGTTCGAACTTGTTTTACGAGTCACGTATGTACATATATATACTGTACATACTGTACATATGTACTGTAGGGAGTATAAAGTACAGTAAGTACCAGATGTCCATACAGCACATGTGGCAAATAAATCAGTGAAAACTCACCTGAGCCTAAACCTAACCCTTACACGAACTTTCATTGTTAGTAAATAGACTGACTTTCTATACTAATTAGGGTTTCACAAACGGTACAAAGCTTTCTGTCATATTTATCTTTTATCGTATTTTTTATTCAAGTGTGGTCAAGCATAGATTACGGTATCTTATCATTCAGGTGTTGCCAAGAATAGTTCAAGTGTATTGTTTCAATTTCTGTTGTTTATACTGGTCGAACTCCAACTATTGTTTCTTTAGATAATGACATAAACAAGTCGTCATTGAGGCTTCGTAATTGGATTCCATAAATGAGTAAGATAGTGTTTCTTTTCTTGAATAAATGAAGGTGCAACAAGGGAAATTGGTGTATTATTAAAACACTTTACTCTTGTCCGGTTGATATCATTCCTGTTAAAATTTAAACTTTTGATATGATACTAACAACAAACCCCAAGTAGAGCCTAATCTGAGTTTCACGTTACTGAGCCAGTTTCAGCGCGCAACTAAGATTCAACTGCTGCGAGGAAAACAATGTTTTTCCTTTGACACTATATGAACATCGCCCTTAGAATCATGCGCTTATACTGTAAATTAATTACAAATGATACCATAAAAGAATTCAAAGTGGATACGTGCAATTATGTAATTATTACGGTAACGATATATATTCCGATCAGGTGCGGCTGACTTTCGGATCACCAGGTCATGCCATCAGGAATCATGATTCAGTAAGTACTGTACAGAATCATGGGGCTGCGGTTTGGATGACACTTCAATGGTACTGTACTTGGATGGATATGGCTTCACTGGCGGACGAGGTCATCCTCCAAAGGGAGGGGAATTTCACCAAAGAGGGGGGGGAATTGACAGATTACAGGTTATTTTACCTACACCTTAAAGAACAAGTTCTACATTTTGAACATGCCAAAGAAATTCCACTTTTCCCTCCCTTTCTCGTCCGCTAGTGGCTTTGATCATCGATCATACAGTATGTTTATACTGGCGTCATTGCTAAGCAATAGTTATCATAATCATTACAGTTTTACTACGTTCAGTACATTTAATAAATAAGTGTCAATTTACTTTATTTATTTATTCGTGTAAGTATAATAACAGACACCAGTACATATTAAAAAAAACAGATTACAAGAGCAGCGAACCACCTAGATGACCTGAAAATAATAACGAAATTAAAATATGTGTGTAAATGTTTGAAAGTCAATACTGTCATTTATGTTTATTATTCATCATGTACACTTTAGCTAGTAGATAAAAAATCATGGATTGTTATCACTTTATCAAGCCGAATAATGTTTCCTTCTGTATTGTTTCTCATCTATTCTTCAGCTCAGATTCTACACCCAATCCAGAGGGTACTTTGAAATGAATGAAACATCACAAAACCGATGAATTAAACGTGTATATGTAGATATGAATATATCTGGAACAATCGAATCGACCCAGTTTTGTGCCAACATGTACATATAACCCGTACAAAAAATACATAATGCATGCACATTTGGGGCTTGACAGGCGATTTTAGATTGAAGTTTATGCTAGAATATAATCTGTTTCATTGAAAAAAATACGCTTTTTGCATAGATTGCCACACATTTTTTTTCTAGGAAATTATTCACTATAAATCGCAATAGAGTGCTATTTCCATTCGACTGTATCGATTCAACTTTTACTGACGGCACATGATTACTACAGCTTGTAATTCAAACTATGAAAAAGCATGGCTTCGCTTTTCATGCCTATTTCGGTGCTTTCGGCGTATAATTATGGTAACATTTCAAACTTTTTACCACATTGCTCCAGACAGTTTGTGTTTTACAGTGAGTGAAAGAGTCAGTGAGTCAGTGAGTCAGTGAGTGAGTGAGTGAGTGAGTCAGTGAGTGAGTGAGTGAGTGAGTCAGTGAGTGAGTCAATGAGTGATTACGTTCTCCCATTTGATGAGCAAATTGAATTTGAATCTGAGTTTGTCGACTTGCATGGACTGTTTTAAATCTCTCGAGCTCTCTATTTCAGCCTTCAGAACAAATTGATGTCATTATACAATCTGATAAGACTAAGCCTAAGCCTAAGTTTATGAATAAGCCTAAACCACTTAGAGGTTATTCATACTACTGTACAAAACATACAGTATTTGTGTGTTTAGCCATCGGTTTGTGTTAGAAGCTGTAACTTCAGGTTGCTTATTAAACGTGAGGAATGTCATGAATCATGAATCACATGAACTAATTGCTAAAAAGGCATCGCAGTTTTTTACAAACCTGGTTCAGACCTGGAAAATGATATGAAAACACAGCTCACCATAACATATGCCACAAATCTTGTTGTTTACAAAAGTATTACTGTACTTGTATCATCATTTGGTAACGTTGAAAATTATTCATCTCTAAAGAAACTTAATTCTGCAAAATTTCCAATGCAGTTAAGAATCGTTAATCAGAACTCTTCTTATCAAGTACGTCATATCAATACGACCGTTAAGCTGAGCGTTTTTCATGGCGACATAAAATTTCAGTGTTTATATTCTGGTTTAGAAAATCTTTGGATATAATTCTCTTATCTGTTACTGAAAAAAAATTGGAGAGACATGTCAACGGGTTTATACAATGTATGTGGAAAGTGATAAAACAAAACGTTATGAACATCTTATCACCTCACGTGGTAAATAATCCCCTTAGTGGCTAATTATTTTGTATGTTCATACTTTTTCGCGATACTGAGCCAAAGCCTCAGCCTGCGCCTGCGCCTAAGCCTAAGCCTGAGTCCAAGCCTTTAAATTTTTTAGCTCAATCATGATCTGAAAATTCGGTACATACCAATTTTTTTTGTTAATCCACAGTTTGAAATTTTCCGATTTTGAATCCGGATATAATTCTTATTGCTCCTTTTTTTGGTAGAATATATTGGAGTAAAGTCAGTTAAATTTTGGCATGAAAATGTGCTAGTTTTTCTTACATCATTTTTAAGGTTCTTAATTTTTTATACTTGTTCTGAAATAAAGAAACCCAGTAAATGTTGACGATCTGACGATATTTACTGTTTTTGTAGACTGTAAAACTTATGTCAGTAAGATAAGAAAGAGCGGGGCCGGCACATCGAACGTTGACCAACAGATAACGAAAGTTTTACCAAGTCATAAAGAACTTGAAAGTGAAAAACTATTTTAGTCAAATAAGCAGATACGCTTCAACATTTTATTTACAACAGTAAACTAACAGCAATTATTTTTAAGTGCCTACATTACTGATAGAACTAGAATATTTATTACTGACTTATCAAAATAACACGTTCCCAACCTCACTGAGGCTTCATTTTGTTTGGTGTTTTATTCGAAACTCTACCTGAAAATTTTTGACCTGTTTGCATTTAATTGGCTCAATTAAGTTTCAATCATATTGCATAACTTGAACAATATAGCTTCTAAGTTTTTCTCAATATGTCAATGAACAAATCTTCTATCTTTCAGGTAGCTCGTAATAGCGGCTGACCATAGAAGTATTATCACTAGTAGTATAATTTAATACCACCAACATATTAAAACTCGGTGGACCGCGAATCGTACCAATACACTGTCCACTTAACCGGTGACCGTGGAGCCGCCCGCCAAGTTCGCCCGCTCGGACTGCCATACCGGCGAATGGTATAGTCCGTGGCCCAACATGAGCTCACCACCACAGAATGTATATAAACGAGGTACACGACACAGCAGCATCTCGATCACACCCACTGATCTGGCGTTGCATGGAACCATGGCCAACGCACAGTCAGTTAGGATGAGGCATAATGCTCAGAGACGAAGCTCAATCATGGACAGCTTGAAGGGACTACTCGTACAGAGAACCAGGTGAGTGACTGATGAATTGGCTCACTCACTCACTCACTCACTCACTCACTCACTCACTCACTCACTCACTCATTCACTCACTCACTCACTCACGCACTCACTCACTAACTCACTCACTCACTCACTCACTCAATAACTCACTCACTCACTCACTCACTTACTCACTCACTCACTCACCTACTTACCGCACGTGTGTAGTGAATGCAGGAGCACCTCGATGTCATCGGGTTACGGTAGCAGCAACGGTGGATCAGGAGATCTGGAGTCGAATGGCGGATTAAAGACTGACTGCAACATGAACGAAATGTCGGTGGACTGTCTAACGTTGACGGAAACAACGATGGAGATGTTGGATGATGATGTCGTGGTTGATGACGATGTGTTGGAGGATGAACAGGTGGGTGAGTGAGCCAATGAAGGACAGAGTTTGTGAGTTAGTGAGTGCATGAGTGAGTGAGAGTGTGAGTTAGTGAGTGAGTGAGTGAGTGAGTGAGTGAGTGAGTGAGTGAGTGAGTGAGTGAGTGAGTGAGTGAGTGAGTGAGTGAGTGAGTGAGTGAGTGAGTGAGTGAGTGAGTGAGTGAGTGAGTGAGTGAGTTAGTGAGTGAGTGAGTGGGTTAGTCAGTCAGTAAGTCAGTCGGTCAGTCAGTCAGTTGATGAGTGAGTTAGTGAGTCAGTGAGAGTGTGGATGAGTGAGTGAGTACATGCGTGCATTCTGTAGATGTACGTCGTTGGCAAGGGTCGAAGGCACACCTGCGGTGCCAGAGACACCATTCTCATCAGGAATAACAGCGGACCACTCAGCTTCGAGTACCTTGGCGGATTTGGTGAGTTTAGGTTTCACTCGCTCACTCACTCACTCACTTACTAACCTTTTCACATTCACTCACCCTTACATTCTTATTAAGACTGCAAGTCGAACGTTTACGCGCAGTACCTCAGAGCCACCACCTGTTATGACGTAATGCTATCACATGCCATGGTAGTTGCCGTAGACAGTACCGTACCGGTGAGTATGTCACTCACTCACTCACTCACTCACTTACTCACTTACTTAGTCACTCGTCCACTCACTCACTCACTCACTCACTCACTCACTCACTCACTCACAGGTCGGCCGCTCATTACCTATCCTCATGGGAACGGATACGCAAGAACCTAGATTCACGGTATGGGACGTATCAGACAACAGTCATATTGGGGTTGTCACTTTAACCGATCTGCTGTACTGTATCTACGTTTCTGACAGTGGTCACTCGTGGATTAATCAGCCACTCAAATGGCTACTTCATCAGAAACTGCTTCTCAGTGGTCGACTGCAGCCGGATTATGTGGCCAGTGTGACGCCCGATTCTACGTTAGTCAGTCAGTCAGTCAGTCAGTCAGTCAGTCAGTCAGTCAGTCAGTCAGTCAGTCAGTCAGTCAGTCAGTCACTGTATTCAATATGTCTAATTCTGCAGTCTTCTGGATGTTGTGGAACAATTAATCGAATGCCACGTTCATCGACTACCAATCTTCGAATCAGCAAAATGCGATGAGTTGATGTCTTGGATCGGATGGAAAAGGGTATTGAGGACCATCCAGAAACAGGTATGTAATATTTTTTTCCCTGCTCGAATGGCAGATGTACCATCACTGTAGTGTTTCATTGTAAGGATTTTGAAATATCATGTGTCACGATGATTGGCCATTCAATCATCATGAGGACCCGCGCTAGCCAATCATCATGAAAAACAGTTCAGTCATGAGTTAGCTAGCGGCTAAGGGTGTTTTCGGAAAGGAATGTCTGGATTATTTGTCATTCACTACAACCTGACAGCTGCTCTGACTTACTGCACATATGAATGCTATGTAGTTAGGACTCAGACAAATATGTAAGTCATTTCAGTTGTTTACCAATTGCAGATAAAATGTACGAGCAAGCAACCGTTCTTAAAAATGTCGGTGGCCGACCTTAGAATGGGTACATGGGGGAATATCAAAACGGTTGGAAACCACAATCGATCAACCAACTAACTCCCTCGTTCACTAACTCACTCACTTGCTGGCTCGCTCTCTCACTCACTCATCCACTCACTCACTCACTCACTCACTCACTCACTCACTCACTCACTCACTCACTCACTCACTCACTCACTCACTCACTCACTCACTCACTCACTCACTCACTCACTCACTCACTCACTCACTCACTCACTCACTCACTCGCAGGTCCAACCCACGCACACAATATACGATGTACTGCACATAATGTTTCGTGACCATCTGAGTGCACTGCCAGTCTTGGATGAGAGTGGAGTGATGGTGAACGTAATCACAAAGAGTATGGTGGCATCCACTATATTCCAATCGGCCAACAAACAGAACCTGACTTTAGGAGCAGGTGAGTGATTGAATGACTGACTGACTGACTCAGTGGCTAAGTGATTGATTGAGTGAATGACTGCCTGACTCTGTGACTAAATAACTTACTGATTGATATAATGACTGACTGACTTTCGACTGACTCACTGACTGACTCACAGACTAAATGATTAACTGACGGACTGACTGACTGATTGACTGACGGACTGACAGACTGACTGACTAACTGATTGACTGATAGACTCACTGACTGACTGGCTTACTGACTGACTGACTGATTCTAGGAACGCTAATACCCGGTAAATCGCCGCCTTCATCCAATCAGCTGAGCAAATCGACTCGTTACCTCGCGTCACAGGCTGAATTCTACACATCCATGCTATCCGTAAAGGTTACATAAACCAAAAAACTTCATTGAATTGTAGAATAAAATAGGACTTTTCCCTGTATATACAAACAAATGTAATGGGAATTCTCCATAGATTATAAGACCGGTATTATGGTATCGAAATGCATGTTTGTCAAAAAGTTACAAAATTCGATTCCTTACCCACAGATTGATCAACTGAATGAATCATTCTTGTTGGATGCGAATAATGTAACTGAGTACAATAACCCATGTTGTTGCATCAAAAAAGTCTCGAACCAACCATCCGTATCTCCTGATCATCACCACTAACCACTCTGCTATCTCTACAGGTATCCTACGTGTGTGACAACTCCCCACACGATGGTGATCATCTGGTTGTGTCCACAGACCAGACCATGGAAGCGTTGATTGACCGCTTCTGCAAACTCGAGTGCCGTACCATATTCGTCAAGGATTCCAGCTCGGGTACGGTAGCTGCTGCCATCACCATCCACGATGTCGTTACTGATCTGCTGAGTCGGCCGCCACCAAAGTCATCGTTGGATGAAAGCCATACTTGCGAGTATCGGGAGTGCATGCAGGCGGGACCACATCCTGCGGCACGACGACAGCACAGTCTCAGTGTCAGCTATTATTAAATGACAAGTCTGTTGAGATGTCTGTTTGGTTGTCTGGTTAGATGTCTGTTTAACGTTCGGATGTCTGGCAGGGAAATGGTTGTATACTCTTTGATCCCTTTTGGACAACCGGTGAACTATTGTTCATTTGGATGCAGCAGAAAACGTACTGTAGGAGTCAAAGAAATTTATCAGGTTCCAGTTATCAGAATACGACATAATGAATTTCTTAAGACATGATATTTGACAGACAGACAGACGCCGACGGACTGACCACCAGAGTTTTTTTTGTACAGATTTGCTTCTATTACCATATTACGTGTAGTTGTTACACCCATTAGTTTACACACCGTTAGTCTTATACCATTTTTAGTGCAGTGTTTTCTTGCATTTTTTATATTATTTATTGTTTAGATCTTGTCCCATATTAAAACGAGCGAAATATTTATATTCTGTGCGTCGATATTTTGTTTGTAAACCTTCTCATACAACACCATATGTTATATGGCGCACCTCAAAATTTCATACATTTTGTGCGATTCCTTCGTGAATACTGCGAGTACAAAATGTTACAGATAAGATGGGACTAACGTTATAATTTGCATAGACTACCAGACCTTTACTTTTGTGCATGACTCTTTGCTCGGCTAGAATTTTCTCATCACACATATTTCACCTACACTACCTACACCATCCAGGAATATTTGCTCTGTATTTTACCTACTAAATTATGTTTTACCAAGTCTGTTGGCAAAATCAGCATGGGAAAATCAGCTCTGATGATAAAAACTACATATGTAATGATTGCACTTTACACAAAAACTGAAACTGGGTAAAAATAGTTTCCCAGCCACATAGCTTAATTGATTGTCGTTAGTTTTTCCTGTTTTTGTACTGTTTTTGGTTCTCAATTGCTTCAATCCCAAAAATATCTACGGCTTGCTATGTTTATACCAACGAAAAAATATGTAATTACCATAAAGTAGCACTTTCCATTATCTTTACTGATATTTATCTTACACAATTGAGTGGGACGAAATGATTTCATATGTTTGTAATTTTTTATCATCCACACGATACCTTTATCAAAGGTCTTTTTTCTGACTAAGTTAAGTAATTAAAATACGTGATAGTTGCCTGAAATTTCCGAATTTGTACCGTTAAGTGTGTTAACGCTGGGGAGTATTTAACCCAAGCCCTTTTCACACTTGCTCGGAACATTAGGTTAACCCTCAGTTTCTCCTCTTGTTTGTCAACGAATACCGGTGAATTATCATCTATCGCACATTTGTTATTATCGTAGTAAAGTTTCGCTTTTCATCAAGTTTACTGTTGTTAACCTCTATTCTGTATTATAAAAGGCATTCCCAAACGCTAATAAAGTCATATTGTTTGATATTGACCAGGTGGAATTCGGCTGAACTTTCTAGTCAAATATGTTTGTAGGCAAAAAAGTAAACAGCCGAAATCCACTCACATTGTTGAGTTTGCGTCGTGCGACCGAAAAGTTTTGTATATATGAAGGATCGTTGTCTGTTATCACCGCTGTACAAACCTGTATTATACTATACATTCTATTTTACTCGATGCATATTCTACCTTTTACCGTATCAACAAAGAGAGGTTTCTGTATATTGTATTGCATTATTGTGCTTCGAACTCTTCGCCATGCTATTTGGCCTATTTTAATTATCCACAACCATAAATTCACGCTCATTACACTTTACGGCCATTTTTTATGGCCGATTTCGTATGTTTTTTTGCGGTCATTATCAACTTTTCTTTGCCTTCTTATTTGGCCGTAACGCTTTGAGTTCTGTCAGGAATAAATATTTTTATTACACTAATTATGTAAACACAGACTTCTATCTGGGAACCATTCGGCACATGTTTTAATTGTATAGAACCTGTATCATTGTATAAACTTGCTGAACGTTTTTTATCAATGTTTACAAGTATTAACAAGACTTTTCTAGCTTATATTGAGGTTCGAAGGTTTTCTTGTAATATGTTTTTCATTTGGTACAATGTTGTGTTGAGCGGAACAAAAGCAATTTTTTGATGATAATTTCAAGTATTTAACTTATTTTGTTCGGTTCAACACAACCACTCCATTTACTGTTGCGGGTTAAAATTTTAATTTTATTAACACAGTTTTCATTACTTTTATATTCACGGCATCTTTTGCGTATTTTTTATACTTTTATCATACCGGTTAAATTATGGAAACGTACAAGTATATTATAACCGATGCATTGTATTATGTATGTTTTATTCATGAAGCCGAATGTTTTGGTATATTAATGTGGAACATGATACATATTATTGAATTAAATTTGTCAGAAACGAGTTACATACTTTGCTTGAGATGCTAAATACGGTGAAACATTATAGTTATGCTCTAATAGAATTTGAATTCAACTATTTGAATTTCCGTTTCATAATTTCAGCTATATTTCCATGTTGAAGACTTTATTGAGAGAAAATAAAATTGTACATTAACAACGTGTTTGTTCTAAAAAAATATTAGGATGAAAAAAATATATAAATAGAAAAGTTTCCATTTCAATTTTCAAAAAAATATGACAAGAACAAATTGAAAATTCTTTTCAACAACCCTTCCTAATTCACGAAGTACGATCAAACACAACCGCCTACCACCTGTATTATAACATAAAAAAGCTGGAAATTTATTAAAATGTAGTTCAAACACAAAAGAGACGGGCCAAACCAAGAGCTATTCCATGTGAGGGCATATATACAAAGTGGTATCCCGTAGATACGCACATCCCATTTGCTTGTGATATTATATAGCGGTGCCAGCGGACGATAATGGGAGGGTGCGATAAAGGAATGTTGGCGTTCAAGTGGTTCCAGTATAGAAGAATATTGTTTTTCAATGTCGACTGGTCTCGAATCGACTAGCTGTGATGTCTGGCCCAATTGGAAATCAGGTTGGTTCGCGATTGGTTTGTATGTGGTAAACTAGGTAGAAGCCATTGACATCGTTTTGTGATGCCCGTCACTGAGATATCGATCCGACAGCATCATTCAATACCAGTGTATTGTATATCTATGTGACTGACTGTTAATGACCGCCCGTTAAACTGTTTCAATTCAACTGTAACACTGTAGCTGTATAGTGAGAGCAAAAAAATTACATTATAACAGATAGCAAATAACCTAGGCAAACCAAAGGGTGGAAGCCAAATGTGAGGTATTAAAATTATAATAATCGCATCGTGTAAACAAAACCATAAAATATTTGTCATTTACACGTTTCCAGTAAAAAAGGAAAATTCAGATGACCGTTCAGCTGAAAAAGAGTCTTCCGGATACACTGAATATTGCATCGATAAGTTCTAAAGTGGTTGCACCACTGAAACTTTTTCCTCATCTACAACAGTCATAAAAGTTTTATAAATAGTTGAACTCTGTAAACTATTTCAACGAGCAACCCACGTTCATTCCAGTTTGAATTATTATTTTTCGTAATTGACTCGCACTGCATAGCTGATGCAGCGCTATCGATCTAACAAACCATTGGTGTGAGCCAGTACGGGATTTGGTATCCCATGTATACGTACGCTGCCTACGCATGTTTGACTGAGAATTTTTGTTAAAAATCTTCTATGAACCGCATTGATGCAGTATTAGTGAGTTGTGGGAGCCTACGTTATACATATTAAAAAAACATATATAGAATGCTTTTTCTCGGCTGCTGTTACGGACTGTTCAGAAAACACATTATAATATTATATCCATCATAAATCATAGAGCCTTTTAATCTTACTTTCCAAATATGAGTTCTGTCGCATCTCAAATTGAACGTAAGACTCATAAACGTATATCCTATTAATTTCCAACGATTTCAGCGTAACCTTCCGTTTGATCAACGTATCGAACAATTCTATCAGGGTCGTCGGGGCACCATGTCCGACGCGGAACGTGAACGCGAGGAGTTGGCCGCCTACTACAGAAAGAAGAAAGCCAGTCGAGATCGCGACGAAGACGCGGAAAACGAGGTCAGTGAAAAAAAGGAATTTTGGGTTTAGGAAGACCAGAGGCAAGTGGCAATTTTCTCCAGATGGCAAATTTTCTTTGAGAGGTTGCATACCGAGAATACTCTCAAGACCTCCGAACCTACTTTTACAGTACCCATCCCGTAGTAGTCGTAGACATCGACGAAGCAGCCACGATTCGGTGAGTCTGGCCGACGAGAAGGCCATTTGGGATAAAGCTTTGTTGGGTCAATCTTTGATTGTGTTGGAAGAAGTTTGAATTCATTGAATGGATTTTGAATTTTGATTATCCCGTTTTGGGTATTCAATCTGCTCATTGTCCAATTTTTTATTGTTATCATCATTATCTTTATTGGCCAATCCTCCCCCTTTTTTTATTGGGTTTCTGAGAGATTTGACACGCGGACATACAAAATATCAATGATTGATGTATGGTAACTTGGTTACTACGTTGCCGCCACCGATGAAGAGACAATCGACAGTTCGCTGAAGGATTTTTGCTGTTTACCGGCAAAAAAATTATTTGTCAGACAGTACGTCACTCATTCAGACTGACGAAGAAAAGGATGAAACAGAAGAACCTCCGGTTGAAAGTGAGAATGAAGAGACGGTGAGTTATTAATGTTGTCTCTACTGTTACATGTTACTGTTACTGTAATTGTCTGACTGTTACTGTTCTTATGTACTCTTTGTATCTTCTTACTCCCAGTCCCATATAACCCCTGTTAGAATCGTGTATCACAACCTTTCAAATGTCAACGTCGGTTGTTGCTATTTTGTCTTTCCTAAAATGCTTATCTTTCTGCTGTTATGTATGTTAATTGAAGGTGTTTTCATTTATTCTCACAGGCCTAAGACTCACCTTTCCTCCTCATTCCCTGCGAATTGCATATTATCTTTGATGTATAGGGTGGACAATTGTTTATTAGAATGACCAGTGAAGGTAATCAGTGTTTCCCCTATAAAACACAAAGATCGCCGTAACCCGAGAATCGCCCGAGCCTGATGACCATGGCAAACACACCGGTCCTGATGGGGTAGTTATCACAACTATAATTTTTTTTATACACACCTCTGTATTTGTTTTGGTCGAACCTATTCCATAGACTTTCTCATTCACTTTTCTCTTGCAAAATATATGCAGTATATGCAAAAGTTATCATAAAAAATCGCGGAGTGATTAACAGTGTTAATAAGAATTGACTCTGTTTAGGAAGAAATTGCACTGCCAAGGGGACGCGATAGTCCTGATAAGGTGCATCGTTTTTAATTTTCAACTTTTCAATCTTTCATCCTATCCCCTGGAACATTCAGTAAACGTAATTTGAAAAGAATGCTCGTTAAATCTTGTCCTGTCTGTCCTAGAACACTTGTTTTGCTCTTTTGTAAACTGAACTTGTATCCAGTGTAAGGTTCTCTCACCTCTCCTATTCCTTTCACCGGTGTCTTGTTATTGTCCAGGTGCATGAAATTGGTGCATAATAACTTGTCGATTGTAAAACAAGTATTAAAATCGGACAATACACAAACGTTTCTCTAACTTTCCCCACTTTAGTTGGAACTGATTCGCAGTGGAGTTTATGAATTTCTGCTAAAACTGCGTTGCTCCACTCCTGTTCAACACTCTTCCGCGTTATTGTATTTTGCCTTGCAAAACTGACGGTCCCAAAATTCAGAACGACCATCGCAAGCATAACGACTCACCCGAGGCTGAGTCTGATCACTGGGGCAGACACACCAGTCCTGATCAGGTAAATATCATAACTATAATTTTTTATAAACGCCTCTATATTTGTTTTGGTCAAACCTCTTCCTTTGACTTTCTAATTCAATTATCTCTTGCAATAATATGCAGAGTGTACAACCAAAAGCTATTTTGCAATATCATACATCTTATTCAATGTTTTTAAACTTTTTAATCTTTCATCATCACTTCTTAAATATTCAGGCATTATAATTCCTGTCTGTCCTAGAACGCTTGTTTTGCTGTTTTGTAAACTGTATCTCTCCTATTCGATAGTGCAAAATAGTTTGTCGATTGTAAAAAGTCACAAATTCAGAATGACGATCGCGAGCATAAAGATCGCCGCAACGAATCACCAGAGCCTGATCACTGGGCCAGACACACCAGTCCTGATCAGGTAATTATCATTTGTTATATTAATATTCATCATATAGAATAATTAAAAACGTATTTTTTTAACATTATACGAAATAATATAAATATATATTATTCATTGTTGTTATATCATATCAAGAGAATGTGTTATTATTAATATAGAAAATCCGCCTTTTGATAATTTGTTTTTTTTTCACGGCTGTGGAACACATAACGCTAAGCTAAGTGATGCCTTTATTCAAGAGTCGGCTATTTTGAAATATATCATGAAGCAAGAGAGCACGCGGGCCAGAGGTAACAACAGTGAATTGTAGGGATTGTTCATCATGTATTTAACAGAATTTACAATTCAGTTCTTCTGAAAAAAAACTTATATAATATATAGATTTTACAATCAAAAGCTTTCATGTGAACATTTTGAGTTTTTCGTTTCTCTGGAATGATTAAGAGCTTTATAATAATC
>OZ038442.1:627927-648262 GCA_964036265.1 Daptonema setosum
GATCCTAAAAGTCAACTTCCATGGACAGTAACCTGAATACGAAGCTAAAAAGTGGTGCAGATATAAAAAGGGACTGGCGCACCAAAAAACGTTCTTACTCACTGAATTCACATATGTATGGGGATAATTTTCACAGAATATAATTCACTGCACAGACTGATTGTTGTTGTTTATTATTTCCTACCCTGTTTTCTCGTCACTCAAAGAAGTTTTGCGTGCTTTAAAATTTTTTTTTATTTAAAATCCGATTTTGGCGCGTCTTTAAATTTTCTAGACGAGTCTTTTCAAATGACATTTTGACAACATTCGAACCATGCAACGAAGTATTTCATTTTATTTATGCGTAATGGATCTATAAAGAAAGTTGTTGATGACAAGAAACCCTGAGCAAGCTATACATCCAAGAAAAAGCCATTTCATGTCTGCGTGGCACAAACAGAGCCTCACTGGCGGACGAGTATATCCTTTAAAGGGAAGGGAAGCTTTCCAAAGAGGAGGAAATGGCAAAGTTTAGGTCATTTTACCTACACCTTAAGGAATAAAGTATACTTCTTGAAACCGTCAAAGAGGGGAAAATCCACTTTTCCCTCCCTTTCTCGTCCGCCAGTGCAGAGCCTGTATACAACTTGAGTTTATGTGGTCATGTCACCTATAGTTAGGGCTTTTGTGACACGTCATGCGACGGTGGATGAAACTTTTCCCAAGCACGAAGTGTCACAACCTCGATGTGTGTTGACGTACAGTAGTAGTTTCGTATTCAAAATCCGAAATCTGATTTCATTGCAATTGCGTGGCTTTATTAAGTACTAGTTCAATTCAATTCGTTCACTAAACAACCCAAGATACATGGGATATTTTTCTCGACTCACCAGAAAAATTGACGCGACTCAAATTTCAGTTTCGTAAGTAAATGTGAGTTCCATCCACCGTATGTACGCCTGT
The DNA here is from genome assembly GCA_964036265.1 of Daptonema setosum. Taxonomy (NCBI): domain Eukaryota; kingdom Metazoa; phylum Nematoda; class Chromadorea; order Monhysterida; family Xyalidae; genus Daptonema; species Daptonema setosum. Next base: position 628,870 of record OZ038442.1, read on the forward strand.
ATAACTGGCAAACGAGTTATACATATCTCCAATGGGAGACACATTTCTCCGAAGAGGGGGAAATTATCAGAATTTACACTCTTTTACCTACACCTTGAGGATAAAACTCTTCTGTATGAAACCACCGAAGAGGGGGGAATTCCACTTTCCCTCCCCTTCTCGTCCGCTAGTGTTGTGTATCAAATGTATCCTGTCCAACGGATGTGCAGCGCAAAAACGGATGGCATGCCAGGCACAACTTGGAACTTTGTTTATATGGCTCGATGTAATGTATGTGGACAGACGGAACAAACCTCCAAAGGGAGGGAAATTTCGTCAAAGAAGGGTAATTGGCAGTTTTAAAGCCATTTCACCTACACATTAAGGAACAAGTTACCCCAAAGAGAGGTGAACTCAACTTTCTTTCCCTTTCTCGTCCGCCAGTGGTAAGTCCCATGGCGTGTTCGACCTGTTTGTGTGTCACTTTCTGTTTCACATGAACTGTTTCAGAACTGCGGTTCAGCAGTTTTCAGAACAGATATGTACGTATGTAGTTGAACTCTTGCCAAGTTCAAGGTTAGAGCCGGAACTGTCTTTGAAACTTTTCGTTGGGGTGACCGTTTAAATTTTTTTAGTGTGGCTCTCCAATTTATAACCTGTCATGTCGCAAACAGTTTCAAAATACTTGAGTTTCAGCATTTCACAAAACGAGGTGTCAGATATTTTGTCAATACATAGTTACAGGCAAACATTACTAAAACCGTCGATTATCGAAATTTTTGTGTTAAAACTTACAAAATTAAAATTTTAAATGGTCGCAAAAAAGCACGGGTTGAATCAAGAATTTTTTTACGAAATTGACTCGCTAATAAACGGAGTCTCATAATAAATAAACGATTCTGTAATTAGTTTTCTGTTTCCTTCCCTTATCGTTCCCTGTTTTGCTTATAACTGAAGGGAATCTCCGATGTTTTTCAAACTAGAGCTTCGGTTTTCACGCATTACAGGTTTCAGAAACTCAAAAGTTTTCAAGCCCAATAAGCTTTTAAATAGTTTTGCGTTTGATATTCTCAATATTGAAGTTTTTAGAAAATGTGTTATCCATAGAGTTATCTTCTATGTATATTAAAAATGTCACTTTTTGTATGACGTATTTATATTGCCAACGCTTAGTGGAAGTTAATTTTTATCGATTAAAACTGCATGGAAGAAAGAAAAAAACTGTTTTCATCTTTGTAGTTACTATGTATGTACCATTAATAACTCCGTACATTACAGCTTGTTTGTCCAGTTTCCCGTCCGTATGTACATACATACATCACTCTATTCGCCTGAAGATGTAATATCATGTTCAAGTTCAACCAATTTTTTTTCGACTGTATTGAGGTAAATCATGTTTAGCCCAATGGCACCAACCAATGAAATACTGCTTTGGTTAAAAAAACACTACATTGTCGGTCAAATCGTGTGCGTCCGTCCGTCCGTCAGTCAGTCAGTCAGTCAGTCAGTCAGTCAGTCAGTCAGTCAGTCAGTCAGTCAGTCAGTCAGTCAGTCAGTCAGTCAGTCAGTCAGTCAGTCAGTCAGCCAGTCAGTTAGTCAGTTAGTCAGTCAGCCAGTCAGTTATGTAGTCAGTCATTCAGTCAATCAGTCCGTCAGTCAGTCAGTCATTCAGTCAACAGTCAGTCAAACAGTTGATATTAGGGGTCGGGAGGCCGGGACAAAATCCGGGACGGGACGGGACGGGACGGGACGGGACGACCCTTTTGTCCCGTCCCGTCCCGTCCCGGCCCCCATTTCATTTTGTCCCGTCCCGTCCCGTCCCGTCTACATCGAAAGTTGTCCCGTCCCGGTTTGTCCCGGATTTGCCTCCGGGACAACAAATTTTGTCCCGGGACAAAATCTCCAGGTTTCCCGGGACAGTTAACTCTAGACATCAAAACTAACATTCATTTTTCATAAGTTTATTGTCATTTACATAATAAAACGCAACTGCCAACCAACCCTGGTTTCGCAAAAAAAATATTTTATTCGCTCGCTCGTTTTATTCGTTCGTTCGCTCGTTGAAATAAATACAGATTTTACAGTACATTTGTACCATCAACACAACATTCAAAATATGCAGGTTCACATTAAAATGAGATTTTCAGAAGTATACAGTGAAACTTGTCCCTTCTGAACGGACATGAGGACAACACAAAATTATAATAACAAACAATGCTATTGGTGACGAGATGAGAAAATGGAAGAGTGTAATGTTCAAATGAATCTGTAACAGACAATAAAAAACATACAAAGTAATTCATATTAGTAACAGGCAACAAACAATACATCTATCGTTGATCTTGATACACATCATCTGTAAATGGGTGTGCGAAAAAAAGTAACTGGTAGGTAAGCAATTGGCTGACAATGACATGTTTATAGCTAATCATTTTATGAAACAAATAGTCATTCTTAAAAACATACACATATCAGTCTTTTCACCTGTGCAACAAATACATGTGAATGACAACAAAATAACAAGTTATTATTATTAGAATTCAGATAAATTCACTTAAATAAATGTTCAACACTCAACAGTCAATTCAAATGCAATGCATACATAATTTATTTTGTGTGGGCAGAACGGTAATTCATGTGTTTCACTATGACAACTGTTATGTTAATCGTCGTCTGACGAAGAATCTTCGGATTCGGACGCCTCTACTTCGAGAAGGTACCATGGAGAGGTAGAGACGATGTTGTTAAGAGCGAAGTTGGTATCTTCTTCGTTTTCTTCGTCATATGGTTCAGCGTCAACAGCAGCTTCCGCATTTTCAGCCACAGTCCCACCCATGATGCTCTCGTACTTGAGGTGCTTCATTTTTGCTTCGGTCAACACCTTGTACCTGAAAATCTGAACTTATACAAATAAACCGTTCGGAATTTTTCTTTTGCAAATATTAAACTAGATAAAAGGATTCCTCAATCTAAAATATGTAGTACTCAACACACATATAATAAACTGTTATCGATTTTCTGTTGTTCAGTCACACTAACGTGCTGTGCAACTGCTTCAAATTGGATGCCAGAAATATGCTCATTTCAAAATTATTGGGTGACATCCGTGTTCTGCTTGGAGACATGAGCATTCCACATTTCGAAAAGCAGCGTTCGCTTTCAACACTTGAACAGGGTATCGATAAGCAAACTTGTGCCAAGATCGTGATGTGTTGGTACGGGTTTTTTAAGCCCAGGGCCGACTTGGACTCCCAATATTCCAGTGGGTTGATGCCTGGTTTCCGAGCCGTGGAGCGGAAAGCCGTGATTTCCTATACGAAATATGCTGAATTAACCTTTGGTTTTATTATTTAATAAAAATTATTTCCTTTTAAACGATCAATTTAGGAGGAAACCAATAGCCAGTGTTACCGATTGTTCATTTTTGAGATGTATGTATGTACGTTCTTAGTGACATGACAATCATGTGTCTGCTGTTGAGATGCTCAACCTGTATGATGCTTTCTTTAACTCGATCTTTCGGCGCACATGGTGTTACAAGTTCCTCTTCATCGCTCGAGTGTCTTGATGGAGACATTATCAGGCTGTCATCCATCAACGAAGACTTTTTTGCTTTGGGTGGTGTGACAGGCAGACGTCTCTTTTCACATTCTTCTGTACCATGTAATAAGTACGTATAATTAAGTAATCTTCGCTCGCTTTTTCCATCTAGGTAACTGTTTATTTTTATTTAAACATTTCTTTTTGTCCCGGGACAAACTCATATTTTGTCCCGGGACAAAGATTTCTTGTCCCGTTTTGTCCCGCTTTGTCCCGGGACAAACTGTTGTCCCGTCCCGTCCCGTCCCGTCCACTCTGAATATTTCTTGTCCCGTCCCGTCCCGTCCGCCCAAACCTTGTCCCGTGCCGACCCCTAGTTGATATTCGATATAAAAAACCATGCAATAAATTTTTATCAGTCAGTCATATTACATTTGATTGCAGCTGGCGATTTATTATAAAGCAAATTCAATCTATAACATCTCAATTGAGTTTACACAAATATAAAGTTAATCGGCGCAACCGAATCTGACGTTTAAGTTTGAGTTTTGTACTTCAATTTTGGATCTGGTTTTGATTTTGAACTAAAATAATTGAATTTGAGTTCTCCAACCATCATGAGTACCTATTATGGTGACAATAGGCTGATTCTAATACGTGGAGGCACCATTGACTGTCTGATTCGAACAATGTCACGGTTCTAATGGATCCACATTGTATTAGTAGGCTGAAATTGAGTTTTGTATTTAGAATTTCGAACTGGGAACACGGAGTCGATTTTTATTTCAAATTTGAGCTTTCCAACCATCATTATTATTGTTCGAAAGTACGAATACAACCCCGATAACATGATCTATTATTGACATCTAGTTATATAGTGAAAATGGGCAGAAACGTCGAGGCACCATTGACTGATTGATTCGAACAATGTCACTGATCTAATGGATTCACATTTGATTACTAGGCTGAAATTGAGTTTTGTATTTTGAATTTCAAACTGTGAATTCGGAGTACATTCTTTATTTCGAATTTCAGCTCTACAACCATCATGAATATTGGTCGAAGGCACAAATAGGCGTCAAACAAATTACCAAAGACTTGTTTATTTGAAAACGAAATTTCAATTATACAGGGTGGCTGTAGAGTAACGACGCGTTTTCCGGCCGCCAATTTCTCAAAAAAATTATATTGTGTGATCAGTGTCTTTCTAGTCAAACTTGCGTAAAAAACCTGAAAAATCGAATTATGTGGTCAGATTTGACGTATTTTAATGTATTTGGTGGCCTTTTGTGGAATTTATGTCAAAAAGCTATATTTTTTTACTTCTTGGGTCCTAGACGGAATTTTTTTCAAAATAAAAGCGTTATAGGATTCTGAATGTTTACACACTATTTTAATAATTATTTAAAAAAAATCTCATCGCCAAATAACACTATTGGTATTATCTAATAGTGAAAATTAAGCCAGCTTTCACATGTCACTTTTTACATCAGAATCTTTTTTCTGCATTTTTCACCAATTATCATGCTTTTATGACTCTTAATGGTGTCTTATGACACCAGATTTGTGTTATAGGAGTTATGGAAGTATGATAATCCTACTTGGGACCTAAATCTTTGATTTTCAAAATTTCAGAATTTTTATCGAATTTCACATTTTTCTTCATTCATTGAAACTTTTTGGTAGGGAAGTACTATGAATTATAGTTCTTTCATAAATTCTTTAACACAAAACTCTACTTACCATTTGTTTATATCATTATGAATCCTGGTTGAAACCAATTGACACTTAATTCGTATTACTATGGCCAGTTTTCATGAAATTTCGGTCAGTTTTGTTGAAAAAAAAACGAATTTTCCTTTAATTTTCAGAAAAAAATTAATTTGAGCAGTCCTACACTAAAATGAACTTCATAATCTGAAATTTCAGGTATGAATACATATTATTGACATGTAAAAGTTAATCATGCAATACAATAGTTCTGAGAAATAGACGGCCGGAAAACGCGTCGTTACTTTACAGCCACCCTGTATAGACTCAGTGCAAATCAAACGCCAGGCCGTCAACATCGGCGGTTAAGGATGGGACAGGGACACCCTGTATATTGACACAACTAACTTGTCCACTGTGCTGTGTCAGTCATGTGATGTTATTGGATGACACTTCACTCGTCCAACGGGTAGAGTAAGTTCACAGTTTCATGAGTAGTTTTCTATTTATACCGACATCTATTCCTATTATTTTTTTACTGTATTCCTTACTTTTTCGTTTAAGTTCACGGTACATAAATGAGTAAAATGAATACTCATTTAAGCACAGAGATCACTTTGAGGTGAAAAAGTTACGTCAGCCTATATACTTATTGTTATTGTCAACCGCCACTTAATCATGTCCTTATCGATTGAAATGTGCCATTGACATTGTGGGTAATTGCCTCAGTATTGCAATGGCTCATTCCACTTGCGGACGAGGTATAAAAACAACTTCCAAAGGGAGGGAAATCTTTCCAGAGAGGGGAAATTCGCAGAAATTTGACCAATTTACCTACACTTCAGTTTAAATTCTACGTTTCGTAAACGCCAAAAAGAGAGTAATTTCACTTTTCCGTTCTTCCTTCGTCCGCTAGTGCCTTGTTATGTAGTAATTGCCCTAATATTGCAATGGCTCATTCATCAGACTTTTTATGGCAACTTGTCATTTGTATAGAATTGATTCTCTCCAACTGCTCTACAACAAAGTATAGCCCTTCCATGGTTTCTGTTAACTCAGAAAATCTCTGGCGCGCAATCTGAATTCAAATCTGCTCACTCACGGCGGCGTTAGTAAAGTTTTTTCAGCAACGTACATATGAAAATAGAACTTAAATTCATTGCATTCGGCGTTTTTGATTTCATAGAAACAAATTTTTATTACAAGATACTTAGACCAAACTATAAGCAGACTGATTATAATAAGGGTAGAAAAATACATTTGTTCATATTCAACTCGCAATGAACATGTCACATAAATCCAACTTGCGCCTGACACTCATTGTCATTTTCAATATTGGATTCATGCACATGCATGGTAGCACTAGCGGGGTGGGAAAAGTTGAATTCCCCCATCTTTGGCATTTTCAGAAAATATAAATTGGCCCTAAGGTGTGATAAAATGGCCTGAAAACTGCCGATTCTCCCCTCTTTGGCAAAATTCCCTCTCTTTGAAGGATTATCTCGTCCGCCACGGGCCGGCATCTTAAAGAATCCTGGACAAGAGAAGCGACATGTTCTTAGAACTGCCGGCAACAAAGCCCGTATGTTGTTTCTTCAAGCAAAAATATTGCACAGAATATCTGATAATGAAACATTGCTGTTATAGCCTCAACTCACCTCGGTTGACACCATACATAGTTTAACGCAGATCAGCATATAGTGATGATGATTGAAGCTGTTAACGCTGTTTGTCTGATGTTTCATTATCAGACATTTTGGGCAATATTTTTGCTCGCAGAAACAACATACGTGCTTTTAAAAGAGTTTGAAACGTCCATCCGAGTTTCGAACTCACGACCACCCGGTTTCATTGTAAAGCGCGTTAACCAACTGAGCCACGCCAACGTTAGTCTCTGATGTCAATCTGATCGTCAGTATGAACTTGGCACAGGAAGCGTTCCCATGCCCGCTGAATCCGGAAACCAATGTCCTTTTGAATCATCAGCGGACAAAAGGATACGGGAAAAGAAATTTCTCTTATGTTTTACGAAATTTACTTCGTAAATCACTTTTCAGTTTTTAAATCCCCGTCTTTGGGAAAACGATTTTTCCTCAGTACGATTCGGTGAATTGCCAGTGTTGAGAGCACTAGCGGATGAGAAGGGGAGGGAAAGGTGGAATTCCCCCCTCTTCAAATATTATACAACTTAGAGATTGTTCCCTAAGGTGTAGGTAAAACGGCCTGAAAACTGTCAATTCCTCCCTCTTCGACTAAATTCCCCTCCCTTTGTAGAATTTGCTCGTCCGCCACTGGTTGAGAGTTCTCAATGAGGTACAGTAAATCTATTTTGAGTCTTGAGACTCAATTCTCAATTGATTAGAAAATCTATTTTTGAATGCATTTATGTGAGTGAGTGAGAGAGTGAGTGAGTTAGTAAGTGAGTGAGTGAGTGAGTGAGTGAGTGAGTGAGTGAGTGAGTGAGTGAGTGAGTGAGTGAGTGAGTGAGTGAGTGAGTGAGTGAGTGAGTACCTACTGTACGTACATTTATCGCCAGTTTTTTAAAAGCAATAATCAACTCATGGTCTATAGATAGAAAGTTTCTGTGAGAACGAGCAACCCTGGACTGGCGACGAAAAAATAGCATGCTCTCAAATTCAGCATTATAATTAACTGTATTTGCCTAATGTTTGCTTTTGCCTGGTTTCCTGTACGATTATGAGCGGAAACGCGCGGCGGAAGTTTCAAATAAGAGCCATCATGTACAGTTATTAAATGTGAAAACGAATAATCCATTCAGGGTTTCCTGTTGCTAAAACTTTTTTATGTAACTCTTTTTCAATCGAACCACCAGCGGAAGCGAAGGGTAGGGAAATGTGGAATTCCCCCCCTCTTAGGTGTTTTCTCAGAAAGTAGACTTCGTTCCTCAAGAGTAAATAGAATGTCCTACTGTAACAATTGCCGATTCCCCCCGTCTTTAAAGAGATTCCCCTCTCTTTGGAAGACTAGCCAGTGAATCGAACTTGGCGTCGAATGCTGTTAGACAAAACGCCATAAAAAGTTTGTTTTTGGTTTCGGATTTAAAAAGTTTGTTTTTGGTTTCGGATTTATTTTTCTAAATAAGTTAGCAAGATAACAACAATTTTACTGATCTTAATTGTTGCTATATATTTTCATGTTCATCTTATCACATATATGTATATGTATTTGCTTGCTTTCATGACTTTTGAACTTTCTAAATTTTACGTCTGGCAAAGGATCTGTAGAAATTAGATTCTGTATAACTTATAAACGCCGGGTTTCTTCATCATCAAGAGGTTTCTGGCGCACGAATTGAATTTAAATCTGCTTTTGTCACAAACATTTTTTACGAAAAAAACTGTTTTCTACTCAACTCACTCACTCACTCACTCACTCACTCACTCACTCACTCACTCACTCACTCACTCACTCACTCACTCACTCACTCACTCACTCACTCACTCACTCACTCACTCACTCACTCACTCACTCACTCACTCACTCACTCACTCACTCACTCACTCACTCACTCACTCACTCACTCACTCACTCACTCACTCACTCACTCACTCACTCACTCACTCACTCACTCACTCACTCGCTCGCTCACTCACTCACTCCTTCACTCATTCACTCACTCACTCACTCCCCCACTCACTCACTCACTCACTCACTCACTCACTCACTCACTCACTCACTCCTCCACTCACTCCTCCACTCACTCCTCCACTCACTCACTCACTCACTCACTCACTCACTCACTCACTCACTCCTCCACTCACTCCTCCACTCACTCACTCACTCACTCCTCCACTCACTCCTCCACTCACTCACTCACTCACTCCTCCACTCACTCCTCCACTCACTCACTCACTCACTCACTCACTCACTCCTCCACTCACTCCTCCACTCACTCCCCCACTAAATTTTTTGAGATTTTTCACCGATTTATTACTTCTGTACTCCATGATAAAGTATGATAAGTACCTTGCTTAATGTTTTTTTTTCAAACTGATTATAATTTTTGTAGTTGAAATGCTTTCTTGACCTTTGAAAACTGCGTAAACGAGCTGGGAAAACTGCGTAATTATCATTTCTTTGAGTGAACGTTTTTGTAGAAACAACTTTGTAGCAAGATTGGAACTGCGTGTATAAATATGGTATATTGGCTGAAAAACGTTAGACAAGCACCAAGCCGAGTGGTTATAACAGGATAATCCGTTTATACGATTACAAATCAAACGTCTATATTAATGTCCGATTACCGCCTGTTTATCGACATGTATACCAAAATGGCATTTACATACTCACTGCCTCACTCACTCACTCACTCACTCACTCACTCACTCACTCACTCACTCACTCACTCACTCACTCACTCACTCACTCACTCACTCACTCACTCACTCACTCACTCACTCACTCACTCACTCACTCACTCACTCACTCACTCACTCACTCACTCACTCACTCACTCACTCACTCACTCACTCACTCACTCACTCACTCACTCACTCACTCACTCACTCACTCACTCACTCACTCACTCACTCACTCACTCACTCACTCACTCACTCACTCACTCACTCACTCACTCACTCACTCACTCACTCACTCACTCACTCACTCACTCACTCACTCACTCACTCACTCACTCACTCACTCACTCACTCACTCACTCACTCACTCACTCACTCACTCACTCACTCACTCACTCACTCACTCACTCACTCACTCACTCACTCACTCACTCACTCACTCACTCACTCACTCACTCACTCACTCACTCACTCACTCACTCACTCACTCACTCACTCACTCACTCACTCACTCACTCACTCACTCACTCACTCACTCACTCACTCACTCACACACTCAAGAAACAAACCATTGTGGTTAATGCTAAACTAAATTCGAACAGTAGTTTTAAAATCATTCACGTTTCACGCACATTATGAGTTTTCAACGCAATGCTGAATTTATGAGTTTCACTCATTGAAACTCCGAGATGGGTGAAAAAGATTGTGGTCTGAATAACCACGTGTTTGAGCTGCTGGGAGTGGCTGTGGTCTGAATAACCACGTTTTTGAGCCGCTGGGAGTGGCTGTGGTCTGAATAACAACGTGTTTGAGCCGCTGGGAGTGGCTGTGGTCTGAATAACCACGTGTTTGAGCCGCTGGGAGTGGCTGTGGTCTGAATAACCACGTGTTTGAGCTGCTGGGAGTGGCTGTGGTCTGAATAACCACGTGTTTGAGCCGCTGGGAGTGGCTGTGGTCTGAATAACCACGTGTTTGAGCCGCTGGGAGTGGCTGTGGTCTGAATAACCACGTGTTTGAGCCGCTGGGAGTGGTTGTGGTCTGAATAACCACGTGTTTGAGCTGCTGGGAGTGGCTGTGGTCTGAATAACCACGTGTTTGAGCCGCTGGGAGTGGCTGTGGTCTGAATAACCACGTGTTTGAGCCGCTGGGAGTGGCTGTGGTCTGAATAACCACGTGTTTGAGCCGCTGGGAGTGGCTGTGGTCTGAATAACCACGTGTTTGAGCCACTGGTAGAGAGTGGTTGTGGTTTGAATAACCACGAGTTTGAACCTTTTTTTTCTTGAAAACTTGAACACGCGCGAAACTCTTCTCTGAATTTAAACTGCGCGCCAAACTTCTAATGATGTTGTTGTTGTTGTTGTTGTTGTTGTTGTTGTTGTTGTTGTTGTTGTTGTTGTTGTTGTTGTTGTTGTTGTTGTTGTTGTTGTTGTTGTTGTTGTTGTTGTTGTTGTTGTTGTTGTTGTTGTTGTTGTTGTTGTTGTTGTTGTTGTTGTTGTTGTTGTTGTTGTTGTTGTTGTTGTTGTTGTTGTTGTTGTTGTTGTTGTTGTTGTTGTTGTTGTTGTTGTTGTTGTTGTTGTTGTTGTTGTTGTTGTTGTTGTTGTTGTTGTTGTTGTTGTTGTTGTTGTTGTTGTTGTTGTTGTTGTTGTTGTTGTTGTTGTTGTTGTTGTTGTTGTTGTTGTTGTTGTTGTTGTTGTTGTTGTTGTTGTTGTTGTTGTTGTTGTTGTTGTTGTTGTTGTTGTTGTTGTTGTTGTTGTTGTTGTTGTTGTTGTTGTTGTTGTTGTTGTTGTTGTTGTTGTTGTTGTTGTTGTTGTTGTTGTTGTTGTTGTTGTTGTTGTTGTTGTTGTTGTTGTTGTTGTTGTTGTTGTTGTTGTTGTTAATGTTGTTGTTGTTGTTGTTGTTGTTGTTGTTGTTGTTGTTGTTGTTGTTGTTGTTGTTGTTGTTGTTGTCGTTGTTGTTATTGCTGTCTTGTTCGTGAAATCATTCATGTGGAATGAAAACACGAGAGCTCTTATGGACGATGCTGCTTGATTATTTCCCTACGGGGTTTCGCCTACTTCTTTCTTCTGTTTCTGTACCAATCAAAGTCCCATTCGGTCTTTCTTTCTTGATTAACACTCTTTGCGTAAGCCATTTTTCCATGTAACATGTTTATTCACAGTGCAGTGCGTTTGAATTTTTTGATTTTTTTTCACACGGTAGTTTAACGTGAATAATACACACCACCATGCTGACGAACGAGAACGCTGTGCCCAAATCTGTGCATGTGTGGTACATATACTGCTCATGATTAATTATGCAAAAAATCGGGTTTGTATAAGATCCGTAAGATTTTTCTTTCAGTGTCAGTTGCATACGAGATTTGAAAATCTGACAATGGCTCAAAATGATGCAAATATTACAATTTTTTGAAGTGCTCAGTGAAATAACTCGTAATTCTTTCTTTTTTATGCATGTTTTAAAAATTAATTACTTGCCTATTACCTCGAAGAATTGAGCACACCCAATTTCCCCAGTAAGATTTTTCACCTTCAACAATGTTCGAAAGTTCTACAACGTATTGCGTAATGAAACTCAAGCAGTATATGCATTTACGTTCTTGATAATGGTAGGCTTGAGTTCTAGTATCAATTCTCATTTTTATATAATATATCTACTTTACACGAAATAAAAGTTTGTGGCCAACAAAAAAAACAGAACACCGAGTTTCGAGAACAGATAAGCTGGCATCAGAAAAGGCTTATCTGCGTCGCTGCATCTTAACGTCGGCCATTTATTACCGAGGCGTTCCAATTGAAGTTGCGCATCGGCACTTTATGTGAGTCACATCTAGGCATATAGTTCAACCAAGGTTTCAGATAACCAAGGTTTTGAATTCAGAACTGCTTTTGATAGAGTTATAAAGGATTTGAATTTTTTTAGAAAAAATGTCTGAGGTATCACATGACATTTAGAAAAAAAACATACGAAGGTGGTGCCTGAATCATGAGATACGTGGTGGTGATGGGTCTCATTTTTGATAACAAGAAACCTGACCAAGCTCGATGCATGAACCCCATCTCTCGGAGCGGCCGAGAAGGGGAGGAAAAAGTGAAATTCCCCTGTTTTGGCGGTTTAAGAAACTTAGTTTCTTCCTTAATGCGTAGATGAAAAGAATTAATTTCGGCCAATTTTTTAGTGGAATTCCTCCCTCTTTGGCGTTTTCAAAGAGTGGAATTTGTTTTTAAGGTGTAGGTAAAATGGGTTATCTTCAGTCAATTCTTTACTGGAATTCCCTTCCCTTTGGGAGGTTCGGCCCGTCCGCCAGTGGTATAAATGGATGTTCGGGCCTGAAGTTCGGTGACGCTCCCGTTCTCAAAACCATACATGCTGGATGTACATATAACTGAAGTTCGAATATTTCGCGACATTTTCCGGGACAGTTTTTTTGTAAAAAAAGTTCAAGCACATTATTTTTTTGTAACATTTTTGACAGGCACATTAATTTCAAATTTTTTAGTTAGGGTGTGTGGCAAGAGTCTTACAAAAAAATTCGTGAATTTGTCGATTTTGTTGCAAACTGTTCGAACCTCAGTTATACTGTATGTATGCTCTTCATGTTCTCCGGTTCATTTTACTTTATTTATCATAAATATGTCAGTTTTTATGAGGAAATGAAAACAGCCCGTTCTCTTTCACCTCATTTGTCCATTTATCAACTAAGGTTTTTTCAGTTTGCCAATCCATTTTGCCCCCGTCAGTTTTGCCCATTCATCGCCCGTTCCCTATTACATTATTGATAATCAGATTTCAAGCTCAACATGAGCGAACGTTGATGGACGTTGAGGAATACCAAGTCACAAAGTGAAATAACGGTCATTCCTAAAAAGTAACAAGAAAACATGAACAAGCTAAACTTATTACCAGAAGATTTTTTGTTACAAAAGACGTTTTTATAGACCCATTAAGTACAATTAATTAGGTACGTTGTCTAAGTGTCAAGTAAAAAACTTTTTTTCTCGAAAATTTCAACAAGCGCCATTCAAGCAATCAGTTTTGAAAAAAATTGCGGTTGTTGTTGTGGTTGTTGTTGTCGTCCCCTGTTTTCATTGCTTTCGGTGTCCAGTCATTGCATTACTGCATACTCAACTCATGTGGTTTGCTTCATTTTCAATCAAGTTCAGTATGATTTTGTAGAGGTTTACTGTCCACATCCGATTGCTTCCTCTGTTTTTTCCCACCCGAATGTTTTAGAAAAAAGTATTCTACATAGATTGAATACGACTTAGACTATTTACAGATTCGAGTAAAACACAAACTTTATATTCAAACTTTTCCAGCCTTGAAACATTACATACCTCATAAGATAAATGGTGATGACCATGGATTGACATCTTATAAATAATATGAAAATGGGCCCATTTTTTATGTCAATCAATGATGATGACTGGCTAAGCATCTAAGCACAACTTAACTCATACTGTACGTCTTGATATAGACCAGGCGAATTTATACAAGTTTCACTTTATGTTGCTCCCTTGGGTGATTTATGATGGTCTGCATATCAACTTTCCTGATAAAACGGGATTGGCCTAGTGTTCAACAAAAAAAGTTTGATGCGTGTTCGAAGCAACTTCGAACGGGCCCCATCAACTTTTGCCCAGCACTGTTCCCTAGGGGCTGTAGAAGGCACGTCTACATACAGAGTACCGACGGAGTGGGGCTATGGCGGACCCAAAATTTACCCTTCCGTTGTTTCAAAAGGTTAAATTTGCCTCTTATCCTGTAGGATTTTTTTTTATAAATTAGTGATTTTCACTTTTAGTAAAAGAAGAAGTAATTCCTCCTACTTTTTGAACCATTATTCTCATAAACACGTTACCATATGCAGTAAATTAGGCTTTATTCGTATGTTAACTAAATTTCATGCAAAAACAATTTTTTTACAAAAAATTTTTACGCACGTCATCTTTAGATTTGAATTCAAACTGCGCGCCAAAAACGTTCTGACTAACAAGAAGAAACTCTGCATCGGCTATAACTGATCCGCCAGGGTGTTGTGCCATGTGCCATTGGCGGATGAGCCAAAACTCCAAATGGAGGGGAATTTCGTCAAAAAAGGGAGAATCGGCAGAAATCAGGATGTCTATTCTACACCTCAAGAAACAAACTCTTTTACTTGAAACTGCCAAAGAGGGGGGAATTCCACTTTTCCCTCCCCGTCCACTTGTACCAACTTAGCTATGTGCCAACTTCCTGAGCATTGGTCATGGCATGTGTGCCTTGCTCTGAAATTGTGTTGCCACCATTAGCAGACGAGAAGGAGAGGGGAAAGTGGAATTCCCCCCTCTTTGGCGGTTTCAAAAGGTAGAGTTTGTTCCTTAAAAGGTGTAGGTAAAATGTCCTCAAAATTGGGAATTCTTCCCCTTTTTGAAGGATTGACTCGTCCGCCAGTTCTGTGCGCTGAAATTATGTTGCCAACGGCCAAATTTCAGAAAATAGATTATTCCAGGATAACAAGTTTTTAGGGTTGTGGTGGTTGGACTGCGTTCGGAGGGATGCACTTGAAAGTCTCTTAAAATTTTTTGTTTCCCTGTGTTTTCTTTTAAGTTTTGTAGCCAGTATTCGTCTCCTAATACATTATAATGAAGTTCTCATGTATGTGAATTTGCATAACGGTTTTATTCGATATCGTTTGTTTTCCTAGATTATTGGACCCCCGTAGCCGATTAAAATGTAGTCGATGAAAGTTTGATAAATTTGAGAAAAAGTCGACCAAAATTTAATGTAGTCGGTTCTTGTCCGCTGATGGGTCGGGCCCACCGTGGAAATCAATTAAATTTTCATCCCAACATAATGTATCATGCATACGTACTTTAGCTTGTTATCCAATATAATTGTATGAACCCCGTTACCACAAATACGATGAACTAAGCACTCACTCACTCACTCACTCACTCACTCACTCACTCACTCACTCACTCACTCACTCACTCACTCACTCACTCACTCACTCACTCACTCAATCACTCACTCGCTCACCTCACTCACTGTACATACTTGTGTATATCCATACACGTATTATACAAACGTACTTATGTATAACATACACACGTACGTACATACCTCGTAATATATCACTGAAAGTAATGTCCAAAATTGTGCATGTATTCCATGTAGGTTGTCCATCATTTTTGCACTGGTGCACTGCGTTTCGGGCATGTTTCAGAGCTACACAACTAGCTCATATGTGCCATTCGGGAGTACATGTATTCGAATGGCAAAACAACTAGGCGACATCAATAATTGCTTTTTTCAAATGTACGGAGACAAAGTGTTGTTCTATGAATGAAAGTTTAGCACTGCCTCAGTGACAACTGTATTATTATGTTGTATTTGACTAAAAATTTTTAGCCAGTTATAATCCAGCTGAAATTTATCAAATATTTTTTCTGTCAGCTTTTTTATAAGTAAACGTATCGCACTGGTCCATTAGCAACTGTTTCAATCAGACTCTAATAATTCGGCTACGCAGATTTCCACAATTTTGTCGAAAAACATTTTCGGAGAAAAAAATTTCTGATATCAAAACCCCAATTTTCATTAAAACTGAATTCAAATTGACTTGAATTTTCGACCCGATCCCTAACCTTGCCGATCCGCTTCACACTTGTTTCGTGGCACTTTTCTAACGGTAAAGTCCTGCACTGGCACAATGGCCATCGAATCAATCAGACTCCGGTTGGGCACACTGGCGGGCGAGACAATCCTTCAAAGGAGGGAAAATTCGTCAAAGAGGGGGAATTAGCAGTTTTCATGGCATTTTAACTATACCTTAGGAAAATACTTCTACTTTTTGAGAATGTCAAAAAGGGGGGATTTTATTTTACCCACCCTTCTCGTCCGCTAGTTGTTGGGTAGTATAAAAACGTCTGTTCGTTGTCCTGACAATTGCCATTTGCTAGTTTTCCTAAGCGAATAGCAACTTTATTATTTTTTTCGGAACTATTCATGACGTTCCAAATCGTGTCGTTTCAAAGTTCTCTTCTGTTTTTGATTGTTTCGGATCTTTTCATGACGTTTCTAAACATTCGGTTTCGAAATTATCTGCTTTTCCTCATCACGGGCCATACCGATTACCGAAATGTTAAGTGAAACCAGTGGCACAAATCGACTAAAAAGGCCCCCTCCCTATGTAGGGAAGATGGCTCATTTATGCATTCTTTAGTTTAGTTTAAATCTATTTTATTTTCTGTAAATTGCAGATGGGTCCGAAATGTTAAGACAAACGAGTGTCACAACTTGACTAAAAAGCCCCCCTCCCTATGTATGGAAGATTAATTATGCAATCTTTAGTTTAGTTTAAATCTATTTTATTTTCTGTAAATTGCAGATGGGTCCGAAATGTTAAGAGAAACAAGTGGCACAATTCGAGTAAACCCCCCCCCCCCAATGTAGGGACGATGGCTCAATTAGTTCTTTAGTTTCGTTTAATTCTATTTTACTTTTCTGTAACTTGTAGATGGAAAAGTTGAAGTCTGGGAAAATCTCAAGGCGAAAGACAGCGAAGTCAGGAAGACAAGACCTCGGTCTAAAAGAGTCTAGCTGGATGATTGTTTCCTGGTTCATTGTTCCGAACGCAAGTTACATTATCTTAAAACTGGCGTAGGCCCAGAGACGCAGACCAACCCAGAATGTTTTTTCCGTAGTTCAAGATAACGGCATTGGGTAGGACCGACCGATTTTGTTTACCCAGCCATTTTATCATTTGTTTTAAGGGATAAGTAAATAGAAAATACAGTACCGAATGAAAATAGGGTACATACACTTTGCATCCTACTATTTAGCACTATCCAATCAGGAGGGATGGGGAAAATGGAATTACCCCCGTCTTTGACTTTTTCAAAAAGTTGTATAACAACCTGAAAACTGCTGATTTGGCCCTCTTTTGCAAAATTCTCGTTCCTTTGAGGATTAGCTCGTCCGCCAGTGCGTCAAAGTGTTATTCATCGGAAGATGTGCCATTGCCATCCACAGTAATTTTCTTAGCTTCATATGAACTTCATGTGAAATACATTTTATAATTCATACTTCATACTTCATACTTCATACTTCATACTTCATACTTCATACTTCACATTTCACACTTCATACTTATACTTTCATACTTCATACTTCGTACTTCATACTTCATACTTCATACTCCATACTTCATACTTCATACTTCATACTTTCATACATACTTCATACTTTTAGTGAAACACACCCTATGGCGTATTCATGTCTGTCTGTTTACGGAACAAGAAACTTGGGCAAGAAACAGAAACGTGTCATTCATTCATGAATATACACAGCGTCTTTCCAGCAACACAGTCATGAATACACAATGCACGAATAAACTAGGTGTTTGTTATTCGATCTAGCGAGACTGAATAAGGAATAAATAATCTAGAGTGAACAAAATTTTTTTTTTTATATCCGAATTTGATATAAATATTGTAGTTACCTACTTGTATGAACATGGTACACCTTTGCTCTAATTACTTTAGACGTTTCCGTTTCACATGATCTGTCAGCTAATCGCTTGAGTGTAAGTCACGTATACATAAAACAACGATGTATACTTCAAGTTGATATACTCACGTATGTATGTACTTGTTTTTTCGTTGTTCCGCAGATGTCAAAAAGACACGCACATATCGAAAGATACCCATGTTGGTTTGTCACATTGAGAGTAAAAAAAAAGTTTTTTTTATTCGAGGTCGAAAGAAAAAACACATTTACTACATCCGTTCTGAACCTCTTTCATGTAGAATTTATTTATGATTTTAAGGTCGTTCGGATTTTACTCATTCAAAATTAATACTTATTGTCACGGGATATTATGAATGGTCATAGAGGATCAAAAAATTAAAACAACGATAAATCAAGAAAAAATTGAAAAGATAATTCCGCTTTTTATCTGTAAATTTTATTCCATCCCAAGCTTTTTATGAACGCTCGAACGCTGTGTATTCAAACAACTGTGAATAAGAAACAACGTTGCTCTTCTACATTATAGCTGCATCATTAAATTCTTGTTATTTCTGCAAACCTTTTTTCACGCATCAAGATTGCTTTTTATCCGTTAAACGCTAAGCGCTAAACGATTAGACATTTTCAACTCTTCTGACAAAAATGCAGAGATGTTTAATGGCTGAACGATGATTTACGGAAAAACTTGCTAAATGCATAACTTACGGACTGACTGACCACTCACTGATGACTGAGTGATTGGCTGATTGACTGATTGATTGACCGATGACTGACCAAACTGACTAACCCTTTGACTAACCGACATTTTGTGTAACTAAAAGTGTGGATTGATCAGTATCTGCCTTGACAAAAGCGTTCATACAATATTTAATGCTGTTAACTTTATATTTATGTATAATAGCATTGAAGTTTATTTGTTTCTCGTTTGTTGTTAAGATATTCGTTCATTTATTTTTATATGTTGTCTAATAGCTATCCGAATTCAGTCAACATTTATAACAACATTGTTTCGGAGTATTTATTGCAGTGTTCGACCACTAATTATGAAAACAATGTTCATCGTTTACAACGATTTATCGACTGGCGGACGAGAAGGGGAGGGAAAAGTGGAATTCCCCCTCTTTGGCAGGTGTAAAGAGTGAAGTTTGTTCTTTGAGGGGTAGGTAGAATGGAGATTCCCCCTCTTTGCAGAATTCCCTCCCTTTGGGGAATTGGCTCGTCCGCCAGTGGATTTAACGAACGCGTTTGCTAGAGCATCTGATAAAGTAGTGAAACCATTGGCGGACTAACATAACCTCCAAAGCAAGGGGAATTTCGTCAGAGAGGGGGAATTG
>OZ038442.1:648462-655962 GCA_964036265.1 Daptonema setosum
TTCGCTTCCCACCTTCCCAGTCTTTGTTACCACACCTCGGCTGTTTCATAACGGCTAACGTGTCTTTATTGAGCTGAAATGAGAATGGAATTTAACTGACTGACTGACTGACTGACTGACTGATTGACTGACTGACTGACTGACTGATTGACTGACTGACTGACTGACTGACTGACTGACTGACTGACTAACTGACTGATTGACTGACTGACTTTGTCTGATTCACTGACTGACTGATTGATTGACTGACTAACTGATTGACTGACTGACTGACTGACTGACTGACTGTCTGACTGACTGACTGACTGACTGACGGACTGACTAACCGACTGTCTGACTGACTGACTGACTGACTGATTGACTGACTGTCTGACTGACTGATTGACCGACTGACTGACTGACTGACTGATTGACTGACTGACTGACGCACTGACTGACCGATCCATCACTGTTCAGTCCGACTTCATTCTGGAATTCGGCTACCGCCAGCTCCACGGCGGTGGCGTCGGACGTGGAACTCGGCTCTAAGTAGCCGAATTTAATCAGGTATTTCTGAAATCAGTGAGTGAGTGAGTGAGTGAGTGAGTGAGTGAGTGAGTGAGTGAGAGAGTGAGTGAGTGAGTTATTGAATTAGTGATTTTACCTTAGCATCGACGATGGGAATAGCACCACATTGTTGTAAATATACCAAAATCAAGGAAACAATTAACGGTACACCCTGTAGTCTCATGATGTGACCCGTAGGTCGCGCATGGCAGCACGATTAGGCCAGTTGTAACATTTTTTAGTTACAATATAAAGTGTGTTTTTTTTCCTTTATATTTTTATTCTTAGTCTGAAATACAGAATATATGTATAAGAAATTCAGAAGATATTGATATGAAGTTTTCCAGAGAAGTAGGATATGGATGTACATACACAAACACAGATATGTAGTGTTACTTCAGTTTTTGGCGACTGTCTTATCGAATGGTTGAGCGTGAGAAATGGTGTCTTTGAGTCCAAGCTTCAACATACATACAGGGTGGGCCAAAAAAAACCACACAACTTTGAAGGTTAATAACTTTATGAATACGAATCGGATTGATTAACGGTGTGCGAAATTTTGATAAGTATATAATTGAAAATTATTAACTCAAAATTTATCAAAAAATTGCAATGCAATCAGAAGTTACGCAGCAATTTCTTAAAAATACCCTCTTTCCAATCGGGCGGGAGTTTTCATACATATATGTTTAATAATGTTTTATACGGCTCAGACAAACTGTTTTGGTTTCTTTAGCGTTATTCAGTTGAAACCTAGTTAATGAAACTGTTTTAAAACGATATTTTTACGTAATCAGACTGTTTTTAACATGAAAATTACCATTCATGATAGAAAACAGGCTGTTGAGCTTGGAGCACAGAACGTCCATATTGGGCATGTCATCAACTTTCATATGTTTTTTATGTGTCTGAAACTTGTCATAAACATGGTTTTATACATTTACATTTATGTGTAATTTCTGTCCTCTTTGTGTGAATTAATTATTGTGTGAAATATAGTTGTATGGGTTCTCAGCAGAAAAACAGCAACTTTTCGGTAAAAGTTTCATATCTTTTCGAAAAACAGAAATTTTTCCATAACAATTTTATGAATGAAAGTCAAAGATATACCAGTTGAACTTATGCAAACCGCAGTTCATTCCGATTCTTAGTCCCTGAGTTATTACCCTCCAAAGTTGTGTGGTTTTTATTGGCCCACCCTGTATGTAGGTAAATGATTACAGCTTTGTATTTTTTTTACTAAATCGCATATCCCAAACTGTTTTTCTTATCAGTACCATGAACTTTTCTCGAGACTTTCAGTATGTCAGCCACCGTGATAAGGTACATGACTCTTGGCTCTCCAATCGGCAATCGATCACTCGACTATCAACAACTCCACCTTCGCCCATGTAAGTTATTCTATCTTGACATGCGCTCGGATTTCAAATTCTGTCTCTAATAATCGCGACGAACGCGACACGATTTAGCTTTCTCGCTCGTAATTTTCTCACTTTTGTTTTCACTTGTTCAGTTTCACTTTTTTTCAATCGTGTTGCGGAAACTGGTAAAAACGTGTATGGGGAGATGAGCGACAGGGATTTTTTAATGATGTTGCAGCGCGATTTTGTCAGTGAAAGTTTATCGATCTAGCGATATACAAGTGTAAATACATACGGTGTAGAACGCTAGATCTACGGATAAGCAGGTTGGCCGGCGATATAAGCTTATCGACAAGTGAAAGGCGCTGACTGTAATGATGATGGCAGACTGTGAACTTAGGAACTTGACTGACAGATTTAAACTGAAAACAATAGTTTCCGATGTACCAATACTTGGTTGATAGATCACTTTCGGATAACATAATATACAAAAAAACTAAAAAAAACATCAGGAACATCCAGAAAAGTCTGTGGCGCGTTTACGTGCCTTCAACTGCCATTGGCATGGCCAGAAACAGATTCTCAAATACTGGATTTTCAGTGCCACGTTTTGCAATTTCTTACAACCAAACTCTCAATTTCATGATAGTGAAAAGTCGTTGACCGAAACTGTTTTTTCCTATAACCAATTACGAGGTCTAACTTCAATAGTAACTTCAATCTTCTTATGTTTTGTATCGCAAGCAAATACATAGGTATACTGTTGACAGAGTTCTATTAGAAAATTCTGTTTGTAACATTTTGTCCTGCACAAATGCGAATTATGGATTCACACAAAAACTGCTTCGAAAATGGTTGTTTTCAAGGTGAATCTTTTTTAAGTAGGTCGAAACTTACATTGGGTTCAGGAAACATCACTGTACTGTATGAATACTTCGATTTTATCTTATTTCTCGTTTTTGAAGCTAAAAATTATTTCGATAGAAAAAAACTAAAAAGCAGTAAAAACCAAAGTGGCCCTTCATTAAATCTATGTTTTATAGTCCCAATGTGAGCTTAGAAGCACTCAAAATTTATTTCATCTCCAAAAAATTCATTTTCGAGATAGTTTTTGTGTGGATCCATAATTCGCATTTGTGCAGGACAAAATGTTACAAACAAAATTTTCTAATAGAAGTTTGTCAGCACTATAGGCAGCAGTGCAATATAAACGGACTTACAGAAAGTTCAAACCTACGACTGATCGAAATTTTATCGGAATAACTTAACTTGATACCGATAGCAGCTGTGTTCGTAGGAACGACTAGCTTGTGTTTGCGAATACATCGAGAAAAAACCGTGATTTCGTTTACATACTTCGTTTTATTATAATTAGATTTGTGAATGTGATCACACCAGCTACATACGAACGAACATAATACTGTATGTATGTATGTAGATATGTAGCTAATTCGAATGACATATTTTCGGCCGTAACACTTTTACAAGGAAACGTTGACTCGTAAAGTGTTTTACAACGAATCACTGTTCGCATGCTGTTAAGACGTGAAACTTTATTGAGATATTAGAAGAATGTCAGTCAGTCAGCATGTCTGAGCTTGGCGGAGCTCTAAAAACCGTATGCAACCATTGACTGATTCACTGATAAACATAAACTCTAAAAACACATTGACATGCAGACTGACTGATTGCTTGAATGATCGCTTGACTGACTGACTGACTGTTTTTATAACACAATAATGTACTATTTGACAAACTGATTGTTTGACTGACTGGCTGACTGTTTGACGGATTGACAACTTGACTGACTGACTGATTGACAGACTGGCAAACTAAACAACTACTTGCATCATCGAATATCGACACCGAACGAATGACGGCATGATTACCTTTTCTTTTTGATGATTACTATTTCTTTTTCACGAAGGCGTTCAGCCGTTTAATTCGTCAAATAAGGATAAACTCCTTTAATCGGTTCATGGTAAAATGAACACTGGCGGTTGACCCTATCTTTCAATATGGGAGGTCCGGTCGATTTCTCTCAAGAGGAAAGGAAAATTTATCATGCCAAAGATATGGTTGACCAATCACTTGAAAGTTGAGGATGTATTTTTTTCAAGAGTATTAATTTCATGACTTGACAGAAGATTCTTCACGTATTATAAACCTCCTAGTTTTATCAACTCTTACGATGAACAAGTAAGCAAATATCTAACTACCAATGGATATCTTGTGTTATTGACTGATTAAACCAGCAACTTTTTATGTCTCCAGTCATCAATCACTCTTACTTTCTATTAATCACTAGTGACAGTCACTCTATGACAGTGACAGACTGACAGACCAACTGATTGGTTGCTCGTGTCACGCGTGCGAGTAACCAATCGTTCCGATTGCTGGCGGACGAGCTAATACTCCAAAAAAGAAGGGAATCTTTCTAATGAGGGGGAATTTACCTACACCGTAGATAACAAATTCAACATTTTGAAAACGCCAAAGAGAGAGAACTCCACGTTTCCCACCCATTCTCTTCCGCCAATGGTTCGGATACGTAACGTTTGAAAATGAAACGATGATTTTGACGGCTGAATCGGTCGTTTATAAAAAAGATAGCCGTTACCCGCCCTGAACTTGGAAAATAAGTTGCATGAAACTTACTCAAGGTTACCGATTACTACATGTGATTGTCGGTCGAAAAAAATATCCCGTAACAATTTTTATATTTTTTCGTATGTAAATGTTACGCGTAACATGGTGTATGCTGAGAACTTGTAACCATTGCAGGTGGAGAAAAAACTACGTAACACAAGTGTTGTAGGTTTCGATTTTAAACGTTGATTACGGGTAAAAACAAGTTCATGATATAATCAAAGATACATATTTTAGCTCTTTAAGCCATTAAACTGCATGAACATTTTACGGATATACACAAAATTATTCTGATAAACATAGTTTGTTAAAATTTGTAATAGTAACAACGAGGTTGTTTAAGGAACAAACTACGATTCAATCTGTACAATTCTGTGCAATTCTCAGAGAGATAGGCTTAGATAAGTGAGAGGTTACCTCAATTATCAACCAAACCCCGGATAATCCGCAATAACACCTGCATTTATGGAGCCGCGCTACGGCCGCCGACTACTAGCCGAGTGACCGACCAACAACAACAAGCTTCTCAGAGCACAGAATATGTACATATACTGGCAGGCCCAAAAAAGCTATTTTGACCCTTAATGTTCCAACTTGAGCTATGAATCACATTTTCTTCGTTGTTGCTCTATTTAAAATCCCGTTTGGTTTCCAACGCTGTAGCCAGGGATTCACACTGCGGAAATTAACTGGTTAATAAAATTGTAAGAATACTTTCTGATGCTTGCCGTTCGGCATCGGATGGTTGAGAATGAAGACGATAAAAAACGGTGAAATTTATTCAAATACCTGCTCGCAGGTTTGTGCTTTATCAGATCAAAGATAATATCCAAGATGATTCAAAGATAATATCCAAGATGATTTACAAGCTAATTTCGGCATGAAATAACGCGTAGAGAGCGTAGCAATTGCGTTTCGCGGTGCAGCGGTGTTCGAGCGGGCAAAGATGCCGCTAAAATGATAACAGTACCAACGGAATGTAACGATACAATTATATAGCTTGGCCAAGGTATCTTGTTATTAAAAAAATTATTTCTCTGAATTGAACAATTGCAATGAATTAAGCGCAATTTTGTCCAAATGTTTTGTGAAAAAATATTTATATCCCGAAATTTAACAAGCGCGCCAAAATCAGATTTGAATTCAAACTGCGCGCCAAAAAGTTTTTGACTGACAAGGAATCCTGGATATGCTATAGCTCTCTCAATTGATTATGAGACTGAAATTAATGATAATATTTGAATGCGCGCCATTTATTGACTATTTTACTATTTTACTATTTTATCCTATAAAAATTATGGTGTGAACATTTTTTGATTCCACTCAGTTCGGCTGAAAACCCCGTACTCACTTCTGGCCGTCACCTTCAATGGAAGTAACCCTAACAGTACACACAAGAATACTAAATTTGAAAGTGCGTAATTTTTCTGTTATTTCTAAACAAACTAAGCCTGAGCCTAATTAAAAAAATTCATGACATATTGATCCTACATAATTATAGTATTTATGTATATATATGTCGTAGGCGTGCGTGCGACATATACAGTCTTTGTATTTGACTTTATAACAAACAAACTATGCAGCATCCGCAAAGTTGTTACTGGATGATTAAAAAGGAATAGGAAAAAGAAGATATGAAATCACTGATTTCCATGTTTATAAACTGTGTTTGTATAATCTCGATATTCGTGAAAAGATGAACAAAAAGCTTAGGTTTTGTAGCGAACCACGGAGGATAACATCTGACGCACTTCTCCAGATGTTGGGACAAGATTTTTCCTCATAAATCAGCTATTTTTCTTCGTGGACACGCATAACTACATAATCGTTGACTTCCATAATGTTTCTTCAAAGTTTTTTTGTATCTTCGTTTTTTTAGCTAACTAGCGGACGAGGGAGCAACGAAAAAGTGTAATTTCAGCCTATTTGGGCGTTTTCAAAAAGTATAATTTGTTCCCCAAGGTGTAGATCAAATGGCCTGAAAATTGTCGAATCACACCTAAACTCTCCTCCAAAACAATCTATTACAATCATACATATGAAATCAATCAATCTATCATAACCTAGTCTAGACACATAATACAAAACATGAAAGTAGAAAATAAGTTAAAGGGCTGCCTGGGATTCAAGTGAAAAGTTGTAGTGTTAACTACTCCAACTTTTGAATCATTAGCTGCATCAAATGTAAGAGAACATGATGCATAAAAGCTGACTGTCCGACTCAGCTCAACCCAACAGCTGTATGCTATAACATGCAATCATCATGTTCAGTGGGTGTTACACTGGGTTGGACACGTTAACGTGTCAATTTTTCACTTGAATCTCCGGAAGCTCTTTACTAGCGTGAGATCATCATTTCGCGCGAATGATTAGTAATAATACCATTATGTAACATAAAAACGAGAGTTCAAAGTGAACTTAAGATTGAGTACGTTTCTCCTAAGGGTTTGAAAAACCGTTCACATTCCCATCAGAGAATGAAAACCAGAATTTGCTACTTTTAATATTAGCAAGAAAAGCGTTAACGTCACATTTCCGTCGTCTATTGGAAGTTTTCTACATGTAACATGTTTACCACCCGCAAAACTGGCCATAGACAAGTAAATAGACGCAAAAAGCATGCATAATTTGATCATGAAGATATTACGTGAATGTCAGGGATCAACTTATATAATGCGATGTGAGAAATATGTACTCACGTATGTTGACTGGAAAGTAAAAAACGAGGGATAATCAGTTTATTCTCAGTTCATTCATCGATTCTTTATGCTTAATCAGCCGAGAAATGAGGTCTCAACTTATTCGGGCAAGGGGGGGGGGATTTATGTGCGAGGGGGGAGCGATTATTATAGGGGAGGGGTGTATCCCCACGCCTCATCGTAGCTAATTATGACTACATTCCGTTTTGCAACCAATCAACAACAACAACAACAACAACAACAAC
>OZ038442.1:661429-666429 GCA_964036265.1 Daptonema setosum
CTTTTAGCTGGTTTCCGCTCAGCCAGCTTGTAACAATTTTAATAGTACGTCAGTCAGTCAGTCAATCAGTCAGTCCGTCAGTCAGTCAGTCAGTCAATACACCACACAATCCCTCCCACTATATCTGTCGCAACAATTATCTGCGATTTTCGAGCTCCGTAAATATTATGTGATTGAAACATGAATTGAATGCTTGTAAAACATGTTTTCAAAATCTTTTCACGGCCGGTGTGGAAATAATACTCGTCTGCCTATTTATCTAAATAAAAAAGATTTATTTATGTAGCTACTTTACTAATACTGACGTTTTATGCGGTATATAATTATATTGGACTAATCATCAATATCAAGTAACCGTAACTTTTTTTATTATTATTAATTAAGGTCCTTTGTTGTTACTGTTGTTGTTGTTGATGTTGTTGTTATTGTTGTTGTTGTTGTTGTTGTTGTTGTTGTTGTTGTTGTTGTTGTTGTTGTTGTTGTTGTTGTTGTTGTTGTTGTTGTTGTTGTTGTTGTTGTTGTTGTTGTTGTTGTTGTTGTTGTTGTTGTTGTTGTTGTTGTTGTTGTTGTTGTTGTTGTTGTTGTTGTTGTTGTTGTTGTTGTTGTTGTTGTTGTTGTTGTTGTTGTTGTTGTTGTTGTTGTTGTTGTTGTGGTTGTTGTTGTTGTTTTTGTTGTTGTTGTTGTTGTTGTTGTTGTTGATTGGGTGCTAAACGGAATGTAGTCATAATTAGCTACGATGAGGCGTGGGGATACACCCCTCCCCTATAATAATCGCTCCCCCCTCGCACATAAATCCCCCCCCCCTTGCCCGAATAAGTTGAGACCTCATTTCTCGGCTGATTAAGCATAAAGAATCGATGAATGAATGAGAATAAACTGATTATACCTCGTTTTTTTTACTTTCCAGTCAACATATGTGAGTACATATTTCTCACATCGCATTATATAAGTTGATCCCTGACATTCACGTAATATCTTCATGATCAAATTATGCATGCATTTTGCGTCTATTTACTTATCTATGGCAAGTTTTGCGGGTGGTAAACATGTTACATGTAGAAAACTTCTTCTAGACGACGAAAAATGTGATGTTCACGCTTTTCTTGCTGATATTAAAAGTAGCAAATTCTGGTTTTCATTCTCTGATGGGAATGTGAACGGTTTTTCAAACCCTCAAGAGAAACGTACTCACTCTAAGTTCACTTCGAACTCTCGTTTTTTATGTTACATAATGGTATTATTACTACTCATTCGCGCGAAATGATAATCTCTCGCTAGTAACTTATTTTCTACTTTCGTGTTCTGTACTATGTGTCTAGACTAGATCATGATAGATTGACTGATTTCATATGTATAATTGTAATAGATTGTTTTGGAGGAGAGTTTTGTTTAAGAGGGGTGATTCGACAGTTTTCAGGCCATTTGATCTACACCTTAGGGAACAAATTATACTTTTTGAAAACGCCCAAATAGGCTGAAATTACACTTTTTCGTTGTTCTCTCGTCCGCTAGTTAGTTATGGAAGTCAACGATTATGTAGTTATGCGTGTCCACGAAGAAAAATAGCTGATTTATGAGGAAAAATCTTGTCCCAACATCTGGAGAAGTGCGTCAGATTTTATCCTCCGTGGTTCGCTACAAAATCTAAGCTTTTTGTTTATCTGTTTGACGAATATCGAGATTATACAAACACAGATTATAAACATGGAAATCAGTGATTTTAGATTTTCTTCTTCCTATCCCTTTTTAATCATCCTGTAACAACGTTGCGGAGCGGCGTTGTTTGTTTGTTATAAAGTCAAATGCAAGTACTGTATATAATAATACTATAATTGCGTAGGATCAATATGTCAAGAGTTATTTAGCTTAGACTTAGGCTTAGTTTGTCTAGAAACAACCAAAACCACGCACATTCAAACTCAGTATCCTTGTGTGTACTATTAGGGTTACTTCCATCGAAGGTGAGGGCCAGAAGTGAGTACGGAGTTTTCAGCCAAACTGAGTGGAATCAAAAAATGTTCACACCATAATTTTTATAGGATAAAATAGTCAATAAGTGGCGCGCATTCAGATATTATCATAAATTTCAGTCTTCTAATCAATTGAGAATGTTATAACGTATCCAGCATTTCTTGATAACAAAAAGGTTTTTGGCGCGCAGTTTTAATTCAAATCTGCTTTTGGCGCACTTTCAAATTTTCAAAAAGTATAATGTTTTTCATTTCACATTTGAACAACACACTAAGGGTGCTTTCAGAGTATGAAGGAAAGCAAAAAGAAAAGTAAGATGCAAAGTAAAAGGGCCATTAATTTGTAAAACATTTTAGTGAAAACTTCTATTTTGTTCCTGGGAACTTTTCTTCGTTGAAATGTTTTGCAGTTTAATGACTCTAGTTTTTATTTTACTTTCCTT
The DNA here is from genome assembly GCA_964036265.1 of Daptonema setosum. Classification (NCBI taxonomy): domain Eukaryota; kingdom Metazoa; phylum Nematoda; class Chromadorea; order Monhysterida; family Xyalidae; genus Daptonema; species Daptonema setosum. The sequence continues at coordinate 663,843 of OZ038442.1, forward strand.
TTTACTCTGAAACCACACTAAGGTTGCGCTTAATTCATCGCAATTTTTCGGGTTCGTGGAAATAATTTGTGTTAACAAGATACCTTGGCCAAGCTATATATAGGCCTCATAATTGATTACAAGAAATGGTTTACAACTGCGGGAAGCCATGGCATGGTCAGAACCAGATTCTTAAGTCCAGAACCGACTTCTCAAGTAAAGAATTTTCTGTGCCACGTTTTAGCCACTTTTTTAAATTTCTCAGAACCAGATTTTCAAGTCCAGAACCGGATTCTCAAGTAAGGAATTTTCTGTGCCACGTTTTGAATTTTCTTATAACCAATTACGAGGCCTATAATTGTATCGTAACATTCCGTTGGTATTACTGGCGGATTGTCCGAAGAGAGGAAAAATTTCTCAAAGAGGGGGAATCGGCTGAAATCTTAGTCATTTTACCTACACCTTAGTAAAAAAACTCTACGTTTTGAAAAGGCCAAAGAGGGAGGAATTCCCATTTTCCCACCCTCTCTAGTCCGCTAGTGGTATGTACTGTTATCATCTTAGCGGCATCTTTGCCCGCTCGAGTAACGCTCGAACACCGCTGCACCGAGAAACGCAATTGCTACGCTTTCTACGCGTTATTTCCTGCCGAAATTGGCTTGTAAATCATCTTGGATATTATCTTTGATCTGATAAAGTACAAACCTGCGGGCATGTATTTGAATAAATCTCATCGTTTTTTTTGTCTTCATTCTTAACCATCCGTTGCCGACCGGCAAACAGCAGAAAGTCTACTTAGATTTTTATTTACCAGTTAGTTTCCGCAATGTGGATCCCTAGCTACATGGTTGAATACCAAACGGGATTTCAACTAGAGCCACAACAAAGACACAACAAACAATTCCGGTTGCATGTACTTATCACAATTCATTTTGTGCTCACATATATTCAGTCTGTTTTTTGACTAAGAAAGCGATGATGATGATGATGATGGGATTTATAGCTCAAGTTAGAATATTAACGGTCAAAATATTTTTTTGGCCCTGACAGTATCTGTACATACATATCTTGTGCTCTGAGAAGCTTGTTGTTGTTGGTCGGTGGCTCGGCTAGTAGTCGGCGGCTATGGCACATCTCCATAATTGCAGATGCTATTGCGGATTATCTTGAGTTTGGTTAGTTGTTTAGTTCACCTCTCACTTGCCCTCGTTGAGGATTCTTCTTAGCCTATCTCTCTCTGTGAAGCTTGTACAGACTGAATTGTAATTTGTTCCTAAAAGAAACTCGTTGTTCTTATTATAAAACTAGACAAGCCATGTTTATCAGAATAATTTTGTGTTTATCCGTGAAAAGTTCATGCAGTGCAGTTACAGGGCTTGGGCTAAAGAGCTAACATATCTTTGATTATTTTATGAACTAAATTTACCAGTAATCAACGATCAATCAGTAATCGAACCATGAACTAAATTAACCAGTATTCGAAATTAACATTAATAGTGTTACATAATACTTTCTCCACCTGCAGTTGATACAAGTTCTCAGCATACACCATGTTACGCGTAACATTTACGTTCAAAAGATATAACAGTTGTTACAAGAACTTTTTTCAACCGTCAATCACATGTAGTAATCTGTAACATTGAGTAAGTTTCATGCAACTTATTTTCCAAGTTCAGGGCGGGTAACGGCTATATTTTTTTGCAAACGACCGATTCAGCCGTCAAAATCATCGTTTCATTTTCAAAGGTTACGTATCCGAACCATCGGCGGAAGAGAATGGGTGGGAAAGGTGGAAATCTCTTTCTTTAGCGTTTTCAAAATGTTAAATTTGTTATCTACGGTGTAGGTAAATTCCCCCTCTTTGGTAAGACTCCCCTCTCTTTGGGAATTTGGCTCGTCCGCCAGTGATCCGAACGATTGGTTGCTCGCACGCGTGACACGAGCAACCAATCAGTTTGTCTGTCAGTCTGTCACTGTCAGTCAATAGAGTGACTGTCACTAATGATTGATAGAAAGTTAGAGTGATTGATGACTAAAGACATAAAAAGTTGCTGCCTTAATCAGTCAATAACACAAGATATCCGTTGATAGTTAGATATTTGCTCACTTGTTCATCCTAATAGTTGATAAAACTTGGAAGTTTATAATGCGTGAAGAATCTTCTGTCAAGTCGTGAAATCGATATTCTTGAACAAAATACCACTTTCGGATGATTGGTCAACAATATCTTTGGAATGATACGCGTGTAAATCTTTCTTTCCTCTCGAGAGGAATCGACCGGACCTCCCATATTGAAAGATAGGGTCAACCACCGGTGTTCATTTTATCATAAACCGATGAAAGGAGTTTATCCGTATTTGACGAATTAAACGACTGAACGCGTTCGATGAAAAAGAAAAGGTAGTGATGTCCTTATTCGTCCTGTGTTTTAGACCAACCATTCGATGATGCAACCAGTTGTTTAGTTTGCCAGTCTGTCATGCACTCAATCAGTCAGTTCATCAATCCGTCAACCAGTCAGTCAGTCAGTCCGTCAGACAGTCAGCCAGTATGCCATCCAGTCAGTCAGTCAATTCATCAATCCGTCAAACAGTCAGCCAGTCAGAGT
>OZ038442.1:671429-682375 GCA_964036265.1 Daptonema setosum
TGTTGGAAACGTGTAGATTTTCACGAGATTCCGTGTTGGAAACGTGTAGATTTTCACCAAAATCACAGGAGAATCCTATGGTATGTACTTCTACTGCTGACCGTTCAGGTTTCAACAACTCGCGCCAGACGTGCCGTTCCCTGCGGACATTACGGTGTTCTTTGCCAGCGGATTCCACAACGACACTTTACCGTTTGACGGGTCAAGTTGGTTGAAACATTTGGTTGCTCTGAACATAATCTCTAAAAATCACTTTAATGTTCTAGAGTTTTCTCAAACTTCTAAATTTACTAGTTGTTCCTCGTCATGAACAATGTTGGTGGTCTTGGAGCTTTCAGATCATATATCTGATGAGACTAATATTTTTTCCAAACGGTGCCCCGATGCAAACTTCCAAACATCAAAAAAATCGAGTATTTTTACTGAACAGCAAAACTTTCTGTCACCAAAAATATATTCCACTTGAAGATTTACTGTCCGTTAGCCCACGATTATCTCTCGTGAGGCTGGCTTATCCGAGCGAGAACGAGCAAAAGTGTGTTATGCAAAGTGCACATAAAATTTCGTGTATAAGAAAAATTCTGGGAAATTTTTAGAGGTTTGGAAATATGTCGCCCCGATCCTCTGCGTTTTTAGAATCCGGGCAATTGGGTGGTATTTTAAAATTCTTGTAAGTCAAACATTCTCCATTTTTACATACTTGATTTCAGATGGCGTAGTTGCCCACGGCTTCTATCCCACCAATGGCAATCTGCACTTCGATGCCGATGAACGATGGACGCTGAACATGGACAATGGAATCAACTTGTATCAGGTAGAGAGCATTCGTTATGAAAGTTATTATTTGGTGAAGTACGCCTTATTTAACTAAATCATTCTCAAGTAGTTTGTAATTATACTGATTTTGAACGCTCACTATTTTACTCGACGATGTTTCTAAGCCATCAGTGAGCAATTTTTGAAGATTGTCATCATTTCATACTGAGTCATGGCATAACTTCTCATTGTATTTAACTTTGCTTTTTTCAACCAAGAGTGACCTGTGCAAAACATGTACAACATGAAGAGAAAGAAATTATTTCGAGTGATTTTGGAAAATTTTAAAGTTACATATTTTGTGTTTTTGTGCGTCATAATCGGATTGTGTTTCAGAACGCGATTTTTCAAACACTTTCAGTACGATTAAAACAATTGTAATCTTTCAACGGAAATACTGTCGACACATAAGTTTAGATCGATTTCATAGCGGTCCCATTATGTACCACCATGAGTTTCGAACCGGTGACCTCGGGCTCGCTAGGCACCCGTTGTACCACTCCACCACGACCGTAATTTCAGACTGCAGTACATGAGATCGGTCATCTACTGGGTCTACAACACAGCACTGACGATCGGGCTGTCATGTTCCCTATAAATAGACCTTACGACCCTGCTTATACTCTGGCTGATGATGATGTTCGAGGTATAAGGTACTTGTACACACCTTGGTCTTGGAATTATTGTTGGTCCACTCACTCACTCACTCACTCACTCACTCACTCACTCACTCACTCACTCACTCACTCACTCACTCACTCACTCACTCACTCACTCACTCACTCACTCACTCACTCACTCACTCACTCACTCACTCACTCACTCACTCACTCACTCACTCACTCGCTCACACACTCACTCACTCACTCACTCACTCACTCACTCACTCACTCACTCACTCACTCATATATAATACCATTTCTGTAATACACATCTAACATAAAAGTCATTAGTTTATGTAAAATACTTGCCATTTGGAGGTTGTGGAAACAAGCCAAGAAGTGAAGAAAAGTGGTAAGAATAAGCTTGAAATCAGCTACATACAGTACTTATATGACCGCCTGTTTTTTTAAAGAAATGCAGCTTGTTAAACTCAAATATATGCATATTCATGTACTCTGATTAAACGGCAAATGCTTCTTCTAGACAACTGTCGCTTTGATTTGAAATTTTTTCACTGAAAAGCCAACGTGGCTCGTTATACTCGTACATAGACATTTTCTCTGATTTTCTCACTCAAGCGTGAACCCAAGACCAAGCCCGAACATGAGCCCAAGTCATAGCCTAAGCCTAAGCCTAAGTCTGAGCCTATATTGTTAGTAATTTGGTAATAATTTTAGATATGCAACGTTACCTGCAGCACTGGCACGGCATCGCTCAGGCCAACGACAAGCTCATACGACGCGCCAAAGCCTGATTGCCATTTAGTTGATGCCTGTGTAAGAACGTTGTTTTATCATTTTGATTTGCAAAAATTTCGATATCTACATACGTGGTTCATGACCAGACACTCCTCCTCACGCTATAAATCTGACAATGATTTATACATGAAGCGAGAGTTATACTTCAGCGCACGGCGCACGGCGCACGGCGCACGCGTGCTCTGCACCGATTTCGGCGCACATGCGCAGCGCACTTTTTTATAGAAGGCAGGCTGGTGCGCTGATGCGCCGTGCGCCGAAGTATAACTCTCGCTTTACGTATAACTATTTTGGCGTGCGCGTGCGCAACGTGCGCTGAAGTATAACTCTCGCTTTACGTATAATTCATTGTCCGATTTATAGCGTGAGGAGAAGTTTCTGGTCTTGAACCACGTAGATATCAAAAGTTTTGCAAATCAAATTGATAAAACAACGTTCTTACACAGGCGATTGAACATACAGGGTGGCTCAGAAAAAACGTGTCGCGTTTGAGCAGTTGCTGTGAAAGTTATACATGAGATGTGAGATTGCGGTAAAAAGCATTCGATTACGCATGTTTTGGCCTACAAAGTGATGTGCTACTGTAGTTTTTTCTCTTAGTTCCTAATTTTTACAGGCGATTATATAAAAACACCGAATTTAATTTCAAAAAGTTCGTATTTTGTGGTAAAACTGAATAACTAATCGAAACTATTGCAAGACGTTTTGTCCACATAAACATACCACAGACGAGAGAATACAAGCAAAAAGAAAGAGAAAATGTTCAGAGAAATATAACGAATCACGCAAAAAAGTTCGGTCGGTTTGGTCTCCTTCAGAAGCAATGACAGCACGCGTGGAATGAACTCCCTAATGGCAAACTATAAAAGTGATTATTTCTCAAAACAAATTAAAATAAATCACCTTTTACAAAAAAAATATTTCAATTAAATATAAACATTAAACAAAGCATGGAAACCGACAACTAAGTAAACGAACAAAAAACACAAAATAGGGACTTTTTGATGCGAAATTCAGTGTTTTTTTCACTAATCGCGTGTAACAATTAAGAGCCAAAAGATTTAACTTCAGTAGCACATCATTTTGTAGTCCAAAACATGCATAATCGAATGCTTTTTACCGCAATCTCATACCTCATCTATAACTTTCACAATCACTGCTCAAACGCGACACGTTTTTTTTGAGCCACCCTGTATGTACAAACAGAGAAAAACATTCACATGGTTTTTTTCACAATCTCGTTATACACTTATGTATCAACGTGAATCTTTTGACTGAGAGACATCTTAGCGACTGGATATACATACATACATACAGGGTGTCCCAGCGAGGTGTAATGATTGAATTTTTTTATAACTTTCACAGTGTTCTAGATAACGACCTAAAATTTCATAGGTTAATAAAACAGTTTTCCGCTAATACGCTGAATTAAAAAAATTGATTTTGTTCAGTATTGCGTGTTTCACGGCCGATCCAGCAACATGCCTGTTTATGTTCTTAACGCGACCGCATTTTTGAGATTTTCACCGAAAACAAAAAGTGATACAAAAGAAAGGTTTTTTGTATAAATTTGTGTTGAATGGCAGGAAGAGGTATATTTCAAAAGTCAAAGTACATTTTTCATTATACTAGGGTAAACCCGTTGCTACGCAACTGTTTTTTAATTGTACTAAACTCAACTATTGTTGCGAACTTCAGACAAAACCCGTCGACTCGTTCATTAGCTTATCTTTAGCCCATTTACAGGCAGGAAATTATCATTTGCAAGTTTGTTCGATAATCAATCCCTATTTTTTTGAGTATCAATATAATTTATCTATTCAGTTGAAATTATCCCCCCCCCCCCCCCCGTTGAAATTAGTTCAAATCATCCGTTACTTTAACCTATTTAGCTTAATGGCGTGGAATTTTACTCACCCTTTTCCTCAACATAACCCGTCGTTTGATTGTATACGTACGTACGTATGTACGGTAATTTATAACTTAACTGAAATTTCAATTCATAACATTTAGACTTCAGCATTTCTGACTGTGATAAATTGTGAACATTTCGAAGAAATCGTTCATAAAACATCTGACCCCGTGGGTAAATTAATTAGCGTCAATCTTTGTTAAGATCATTGATATTTCAAGTTCGGTAAATTGGGGAATATCCTGCGAGGACGTCGATGACCATTTCACCTGAACTTTCATGAGAGTAGGTGCTGATGATTGACTTCGTCATTTCTGAGTGAGATAAACTATGAGAATATAACATTTCGAAGAAATCTTTCATGAATGTTAAATTTGATTTTGATCTTCACCTCACTGATAACTGAGGTACATACATACATACATCGAAGTGTGATCGAGGTACCATGTTATGTTCAGGTCTGGAAATGTTGTTAATCGATTGGGAGGGTGTCGATGTTTCTTCATTGAACCTTCGAATCTTCGAATACACATGAGCTAATTCATAAAATTTACTCGAAAGTTTTGTGGTCCGTAAGTTCAGCCACCCGAGGAGGGTGCTGATGATTGCACCCTTTGTTGAGAAGAAATAATCAGTGAATGAAATTAAAAAAAGTTGATGGGTTGCAATTATCATGACCTTACCGAATTATCATGGCCTTAGCCTCGGTTGAGGTACATACATTCTGGTCAGGTTGAAGGGAAGGCGATGATTTATTTTGTTTTTTTTCTTAAAGTAATGAAAGGTTTTTTAGTGTTCTTTCTTAATATTTATACTAAAAGCGTGACAGACAGACATCGTCTAATTTATATATAGACTAGGGTAAACCCGTTGCAAAGCAACGGATGCTTAATTTTCATCGTTTAACTAAAAATACAACTTTTCTACAAATCAGTTTTTTGTTTTGAAACCCGTTGCTGCACAACTGAGAGTAAGTTAAGAATGCCAAAAAACTTTTTTCTTGATCTGTGATGTGACATGATCTCAAATTAGAGTGGTCAACAACCAAATTTTATGTTGTGATTATACCCGTTACTTCTCATTAAATCCAGTCACAACAGCTAATGTTTTGTGTTGTTTCATCTGACAAAAGTTAATCAGTTAACTCAAACCGTCTCAGTAAACCCAAAAATATATATTTTGAACCGTTATTACCCGTCCCGTCGAGATGCCCTCTCTCACCCCTGTTATCTACAAAACAAAGTAAATCAAAACTGTTAACATAACCCGTCTCAGTATGATCAAAGTTACTGTAAATTGATGAAAATTCTTAAAAATTGGTTTACTGTTATCACCCGTCCGTCCGGTGAAGATCTCACACCCGTTCATTAAAAACCCGAATCAAGTCGCAGTTCAGTTGACGGGCTCATGTGAGGTGATGTTGATGATTTTTTTGCAATGAGCTTCTGGGTCCGGATTTGAATGAGGGGTATGCGATGATTTGTTTCGATGTTATGTTGTTTCGTTGATGAGTTCAGTATGGGTTGCGAGAGGGTGTTGATGACAAATTAAATTTTAATTCGTTGACAGAGGGTGATGATGAATAAAAATCCATCGTAAAAATTACAAAAAGAGGTTTTGAACATTTCGTTTCTGATATTTATACTCAGCGTGACAGACGGACGGACATGGATTTTAATATATTAGATTAATTGAATTTTAAAACTTTTTTTACCGCAACTTTTTTCTAGAAATTGCGGTTCTGTTTTCAATATCCAATAAAAGGTGGAATAATATATCAAATCAAAAACTGTTTTCAGTACTTCAGATTTATGGTATTAGCTATCAGTGTTGCATGTTTCAAGCCATATAGTTGAACTAACAGAAAGTTATTTAATGTTTTATGCGACATTCTTGGCTATAAAGTGTAATTTTAAGGCATGTTGCTGGATCGGCCGTAAAACACGCAACACTGAACCAAATCAAAAAATTTTAAATTCAGCATTTTAGCGGAAAACTGTTTTATTAACCCATGAAATTTTAGGTCGTTATCTAAAACACTGTGAAAGTTATTCAAAAAATTCAATCATTACATCTCGCTGGGACACCCTGTACATACACTCTGTTGATCTATACTGTCGTCTTGATGCTAAATAAGTGCAAAAGGTCGGTATTTCCGAAGAATGCATTAAGCCAGTTTATCCAATATTAAGTTGTTATCTCCTCATATGTATTCACGTTTTCATAACATTTGATGTACAATCATTGATCCAGTCATTACATATTTCATGTATTTTTGCAATAAAAACTCGATTTTAAAGTTATTATTTACACTGATCCTGCAATAAAAATATTTAAAGCTAACACGAGATGCACAGACAGTTAAGTTTTTTCGTAGTTATTCTTTTTGCATGACTAGATTTTGGTTAATACTTTTCCGTTTATCTTGTATTTTTATTTTCTATTTGGTTACAAAAAAGGGGCCCAAGTAAATGGTAATTGTTTCATTGTGTTTGCGTTCCTGAAAATTTTCACTGAAATTCCAATGGTATTGTTTTGTTACTATGAAAGAAAGTTAGTCGAGTTCTCCGTCATCAATGTGTAATATTTTCGGAAATTTCATTGAGATTCCCACATTATTCATAAAAATATCAGTCATGAACTGGTTTGTAACTAGAAAACCAGAAAAGTGTATATCAAAAATAAAAATAAAAATAAACAAATCTTTGCAAAATACGCAATAAAATAATTGCAAACCAAAATTGAAAAACGAAATTATAAAAGACGGGGCAAACTGGGCAAATAATCGTTGTTTCACGATTTGCGTTGGCATTCTAGAATGTGCTGAAATCTGCATATAAAGCCCGTATGTTGTTTCTGATGCAAGCAAAAGTACTGCCCAGAATGTCTGATAATAAAACATCAGACAATCAGTGTTAACACGCACATCAATCATCATCACTCCATGCCATACTGCGTTAAACTATGGTGTCAACCCAGTTGAGTTCAGGCTAGTGATGTTTCACTTTCAGTATTTTTGCTTGCAGAAACAATATACAGGCATTAGCCTTACAAAATAATATCCTGACCCTGAGCCTAAGCCTAAGTAGAAGTTTTAGCCTATGTAAGTCTAAAAGCCTAATCTTCAGCATAAGCCTAGGCTATCGCCTCACCCTAAGCCTTAGTTACCTCGACTATTTTTTCTTAAAAACTTTTAAAATCATGATACAAAAACGTAATACCCGTGACAAACCACAATTTCATGATGGGTAATAATCTTATTATTCACAATGTTGGTTTGCATCACGAAAACGTGGTTCTGACTCCGATTGTCATTCTCGCTTTTAGAGTAAAGAAATTCTAGATAGATTAGATAAATTAGATTAAATCGGTTAAAGAAAGCTATTTTGATTGAATTTTGAAGTAATAATTCCTGAAAATTCTTACATTTACAAGTTTTTCATACGTCATGAAATGGAGTATGCAACGCAGTCAAACCTGCGGATTTTACAAAAATATCGAATTTCACACCTGTGTAAATGACGAATTGACAATTTGACATTATTTGACAACATAACTTGACACATAAAATTATTTACACATGTAAAAATCGAAAAATAATCCAATAAACAGTTATTTAGCAATATAGAATTTTGTCGAGCAAGTAAATTTAAGCATTGAAAAATATCAAATTCAAAGTCATTCAAATAAATATCACAATTTCCGGGAATCAAAAAGCAAATCAATTATAACAAGTCGATCTAGAAATATCGACAATCGATATACTGTTTAGTCAAAGGTTCAAAACTGATTGAAAAAAAATCAAACACGCGCAAAAACAGTTGTTTGTGAATTGTCTGTATTAAAATGTCTTATTCAGCATTATTTCTATGTCTGATCAGATATTATACGGACATGTAATGTAAAGGGCTACCTGGGATTCAAGTGAAACGTTGTAGTGTTAACTACTCCAACTTTGAATCGTTAGCTGCATCAAATATAAGAGTAGGTGACGCATTATAGCCCGCTGTCCGACTCAACTCAACAAAACAGCTGTATGTTATAACATGCAATCATCATGTTCAGTGGGTGTTACCCGGGTTGAACGAGTTAACGTGTCATTTGTTCACTTGAATCTCAAGAATCTCCTCAGGTTAAATTGGCGCGCATTCAAATTCAATCTTCTAGTCAAATGAAATTGCTTATAGCGTATCCAGAATTTCTTGGTGAAAACTTTCTGGTGCGCAGTTTGAATTCAAATCTGTTTTTAACGCGCTTGCAAATTTTCGGGAAATGAAATCTTTTTTCACGTCACATTTGGACATCATACAAAAAAAATTACACTTAATTTATTGGATACGTGCGTAACCGACACATGAAATTAATTTTTGATAACAAGAAACCCTGGCTATACCAAACAGTATGTTATGCACGTTTGCAATGCCTATACATAGTTCTGTCCCGTACTGTATATAATAATAATAATAATAATATCACAAATCTCGCAGTAAATACAATAATATCAGTTAATTAGAACTGATCATATTAAATCAGCATTTCCCTGATCCATTAAGCTTGCTGAATCCTATGAAAAACAGTGGGAGAGGGAAAATTAAATATTACGCAATTTCGTATGTACTTTTAAATTATACACGTAACGCCGATACAAAAAAAAGATGGAGCAAAGAACAGCCCCGACCACTATCGGACGACAAGGGGAGGGAGAAGTATAATTCCCCCTCTTTGGCAGTTTCAAAAATTAAAGTTTGTTCCATAAGGTGTTGGTTAATTGGCCTACATAGTTTCTGCCAATGAGGGGGCATTGGCAGTTTTCAGGTCATTTTACCTACACCTTAGGGAACAAACTTTTCTTCTTGAAACCGCCAATGAGGGGGGAATTCCCCTTTTCCCTCCTCTTCTTGTTTGCTAATGACTCAAGGCGGTCCGCCGCGTTTGGTGAAGAACACGAAATTGTGGAGCGCATTCTCGAATTCGATGAACTCGCGCTGCGCCGGAGTCAAATCGGCCTCTTTGCTGGAGTCGATCGATCCGAATGAGTCCAGAAACAGATCTTCGGCTCTGAGTTCTGACTCTGTGGAATTTTCAGCGTCTCCACTGTTGGATTCGCTTTTCGCTCCGTTTAAGGTCCCATTGGAGCGATTTGATAAACTGGGCTTGTTGGAGCGATTGCAGAAATCAGGAGGCGGATGGAGTCGTTCATTGAAAAGATCCGCGTTGGAGAGCAGCTCCGAGTTCGTCTCCACCCTGTAGTGAGTGAGTGAGTGAGTAAGTGAGTGAGTGAGTGAGTGAGTGAGTGAGTGAGTGAGTGAGTGAGTGAGTGAGTGAGTGAGTGAGTGAGTGAGTGAGTGAGTGAGTGAGTGAGTGAGTGAGTGAGTGAGTGAGTGAGTGAGTGAGTGAGTGAGTGAGTGAGTGAGTGAGTGAGTGAGTGAGTGAGTGAGTGAGTGAGTGAGTGAGTGAGTGAGTGAGTGAGTGAGTGAGTGAGTGAGTGAGTGAGTGAGTGAGTGAGTGAGTGAGTGAGTGAGTGAGTGAGTGAGTGAGTGAGTGAGTGAGTGAGTGAGTGAGTGAGTGAGTGAGTGAGTGAGTGAGTGAGTGAGTGAGTGAGTGAGTGAGTGAGTGAGTGAGTGAGTGAGTGAGTGAGTGAGTGAGTGAGTGAGTGAGTGAGTGAGTGAGTGAGTGAGTGAGTGAGTGAGTGAGTGAGTGAGTGAGTGAGTGAGTGAGTGAGTGAGTGAGTGAGTGAGTGAGTGAGTGAGTGAGTGAGTGAGTGAGTGAGTGAGTGAGTGAGTGAGTGAGTGAGTGAGTGAGTGAGTGAGTGAGTGAGTGAGTGAGTGAGTGAGTGAGTGAGTGAGTGAGTGAGTGAGTGAGTGAGTGAGTGAGTGAGTGAGTGAGTGAGTGAGTGAGTGAGTGAGTGAGTGAGTGAGTGAGTGAGTGAGTGAGTGAGTGAGTGAGTGAGTGAGTGAGTGAGTGAGTGAGTGAGTGAGTGAGTGAGTGAGTGAGTGAGTGAGTGAGTGAGTGAGTGAGTGAGTGAGTGAGTGAGTGAGTGAGTGAGTGAGTGAGTGAGTGAGTGAGTGAGTGAGTGAGTGAGTGAGTGAGTGAGTGAGTGAGTGAGTGAGTGAGTGAGTGAGTGAATGAGTGAGTGAGTGAGTGAGTGAATGAGTGAGTGAGTGAGTGAGTGATTGTGATAGTGAGTGAGTGAAACTGAACCTTCGTATTAATGCATTCTCAAACTCAACGTTCTCCCACTCCCAGAAGGCGTCATCCACCGACCCACTGTTGGATGAGAATCCTAAATCCATAATAGATATAATATTGTTACATATAGGGGTGGACAAAATTCTCGTAACATTTTTGACGGCCAGTTACGACAACAAATTTCATGTCAATGCTAAGCGTATCTTAAAATGCACATAAAAATTTCGGTCTACTAAACAATTGACAACGGTAAAGTTTGACCAATGATCCATGACCCATGTTGATCCATGACCCAGTTTGACCCATGACCAACCCTGACATCGCTCCGAGAACTTCTGTAATGAAGCCGCGCTGGCATATCGTTTGGCGTGCGTACTCAGTGTCAGTAGTGTCGTACAGAAACACACTCTGATCACCTGATACATCCACGTATAGTTTGGCATTGTTGATCAGTCGAAACCGATTTAATTTCGAGGCGATGAATTTCAGTTGGACGGTGTCGCGTAACCAACGTCCAGTTGTGTGGACGGATGGATGTGGATGATTATAAGTAAGCAAGTTATTTATAATTTGGACGTTTTAATTAGTGTTGTGCGACTATCGTTGAT